>JARUPZ010000003.1:12447579-12930268 GCA_031213475.1 Nereocystis luetkeana
GGGGCAGGAGGCTGTGGGACGACTTTCGCATCTTGTACTCTAGGTCGATGGACTTGACGGGTTAGGATGTAGTCAATCCGCTTACGGTCATTCGGGCCGGTGCCGTTGTAAGTATGCGATATCCCACCCTTGCGCGTGCTGAAAAACGTGTTGGTGAGAGCCAACTTGCAATTGGTGGCGAACGACAGGAGCCGTCTGCCATTATCGTTACGAACATCACGTCCATACGCTCCCAGCACTCTGCTTTCATCATCACCGCACCCTTCCTTCCTCTGTCCAGTTCGCGCGTTGGCATCCATCAGTACAAACAGACACTCTTTCGTCGGGATTTTTTTCACCAAGTACTCCAGCTTCTGCCAGAAGATACCTTTCAGTTCGGCGTCCTTGGTACAATCAGTTGGAGCATACGCAACGACGAAATTGACTGCCTCGCATTTGCCAGCCAGCTCAAAGCGCATAGACATTAGCCGCTCGTCAACGAACTGATGAGTATACACAGACTTACTGCACAACGATTCCTTGACAGCTAGGCCTACTCCGTACAGCCCTTGCCTGGTGGCTGTTGTTTCCTGTCCTGAACAGAAAACACGATACCCTGCCGCACGGAACGTCGTGCTGCCGGACCTCCGAGTTTCTTGCAGGCCAATGAAGTCACAGCCGAGTTGCCGTCCCTTCGCCAGTACCCGCTCGTCATGTCCGTACCCGTTCTTCCCCTTTACAGCCAGGGTGCGCACATTGTAGGTCGCTACCGTCACAAGTGCCTCCTTCTGTCTCTTACGAGCCTCGCGTGCTGCTTTCTTTGCCAGCCGACGTGAGGCTCGTCCCCGCCTTCTTTTTTTCTTTTTTTGTTTCTTTTTTTTCGCTATGGCGAAAGTGGCTCTCCGTTTCGTAGCCCGGTACGCGCCTTGGTTCCCGTTGGCTGGGTGCAGCCGTCCCAACCCACGCCGACAATCCCATCCTTCCTGTCGTGCATGCATACCCACGCTGTGGCCAGCCTCTCCACTCCACCGGCTGCCCACGTAGCGCTCTCTGCTGTGGTGATGTACCCGTCCCGCCTGAGGGATGAACTCCTCGGCGTCGGGGTTAAGAAGAAAAAACATCACCACCACCCCACGCGGTCCTTAAAGCGAGCAGGCCACCAGCCGGACCGCGCAAGGTTCCCTACCTACGTAGTCCGAAGCTCGATGTTCGTGTGACTGTCGCTAGACCGCTGCAGGTCCTGGCAGACTTCCTCGGCCCACCCCAAGGACGGGGCAGGCCGAAGCAGGCAGTAGCTTGCGTTGGCTCGTGCGGCGGGCACTATACGTACCGGTATATGTGTGCGTTCTTCACATCAAATCGCTCTTTCTACCTGTCGATATCCAGCACAACCAGTGTCCGTGCCGATTTTTCAATCCTTGAGAGATACAAGCTCTGTGGCCACAGAGACTATTGCGACACAGAGATATTGTTTAATGCTGCCACATAAGTTGTATCTCTTCTAGTATTGAAGAATCGGCACGGACACTGGATGTGCTGGATGTCGACGGGTAGAAAGAACGGTTGAATGTGAAGAACACCCACAATCTTATTGATATTATGGAGGAAAATATGCAACGTAGACGATGCAATGCCATGTTGTCGTACTGCATACGACAGGCCCGACACACGATTTCTACCATGGGCTGAAAGAAAGGGAAAAAATAAACAAAAAACGACGAAAAACAAATCGAATCGAGAACATAGAAAGAAGTAAACAGATACGCAAGTCTATCCAGCAGCAGCAGTGCATCGGAGTACGAATACTTACAATATTTTTTTGTTGCGTACGTTGTCTATGTACTTAAACGTACTTGGAGTACATATATGTTCCTCGGAACTATTAAATATTAATAATTAATACTGCTTTAAGACATTACCTGAAGTATGATACGAGTACCGCTCTACCCCTCCGGACGGAAAAAAGAACCGTTGGGGTGGAAAGATGATGACCAAACAATCCTTAAATTGCCGCCCACAGCAGTTGCAGCACCTGGTGCATGTTCACAGATAATATCTCACCCCCACATGTGTGTGTTGTGTGCGTGTGCGCATTTGCGTGTGTTCGTGTATGTGCGTGTTATTTACGTTAAACCGTTACTTCTACACGTCCACGTCCAGCACACCTATTAATAGTGCCCGTGTCGATTCTTGATCCTAGAGAGATGATAGCTCTGGTCACAAAAACGATGACACAGAGATGAACACCAGGTACAGCAGAAGTGTGAAGTGTAAATCAGGGTGTATGTTGTTATGCAGTAAGGAGAGCAGACGATGCAAAGACACGCCATCGGGCTGGATACGATAAACACAACTTCACACACGCCAGCAACCCATACAGACCCCCCCCACGTGCATGCTGCGTAACCTGTACGGCGACGGTGGGAAGTACCTGGCATCTCGTCTACTCGTCGCGTGCAGGCGCCGCCCGTCGTCGGCCCAACTTCGAGTGTGACCAGACCTATCATGTTCCAGGTGCCAGATACCCTTGAGACACCAAACCACAAGTTATTTGCCATGTTCCAACAAACAGAGTTTTTCGTCGTGTATACAAGTATGATGCCATGAGCCCGTGCCTTCTGATTGAGCTCTGAACGACATAGCTTACGGTAACCGTCCTGAAATCACATACACATGGTCCATCAGCATACAAATGCCATATATATTTACAATAATACCGACATTGCATGCCAGTATAACCGGCGTATACATCATGACCGTGTCTCGCCGTACCCGTACCAATGTCAGGAGACAGCATTTTCACCCCTTGACAGACAGCAACTTTTGCCTTGACATGCCTTAACTGACACCACACTACTAGGTTTTAGTGTGGAACACTCGGCCGTACACCCTCGACAGCGCATATTTTGCCTTGCTTGACATGTCTCCTGACATCTATGCTCCGTACACGATGTATAGGAACATATATATACCGATACATGTGTATACGTGTTAATACGAGGTGGCTCGAGTCGGAAGCTCGAAGAAAAGTTTTCATTTCGGCGGCACCAGCCACGTGGACTACGAGACTACGAGGTACTCGTGTACTCGTACATTCGTACTGCTGTACGATACAGGGTTCTATAAATATTCTGAAGTATGGTCCGTTGTATGGTATCATACAAAAAGCAATATCGGATACTGCTGCTGCTGTATGCCGGTATCATACACGGAATAATCAGCCAGTGGCGGTAGGTCTGCTCGAGCAGGCTCGATTCATACTATTTGCCCGCTCTAAATCATACCAGGGTACTGTTTCAAAGAGGTACGAGGGTTGGGTCACGCGACTGGATTTTTTTTTTCCCCCCGACGTTGATATCATGTTCGGCTTCGGCCAGCAGCGGCCACCACCTCGACCCAGGACTCTAACCCTAACCCTGACCAGAGGCCTGCTTGGTTGCTGTGCCAGTTGTGGAAATATAGATGCTGTCGTTGTTGCTGTGCGGGCACATCTAGGGAACTTCCTTGCGCGGGCAGAGATTTACGCGAGCCCGCGGAGTAATATCTACGTACCAGGTGCTATCTGTGGTAGCTACCAGGTATATTATACCATCAATAGGAGTGAACAGACGAAATCAATATTCAACGTGCACACAGCAAGGTACAACGTTGAACAAGAGACTTGCGTGCCGGCCGAGACACTGGTTGAGCTGGATGTCGACGGGTAGAAAGAGCGGTTTAATGTCGAGAACCCACACGTGGCAACATGAGCCTGTACTCAAGTAGTACCCTCCTATTAATAGTAGCCTGCGGTAAACACATACCAGGTACCAGGTACCTGGTATTGCTCTACGAAGAATTAATACTTGGGGAATTATACTTCGGATGTGGTGGTGAAACTGCGCCCACGCCTATTGGGGGTTGGGGATGGGTCACCCCCATAGACCCACACCCGCCCACATGTTCGGGGCAGACTACCGGGAGTTGGAACAATGACTCCAGTCGTCAAGTAGAGTTCACCAACGCGTTCGACACCATGGTTGACACGAGAGACGAAGCCGACAATTAATGACCCCATACATCGGTTGATTGGGTTCGGCTCGAGTAGGGCTAGGGTTACAATAGTCTCATTCGCATCGAACACAGCAGTAGCAGCAGTGACCCCCACCCCAATCGTGTGTGTGCGTTCTTCAAATTACACCGTTATTTCTACTCGTCGATATCCAGCACACCCAGAGCGTCCGTGCCGATTCTTCCAACCTTTGAGGGATGCAAGCTCTGTGGTCACAAAACCACGACACAGCAGAGATACTACCACGGGTAAGCAGAGTAGATAATTCAATACCTGGTAGCATGTTCATCGTACTGGATACGACAGGCACGACATACATGCTAGCAATTCAGATGCGTTCTCGAAAGAAAGAAAAAGCGTTGAGGTACGTACCCACTTACACTTGTACTTGAACTTGAAGTATGATGTCGGCATCTTGGTGAAACCGCATCCACACCCGCCCACGATCAGGCAAACTACGATGTGTAGACTCGAATGTACTGGGAATTAGACGTTAGACGCACACTAAGAACCATGTTTGAAGCGAGCGGTAAACCTGCTCTCAAAACTCACGCACGTTTCGGGCTCAAACTACAGCAGTACTTCCGAAATCATAACTATGTCAATACTGGTATAATTCATCCCACCAGACTATTCCAGAAAAAGGGTGGCACACACTGTGCATTCGACAAAATGAGCTCTTACTGACCAATGATTCACATCTCGGATGATCTATCTACAGATCATCTAGTTCATCACCTGCCGTTGTGGGAGGTTGTGCAGGATCTGCATAGTGAAACAGATCCAACCCCGAAAACATGCGCTAGATCATGCAGATTATTACGTCTCCCACCCGGCAGCATGAGCTGCATACTTCATACAGATCAGTACTATAACCTGCCCTCGAAGATCTATCTAGATCATGAAGTGGGAATCATCTGTCGGTGATCTGTAGATTGTCTGTCCGAGGTGTGCAACTATTGGCTGGATCTGATTGGTTGAGGGTTAGGATTTGATATCATTCGTCTCGTACACAATATGTGAACCTCAAAACCTTTTCGCGAATAAAAGTGACAAGCTCCCCCGAACTCATCGTGCCCTGAACCGCCCTACTATTTAACATTAAAGATCGCCAAACATGACCCGCACACTTGCTCTGCGATGAACCGTGCTTGCCCGACACGAGGCGCGGATCGAATAGGGTGACGCTGGGGATTGGTGGACATCCGGAGCAGCAGCCGCGTCAAGATGAGGTCGGCCTCGCGCACGAGAGCAGGGCTCTCCACCCCCTGTCCATGCGACTCGCCCAACACCTCACCGCGCTTCGCGGTTGGTGCGAGGAATCTGTGCCTGGTCGATGAAAACCCGACATGCTCAGTCCCGGCCGGCATTTTAGGGAAGCGAGGATCTAGACTATTGTGGTCATACGGCTACGGACATCACTTGAGTCCCCCGCCCCCCCCCCTCGCCCCCGGCGACTATCTAGGCAGCTCCTGCCGACGTTGGATGCGTCCATTTCCTTGGTTGAGGTTCGCGGCAGATTCTGGATGCGAGTGCAATGTTGTCCAGCGAGAATGGGACATCTTTCAATTTATTTTCATATAATTTTCGTTTCCATCCCACTTATCATCTCCGCCCTTATTTTCTGTCGTCCCAATCAGTAATGTTAGTCGTAACTCAGATCCGGTATCATAAAGTTAGGCTCTTTTCTTCTCCCCCCTTCCCCACTACGATTCTTGCCTTGGAAGGCATTTTTATCGCGAGAAGACGTCGGCCCTTCCTTCTTTTTTCCCTTGCCGAGTCGCATCGCATCGAATGGCATACACCTGGTACAAAGCACCGCTTTATATACAGACGCTTGCAGATACTACTTATAGTCGTGGGCGATCGACTCATAAAACGGTTTCAAGTTGGTCGAGACATTACGTCGTTGGCTGCCGTTACGTTCATCTCTTAAAACATTTGTCATCAGCAAAAACAAACGCCACTTCGAGCCACAAATAAACGCGACTCGTTGTACGCATTCCTCATCTGGGATGATCTGCAACAGTATATACCAGGTATTAATTATATTAATATTGATAGTAGCCCATGTTTCCGGGTGGGAGCCGTACAGTCTGCATGATCTACAGTAGAACGTGTTCCTTGCGCTGGATATGCGCCATACAGATCCTGCCCAACATACTATAACGGTAGGTTGGGATCTAGATGATCTATCTGTAGATTATCTGTCCGAGCTGTGAAAGGGCTATCAACTTTTTTAGGACGGCAGTCCCGTTCAGGGGACAAACTACTCAAGAGTTTGAGTGGTTTGTCCCCACCACGGGACTGCAGACCTAAAAGGCTAAGGTGCTCGTACGTATTATTACAGGGGACCATAGTAAATAGGACCTGCGGTGCACACAAAAAACTATATAGTTCGCTGATTTTACCAACACTATTTGGTCCTATTCACTATGGTCCCGTAATAGTGTAGGTGTGCTCTACTTTGAAAAAATCAAGGGGGGGGGGGGGGGGGGAGTTGTGTCAGCGTTTCTCGTCTTCCTGTTTTCGTTTTTCGTCTTTTTTCACTTCGTGAGCCGGACGCCATTCGGGGCAGAACCTATACCCTTCAGACAGCAAAAATAGTTTTTTCATTACGCATGCCTCGCTTTCATTATCGAGGGACTATAGGCAGCACGCCAGGCAGTGTGTCGCTGTACGAGTGTTCGTCTTCCGCAATGGCGGCATTGCATACCGACAGCACCCCACACAGCAACGCTGTACAAACAGCACATAGCCGAAATTAAGCGTGCAAAGTGCACAGACGGCCGTTGTTTGTCAGTTGTATATCGCGCGCTCGTACGAGTATATATACTGGTAAGTAGTGATATATATATACCTGGTACAGCAGTAGTAGCACGGCCGCGACACGTCATGTGCCAGAAATTGCTCACTGCTCTTTCGTGTAAAGATCGCACGTGACACAGCAGCCTCATTATACTGTATTAATAGTGCTCGTTCAAAAGGTAGTTGAACTGGCTGCAATCCCGGTACCTGCTACGTAGGTACACCGGCTGTTATTTGCTCAGCCTTTTGTCTTCCCACCGAATATCTACCTATGGACCCCCCCCACCTACCCTTCGGTGCTCCGTTCCGTAAGGGATGCGTGGTCAACGGTCAAATGACTATTAATAAGGCAGGCAACAAATGAGTACCCCCCCCCCCCCCCCCCCCCCATCCTTCGAAGCGCAAGCCTTGTCGCGACCACGGCCCTAAACCTGCTGTCGCGAGCGCGAGAGCTAATGCGAGATCAACAACGTTCGTACCTATATACCTGGTACGCACGACTGCTGCCGTAGAGTCCAAAAACGGAGAAACACGCGAGAACCCTACGTACCGCTCTTATTTCATCCGGGAAAACAAGGTGATTTTAAACTCTCACATCTCATATATTTGACCCTCTTCGGGCAAAAACTGCAGGCCAGTTCTGGGGAAAAACCACTCAAGTTACGTATTTACGTATTCTGTCCCCGAAACGGGACTCTGCAGGTATACAATGCAGGCTAAAAGATCCTTACATTTCCGGACAGTGGTGACACACTATTATTTGTGAATTGATAAAAGGACAGACGAACATTATGTTTCCTTTCGTTTCTCTATTTCATAGAATGTGTATGTCGACTATTATTTGTGAATTGATAAAAGGACAGACGAACATTATGTTTCCTTTCGTTTCTCTATTTCATAGAATGTGTATGTCGTGCCTGTCGTATCTATTAAATAGTATGATGACATGGCTTTGCATTACTGCTGTGCTTACTGCACACGTGGCAACGTAGTATCTCTGTGGCGTAGCTTTGTGACCACAGAACTTGTATCTCTTCTCAGGATTGAAGAATCGGCACGGACACTGGTTGTGCTGGATGCCGACGGGTAGAAAGAACGGTTTAATGTGAAGAACACACACACGTAACAACTGGGAGACCGTTGGGCCTAATAACCTCTTGCACAGCCGAACACGCGAGTCCTACATGTATACCAGGTGCAGACGTTCCGACGAACAAAATAAAACGTGGAAGCAGCGGGCCGGTCGCTCGGCCTCTGGCCTTCTTTCTTCAATCGCAAAAACCGTGACTAATCATACTGCTCCTACTGTATGTAAAAATGCAACGCGTACGCACAACATTTTGCACGTTGACACACATCGGGCAGATCGCGATCTACATGTACATCATATAGACCCCGCACCCGCCCCTTGACCCTTTTAGGACCCCAGTCCCGTTTTGGGGACAAACTACTTATAATTAGAGTCTTTTGTCCCCACATATGGGAGTGCGGTTCTAAAGGGGTTGTTAACGATACGCAAGAGCCGTACGAGCAGCACACAGTTTCCCCCCGGGGAAGAGACCTCCATCTTCTGGCTGTACAGAGCAAATCATTTAGCACATCCGAAAATACATCTTGCCCGACAGATGGCTCAAATCTGCCCGTTCGGGCGAGAGAAGTTCCTCAGACTTGCCCGAATAAAATTATGCTGTTATTATAATGGGGGAGCGGTTTTGCCACCAAACTGTGAGGGATTTTTCCCTTAACGGTGAGGTTGTTGCGGGCTTCGGGCAACGGCGGCCATCACCCCGAACTCTAACCCAAACCCTAGCCAGAGGCTTACTCCGTTGGTGTACGGCGTTGTCCTGCAAAAGGCTGTATTTGCTGTACTCGGGCCCATCTAAGGAAGTTCACCTGAAAGGGCAGATGCACGCGAACAGCTTCCCCAGAAAGATCTGGATCGAGCAACGGATGGATCCAAATCCTATTATGGGCTATGACAGTTCAGTGTTAATCAGATGAAGTACTGCCGTATATAGTACTACTGGATATATCACCGTTATAATACCTGGTAGCCCATGATAGATCGAACCTGCCCGATGTGCAACCGCATCAGGTCTGTATATGCAATCTGTGGATCTGATCTGTCTATACCAGGTATGTGATATACCTGGCTGGTATGTGAATCTTGATTTATCTGTGTACGTGAATCTCTTTGAAGCAGGGACCCATCTGTCCGATATAAGGAAAGGGATCTGACCTGATGATCCGATAACCTGAATATGGCCGATGTGTGAACCGGGGGTTTGATCAGAACGAGATGTTGCGATATTATATTGTTGTTGTTGTTGTTGTTGTTGTTGTTGTTGTTCTCACATTAACTCACAATTCAATGCGATGTCGACGGGTAGAAAGAACGGTTTAATGTGAAGAACACACACACACACAATTCAATGCAGTCCGTGGTCGCAGGACAGGCTCCAATAACTCTGGAGTGGAAGAAATACCTCAAGTAAAAAAAAGAGGCAAAAACAAAATGATATACCAGGTACCAGGTGTATAATATCGGTATTGCAATTATAATATTGCATTGCAACACAGCAGTATGCCCCCCCCCCCATAAGGGCGATCTGAGTGAGGCGGCATCCCGACATAAAGCGGTCGAAATCGCTTGGCGCGAATGGGGAATTATTGCACTCATCGTGGAATGGATAAGGCGGCTCCCCTCAATAAGGCGGTCATACTGCTCTGGTACACCAACGCCTCACCGGGAGCGCAGTGTAAATGGAGGCGTACCATCTACGCGTGGAGACCGGGACCTTGTCTCAAGGTAACACTTCTGGCCACCAGCGAAAACAGAAGAAAAAAACTTTTGACTCTTACGGGGGGCCATAGGTAATAGGACCAGTCGTATTCATAAATACCTATATATTTAACCATTTCTACGAACAATATTTGGTCCTATTAACTACGGTCCCCCGTAATACCAGTATATAATATTACGGGGGACCATAGTTAATAGGACCTATGGTATACATAAAAACCTATATAGTTGACCATTTTTACTAACAATATTTGGTCCTATTAACTATGGTCCCCCGTAATAGTAAGTAATAGGGTGTGTGCGAAATAACCGAGTATGGTTGGGAATACGATATTTCCATTCGCCCGGGGCCATTCCGGGTTGTCCTGGCCAATAAGTTGTTGATCCTATAACCGAAACCCTAGAAGCCAAGCCCAACCCGAAAAAGGTGTGAAGATAGGGGTCATATGAGCCGATTTTGAGGCCCGTTTTCGATAAGTTGATTATTTTTTGGGATCGGGAGAATAGAAACAGGCCAAACCAGACCGTAATCCGAACTTCGCACTCACCATAATAGCCGGCTTCACGTCGGAGGGTGATGCGGATATAATTTATGTACCGGGGTAAACTACTTGCAACAACATAACTAGTTCGAGCTGGTCGGTGCTACTTGCACGGTTGCTATTAATATGATACGTCCTACGTTACACAGCCTTCAATGTTTTTGTTGTTATGTTCTTCGTTCTTGCTTGGTGACTAGCGTACGAGTAGTTGGTACAAGAAACCAACGCCCGCTGTGTTGTCCTTTTTCAGCTTGCGAAGCCCACAGGTTTTCGAGTCAACCATAGTTCCGGAGGGGAACCTTGTGGACCATATATATATATATATATATATACCTGGTATACATTAATGCTGAGGACAGGGCACGTGACAGTGTTAATCTACGATCACACATGCCAACCGTGAAGATACTGTAGGCTAGCCAACGACCGCGCGCGAGGGTAGGCAGCAGGGCAGGCAGGCAGGCAGGCAGGCAGGCAGGCATGCAGGCAGGCAGGCAGGCAGGAAGGTGGGCAAACGGGACAGACCCAGGCTGCTTTTCTGGGCTCGGCTTTGCCCTGTGGTGTACCTTGCTGTCTGCCCCCTGTGTCCGGCGTGGATGCTACTTCAAGCCAACTTGTTTCGACGTCAAGGTCTCAACTCCCTGTCTTCGAGAAGAGCATCTGTTTCTCGCGCAAAATGAAATGTGCTGACGTTGGTGCCGGACATCGATCGTATTGGAAGTTTCGATAAAATCGGAAATCGTATTAAAAAAACGGAAAATCAAGTGTCCCGATATCCGCTAGAAACACGTTTTTTTTCTATTTGTTTACAAACACCGACGGGGTGAGGCATGTTGCCCCACTGCTCCAAACCCCGTGTTGAAATTATTGTCTAAGGTGAATAATTCGACGTGGAGCGTCAGAAAAACAAAACAAATGTGAACTCCTCGGCAGTACTATTAATATCTGTGTATGGAGCTGTATTTCCGTATTTCCGTCTCGCTCATCGTTTATCGTATCGGCATTGGAGTTTTCAGCAATATTATCCGAATCGACAAAACAAGGGGATCCGATTGGATCCGACAAATATCGGGTTGGATATCGTATGTCGGTTTTTTAGGCGCGCATCGGATCGAAATCGATTTTTGCTTCGATGCCCAATCAACACTACGGTAGCTGACAAAGGGGGCTTGCAGTGACTAGAGCGGGCAACAGGACCCGGACCCGAAGCGATGACGGGTGTGCAGGAAGAGGGTGAATGCTTGTGAAGCCGTAGCAGACGCCGAAGGGAGTCAAACAGACGCTGCTATTACGGAGGACCATCGCAAATAGGAACTAATTTTGATATAATAGTAAAAATAGGGCCATATATATGTTTTTTGTGTATACCGCAGGTCCTATAAAATATGGTCCCCCGTAATAGGCCACCAAGATGATCAATCAAAACATCATCGACCTCTCTATCTGTGACTCCTATGAAGCAAGCATGGGTTTCGGTACATATACCTTCCACCAGCGCACAGCGTACCGTCGACCAACGCACACAACTTGACGACGACAGCAGTTGCCACTATTACGGGGGACCATATTAAGTAGGACCTACGGTACACACGAAAATATATACCAGTATACTTCACAATTTTTACTAACAATATTAGGTCCCACTTATTATGGTCCCCCGTATTACAGTAGTAATATCCTGATGCGCGACAGGTACAGCTATATATACCTGGTATGTATCCTACCGCCACGTACAATAACAGATTAAATAAAATCGTACAGAAAATGGAGGTAATAATTCATTTTCCGAATTCGGGGAGACGAAAAATTGACACCCGGGAAAACGGAAATTACAACCGGACCAGAGGAGGAACTAGTAATACCCTACCAGGTATCTCTTACGAGAGGATTCTGACATCCGACAAAAGGTATCCGAAACTGTGTTTTCTATTGTACGTGTTTTCACGTGTTTCGGACCTGGATTCTGACAGAAACGGGCTCGCTCTTCTCGGAATACTCGCAGCCCTGGGTGGAAGGTACTGTAGTATCTATCATAGTACCCAGACCCGTCTTTCTTTCCTCCAGGGGGGTGGTTCGAGGTTTAAGTTTTTACGCGTAGTATTGTCACTACAGGACAAAAATATCCGAAAGAGATTTTGCAGATGGTATACAAGTACACCTCCCGAAGTTTCATCCAGAAAAATGGCCTGTGTTCGGATAAATCCCGTCAGAAACTGACTCACCAGGTACACATCAGTGTTCCCCAGTTCTTTTTAGTGTACCGACAATCTTTCAAACTGCTGTTCTGGAAAAACGGCAAACAGACAATGCTGGGTGCCTCTCGCGAAATATAGCGGGTAGGACTTCAGGAAAAGCGGGCCCGATGCGCCCGTCTCCCGGGTAAAACAGACTTGCGAAGGTGCCGAAACCTTATTTCCCGATTTTTTCTTTAAATAAAAAAACAACAAAAAAACAACAACAAAAACGATTGAAGAGAAATAAACTAAAAAAAAGCACGTCGGCTGCGAGTTCAATCGATTGGTGGATTCTCGACTGTGCAAGGTACGTGCTAACCATGCGCGGGTGTTCCATTATTTTTCCCACGATTGTCTACTGGCCGGTGACTCCCCTGGATGCTACCAGGGCGACGAGACGATTTCAGTACGTATGCCGCAAGATATAGTCTACAATCGAAAAATCGAACAGCAGTCGTATAATCGAATAAGGAACACCAGATACAGCAGTAGTCCGATGGTCAGAAGGGTATGAACCTGTCGCACGTCTACGGCGGGATAATCTGTGCTACCGACACAGCAGCGGTAGTATCGGGTATCATTCATACGGAGAACGAGTCCAGCAGGTGGGATCGACGCAACTACATCGCAAGGGGCGGGTTCTCGATAACGACAGCAGCAGCGACAGAACAGCAGTGCTGACGCTGACCGCACATGAATCTCAGGGCTTAGTCGGACTACCACTCACGAGACGGGTTGAGACACCTAATTACTACCGGTACTTACGAATTTCTGACTTTGACTTAGAACTATGCCAATGGTACAGCGAAGTTGCAATAAAAAGTTTGAATTTCAAAGATACCCGCCATAAAAAATCAGAACACGCTTCTTATGGGCCACCTAAAAAAAAAAAAGTTCCTAACTTTTGGAATAGCCCGAAAAAAGCAAATCTGGGGCCGATGTTGGGCCAACATCGGCTTGAGAAAAACTCAGGCCGATCTTTGGTTCGAAGCGGCGAGATTCCGAGTCCTCGACAGACATCGTTTAACAAAACCAACGATTGCGTCATGAATTCTGAACGGAGTGCGCTCGTTAGGGGCTGCGACCCACCCTATAGGGTCACCGTCTTCACACCATGACCGGTGTCATGTGGCGGGAGCTGACCAGGCGTGTGATAAAAAAACATTTGGCCGCTGGTTTGCACAAAAAACAGAAGACAAAACTTCTCCATCCGTCTCGAATGGCAAAAAATAGACTTTTTTTCAGGTTTGGGAGGATACCGTAGGACGCCGCCGGCAAGCTCTCGCCCCCTGGACCACGGATCCACCTGATATCTTCGAGGCCGTCATCTATATTCGTTGGGCTTGCCAGATACCGAGTGGGTTGGCCGTGGGCTGAGTCTATGTGGAGATCGAGCGTCGATCGTCGCACGAGCTGGTTTCGATCACCGCGTTGACAATTTGCGACCAGAAAAACACAAATTGCGCCGCCTGCAGCCGTTGGGGGAAAAAAAGAAAAAATCAAACATTTTTCTCTTTTTTCCCCACAGCGGCGGTACGAGAAAATTTTCGGCTGTTTTTTTGAAGCGATATATTTTTAAAAAAACTTTTGAACTTCGCGTTTTCATTGGCATAGGTCTTAAGGCGCATTATTTTTTCCGGCAAAAAGCGGACAAGATATATTTTCGGGACGTATCGAGCACAGGGGAGGGGGACATTTATTTTCTGAACTCTGGAACAGATCAGCAGTGCTGACGCTGACGGGACATGGGTCGCACATTCCGAGTTAACCCCTTTAGAACCGCAGTCCCGTTTGGGGACAAAACTACTTGAAATTTGACTGGATTGTCCCCAGAACGGGACTGCGGTTCTAAAAGGGTTAAGAGAGAAAGAGGGAAAGAGAGAGGAGAGAGGAGAGGAGAGGTTCAGGTATTTGGGTTCGGGTATTCGGTCGGACTACCACTCACGAGCCAGGTGGAGACATGTAATTTTAATGACTTTGTAACCATTTTTTTACTTTGAATTGATGTGCAATAGTTTTTCCAGCAAAAAGCGGACACGATATATTTTCGGGACGCATTGAACACAGGGGAGTATTTATTGATTTTCTGATTTCGGGGAGACAAGTGGTTGCACTTTATATCCAAGGGTCGATTGCAAATTTGGGTCAAAAAGGACGATCCGGATTTCAGTGACGCAACTTCATCAGATCCGAATGCGCGGGGGAACGAAATGGGCACAACAATAAATAAATAAATAAATGCAGCGACAGAGATAAAATCAGAAGTAGAACAGCAATAAATAGCAGTGCCGTCGTCTCTATCGCCTGATATTGGCAAGCAGGAGCATCGTACGGACAAGCTAGAAGCACAGCAGGTAGCTGCAGCAAGTAGTAGTAGCACCAGCAGCAGGGACATGCAGCAGAATCAGCAGCAGGCCCTACGAGTATAGCAGCAGCAGCAGCAGCAGCAGCAGCAGCAGCAGCAGCAGCAGTAGCAACACGGCAAGAGACGAGCGGCTTCTTCCCATTCATTTACAGTTAGTAGAGTTTACGCTGATGCTGACAAAAATGGTGCGTTCTATACCAGGTGGCACAAGGCACAGCAGTACAACCGGTATGCGGCACACAGCCTGCCGGCGCCACAGTCCCCGAGCGTTGCGCTCCAAGCGCGCCCGGACTCCAACTTGGATGCTTGACAAGTAGACCGCGGAGACCTCGCACCGCCGTGCTGCTACTCTGCTGCTGCTGCTGCTGCTACTACTACGTTGGGAGTGCGCGAAGATCGTGACAGTAGGGTAAATGAACTGGGCTGCTGCTGTGCTCGTCGAGAGCTGGGACATACCAGGTTAACCCTTTTAGAACCGCAGTCCCGTTCTGGGGACAAACCAGTCAAATTTCAAGTAGTTTTGTCCCCAAATGGGACTGCGGTTCTAAAGGGGTTAAGAGAATAAAGGAAGAAACAGAAGGGGTTGGGTGCGGGGGTGGTGATGGTCGCTTCCTCTCTTTCATACGTATCTGGCACGGGACTGTCTTGTTTGACCCCGTAACGTGCCAGAAACCGTCGGATTAGTCCAATTGGGTTCTCGCTGCGCGATTTGAACACGCTCGTTGGGTAAAAACAACGAAGAAGCCGGCAGGATCAACAACTTTGTAAGCTGTAGCCCCGGTCGGTAGTTATACTCGCCCAAGAGTGTATACTTCTATGTTTCTTTGTACAACCCACCGATAAAAACATACCAGGTACATTTTGGAACGCAATCCAACATTACATTTTGCGGGTCAACGCTCGGCTTCCAACTTGTTATTTCTACGAACCGTACTACGAAGAGGGAAGAGAACCCGGAAGTTTACATAATTTCCTATGATTTTAAAATATTTGTTTTCCGATTTGGGGATGCAATCTGATCAAAACACAGTCAAATAATTATAATTTGCAACTTCTGTATTTCGTTATTGGAAATAGAGTTAAAATATCTATTTTCCGAGTTCGGGCACATTTTTGTAAATTATTCAACAAAACATTTTGCGGGTCAACGCTCGGATTTCAATTTTGTTCATACTACTGCTGTACTACGGAGGGGGGAGAGAAGCAGGAACTTTGCACTACGTATTCACTTTGATTTTGAAATACTTATTTTCCGATTGGGGATGCAATCTGGTTAAAACACACAATTAAATCATTTGAAGTTTCCAACTTCTGTACGAATTTCGTATTGGAACCAGAGTTCATTCCTTGTTTCCCGAGTGCGGGCAGACAAAATACTTAAGAGAAGCACCGAGTATTACAACCAGACAGTAGTACGAGTAGTGTGATAATCACTTTATCGTTTCATACCAGAACCAGGTGCCTGGTGCCTAGCCACTGATATCGGCCAACCACCTTCCCCCGAGGGGTGAGGGGGGGGGCGCTGGAGGCTGGAGGCACCGCCGAAGGCGAGAAGAACACGCATTTCGCAAAAAATCCCATCACAATCGGGGCTCTAAACCGCATGGTTGGCGGGGGGTGGTTGGGGTCATCGACGAAGAAAAACCCAAGAAAATACGAGGAAAAATGCATGCAGTCTGAGGCGGTCATGTGACGATCTGCATGTTCTGTGGTACTACTGTGTTACTGGTTTTCGCGGAGGTACGTGAAAAATAGCTCTGATCTATACCTCGTATATACACACCCCTCGTAAAGCTATATATGCCATCGCTCCTACTGTTGTTGTCTGGGGCACAGATGCAGAGTGGAATGGCGTATCACAGAGTGTAATGGCGTATGGGTGTACGGTTTACGGCTTTCACGAAGCCAACACAAAAAAACACAAACAAAAACAAACGCGAAATGGAAGACCACCCCAAAAACCGAAGGAACGTTACGTTAACGTAAAAAATGTGGGGCCTTCCTCGCGGGTACGATTTTTTATCTTGGGAACGTTTCCTGCGGGATTTAGCCACCGCGGGAATGCACGGAGTTTTTGGACGGAGCTGGCCTCCACTTGAACCATTCCCGCGGGAACTAGCCACGACGGGAATTCGCGGGAAATTTTTGTAGGGGAAACGGCCACCACAGCAAAACTTCCCGCGGGAACCGGCCACCACAAAAAAACACAAAACTACCCGCGAGGAAGTAGCCATCACCTGAATTAAGTTGGGCCGTTGAAGCCACACACGGACACACGGTACACGTACGGTTCCAGTCTCCATAATATGATAAGGCGTTCCGCTGCGGGGATGATAACAGCAGTATTGTTTCTACTTGTATCTTGAGAATCAAACATAGTAGGACGTCAACAAAATTGTAAATTTAATTTGGATTTTTTGTTTTCCATTTTATATACCAGATACCAGGTATGTGCTATTAATAAAACAACATGTTTGCATGGTCTTTGAAATATTTTTAATATGTTGGGATCTTGGTGCCAGTATAATTTACTTGGTATAAAATGACTTCATAACTTGTAAAATTACCAAATAACAAATTATGAATTCACGTTATCGGAAGGCCGGTCGCCCCGGTGGTTCAAGTGGTTAACCTCGAATTCTACTTGTTTGAGTCCTGGGTTCGAGCCCCAGGTGGGTCGGACTTTGACTTTATTTGCAAAATTAAAAATAAAAAAGGATTCAATTGTTGAGAGCGCCTTGCAGCGTGGGTAGGCACAAGTCGATGCGAGTCGACGAGGGAAGAAAAGGCTGAAATCTTCTCGCGATAAAAATGAAGGCACGTACAATAGCGGGAAGGGGGGGGAAGAACCTGCTATGTGACCCCGGATCTGAGTTACGAGTTTTTTTTGTTTTTTTTTTTTCTCATCTCATTTATTATCTTCGCCCATCTTCTTCTCTCTCCTTCCAACTCGTAACTCAGATCCGGGGTCACATAGCAGGCTCTCCTCCCCCCTTCCCGCTACGGTACGTGCCTTCATTTTTATCGCGAGAAGATTTCAGCCTTTTCTTCCCTCGTCGACTCGCATCGAATTGTGCCTACCCACGCTGCAAGGCGCTCTCAACAATTGAATCCTTTTTTATTTTTATTTTTGCAAATAAAGTCAAAGTCCGACCCACCTGGGGCTCGAACCCAGGACTCAAACACCAGCAGAATTCGAGGTTAACGAGTTGGAAGCAGAGAGAGAAGAAGATGTGCGAAGATGATGAATGGGATGAGAAAAAAAAAAAAAAAAAAAAAGACCTCGAACTGCTGTTTGTGTATCTTATGAATACTACTGCTGTACCAGTACAAGATTGCGGGTATTACATCTCACATGATGTACTTGGTAGGTACGAGTACGTAGCGTCGTTCGGTCTACAGGTGCTGATACCGTTTGGTGAAATCCCGTGCAGGCTGACGACGCGGGAATTTCCCGAATATTTCCCGCGGGAACGTTTTTTTTCCCAACATTTTTGGTTGGCACGGGATTGGAGGAATCGGTATTCCCACGGGATTTTACGGCACGGGAACGGTTTGGATAGGAACGGGATACCAAGATTTCTTCGGGAACTGCGTGGATGGGATCACGAAAACGATATTTGCACGGCAGCGGGGGAAAAAAAACATTTTCCGTCGAAATTTGCGGGAAAATTCCCGCGGAAGGCGCTCAAAAAATGTAACCGGTATGTACCCGGCGTCCCCGGTGGCTTGGTAGGTGGCCGCGTGCCTATCAAGACCAATTTCGTGGGTTCAAGTCTCACCGAGTGCATGAGTGCATGCTCGTGGCTTTTTCTTGCAAAGAAGAAATTGATTAGCGGAAAGCGCGAGAGTGTGAGTTAGCTACATTCCATGAAAATCGACGAGCAGTGTGGGAATGCTGGACGCTATGCGCGACAAAAACTAAAGGCACGTACCGGGGGGGAGAAGGGATGACACCTGTGACCACGGCTTGTCCAGACGCTCGTTGAGGGTAAAACCTCCTACGAGTAAGGCTCGAAAGTAAAAGTGACGTTGAAAAAAAAAAAAAAAAAAAGGATTAATACGTACACGGTAGTCAACTCAGAGAAAGAGAACAACCATAAAAAAAGCGAACGGAAGGAACGCGTCAAATGGCCGAACAGCCGGAGCGTGGCAGTTTGATTGTTTCTTTTCGTTTCACTATTTTATAGATTGCGTATGTCGTGCCTGTCGTATCTAGTATGATGACATGGCTTTGCATTGCCCACTGCAGTGCATACTGCACACGTGGCAACGTAGTATCTTTGTGGCGTAGCTTTGTGACCACAGAACTTGTATCTCTTCTAGGATTGGAGAATCGGCACGGACACTGGTTGTGCTGGATGTCGACGGGTAGAAAGAACGGTTTAATGTGAAGAACACACACACACACACACAGTGAGTTCCTCTCTCCTGTGTCTCCTCCCGAAACGCATTTAGTGGGCTTCCTTACTACGATAGGGTGAGGTGCTTCTTGGACGTACGTACTCTAAAAACTGAAGGCGAATACTGGCCGGGTCTAACAGTAGAGTACTACGAGTATTAATACTGCCAGTAGGTCATTCCTACCAGTACATGATGCACCAGAGTACCCAGCCCTAATTATAACTGCTGTACTCGTAGGAGTAGGTTTAACAATCTGGGAGAAGGGATCTTGGGGAATATTTTTGACTTGAAAAGTGCGTAGCGTGGTCTGCACTTCGGAATCGTCGTCCGCACCTGAGAAAATTCTTGGTTCGATGCAAACTCGTAGTGCTGTATACTTGGTGTACCTGGTATGATGCACTCGTGGCAGACGAGTGCTCACCAATTTTACGGGGGAAACACAAGCTAAACTACTACTCGCGAGCATTTACGGCTACGAGTACTTTCGGCCGGTACCTGTCTAACAACCAGGTATCCGTGTATTGGGAGATAATCAGATTTGATTTTTCACATGGGTTTTCTTGAGATAATGCACGAAATACTGCCCACGGGACGTGTTTGCGGGATAAATTACCTGTCGCCCCCGGTGTTTCCAGGGTGAAACACGGGGTATAAGGGGGTACACCTCTGTCAGCGTCTAAAATCGCCCAACATCCCACAGAACTCGTCCAATGGGTTTCCTGGTGAAATGGCGAGTGAACCACTGCCCGTGGGACGTGTTTTACTGGATGATAAGTCATCGACTCGACCTATGTGTAGTAGCTGCATCCTGCACAAAACTTTGTGCAGAATGCGGGTCTTATTGGTCAAGGCGGGTCTTTCGGCTTGACGTCTTTTTGGCAAAACGCCACCAAAGATGACTGTCCTTGCCGACCTCGAGCCCCCCACGGGTTGGGGTCCGGGTTAGGGTCAGGCCTGGGGTTGGGTTGGTCTGGGTCCACGTGTAAGGTTGAAATTGACGACACACGTCCCACACACGTCCAGTACAAAGTTTTGTGCAGGGTGCAGCTGCACATAGCGGGAGCCGACATCGTCGGGGTTTCCAGCGTGAAACAGCGGGCACCCAGGTACCCGAGTACTCGGGGTTTCCAAGGTGAAACAGCGGGCATCCTGGTACCCGAGTACTCACGAGTACCCGGGGCCCATATACCGACGAGTATTGACTTCTACATACCTTTCCCGAGATGAGTACCTGGTACGTAATAGCGGCACCGGTAAATGCTCGCTGAATACCGGGTTTTTTCATGAGACGGAAACGATATAACTCTACGTGAGTACTCGTACAGTAGTCTGCTGCTGTAATTATTAATCTAATAGTACGCGCATGTGAACACTCGGATACCGTGTACAACAGCAGCGCAACATACCTGGTACAGAGTAGTCTACTATTATGCTCTCCACGCGTACCCTGCACGTACCGGGTACTTACCGGAATACCTGGTACATGGTATGATACGGGTACCTGGTACGATGGTGCAACAGCCCGGTGATACCCGGTGTGTCTGTATTCCGGGAGGTAACACTGGTACCAACCAATAATAGTATTTATTATACAGAAGAGGTATCGCAGAATGGTAAGCGTATACGGTACTTGGTGCCTCGTACCTGGTACCTGGCATGTAACACACACGACGAGGGACGTTCTGGGAAAAAATACGAGAGCCGACAACGCACAGGATTAGGATTCCAACAGGATCATTCGAAGCACCGGGAATCCAGTGATATACGATATCTCGAGATCTCACGAAGTGCCTTTCCATCTACTGCTATACCTGGTATATAGACAGCAGTGCCCTCGACGGAGCCCAAGTTGCGAATACCACCGCAGCCTATTACAAAAGAGCACGACCTTCCGAACGAGGATCTCGCTACTGCAGTACCCCCACACGACAACCCCGGCGAATGCTGCAGCTCATCATGCGCCAAGCTTGCAGTTCTGCGTGAAGGCATCCTCTGCTGTCCTGCTTGACATAAAACAGCAACCATCAAAGAACTCTATTATTAATAATAGTGTAACCCTCCCAACCCACCAGAGGTGAAAGAAGGTGATCTTGAGTCGCTCGCGAATCGTGGTAGCCAGAGTTCCAGATCCCCATGATGCGCCCCGTGTACGTTTTCAAGGTCGCCGGCATCGTGTACACGTGCTCGCAGAAAGGCCTAGACGCCACTTTTACGGCAGCACCGCTCCCCCCCCCTCCAGACATGTTCGCTCGTCCTCTGCGCTTGCTGTGATCGGGACCAAACCGCCATAGCTCCGCAATGTCAAACTTGAGGCTGTAGGCCGCAGCCGCCAGGCATTTGTTGACGGCCTCCAGTCCCACATCAGCGGGAACCGGGGTCTGAGACTCAGCGGGCTTGAGCTGGTCTTCCTCCGATCTAGCCTCGAGGATGTCTGCCATCGCGCTCCCACTACTGCTGCTGCTCTCTCTAACGCAAAGCTCAGCACTCTCGTCGTGCTGGGATGTGGCACTGCTGCTTGCCCCCTCCCGTTCCCGCCGCACCCGATTATTGCAAAATCCCATTCGACCAATCACAGCAGGTCTTGCACGTTGTACTTTCAAATTCCGTTTTTCATCTGTGCCTGCCTGGGGTGTCCGTCTGTTGTGTGTGCCTCTCTCCTGTGCTGCTTGTGCCGTCCCCTTCCTCCTCTTTCTCTCCCTTTCTCTCATTGCAGCGGCTGCGAACCGCAACACCTTACACCTGGCTTGCCCGGCCGGCCTACACAGCGCCCAGTGATGCGTCCTTCGCTTGATAGCAACGAGCCGAGGGTGCGAAGGAGCACTTCGCACGGAGCGCCTTCCATAGCGCCCGACGGTTCCTTTGTTCAACCTCTAGCACCCGCATCTCCGGTCTCGAGGGGTATATCGCACACGCCGCCGCTGCCGCCGACGACGACCTCCTCCTCTACGCATTGCGGTCGCCAGGGCGTTGACCCGCTTGCCGAGTTCAGCAAGGATAAATCCAACTTCGCTGCCACTGATCGGTGCCTGGATGCGGCGTGCTCCTTGTTTCAGTTCGAGATCGCCGAGGTGTGGTGTTTTTGTCGTTGTGTGGTGAATTTAACGTTGAAAAACTAGCCATAGGGGGCTGTTCTTCGTCGGCGTGCGGTGCTGAGGATACACGGCGGTCGTGCAGGTCGTCTCGTCGTTTACTGCTTGCGCACATGGCGATCAATTTGAGGAAACAGCTAGATAGGTCCATGGGCACGCGCTCCACATGCTATTAACCTCTCTATGCTTCGCTATGCCTATGCTTCGGTATGTAGGCCCCATATAAAGTTCGTTGCATTCTCTGGGGCGGTGTTATCTTTGCCCTGCCGGGTTGACGGCTCGATGTTTGTTCTCTTGTATACATATCCTGGGTAAGGAATTGAGGCTATTTCATCACATTCCCCCCCCCCCCCCCCCTCAGGTTTGGACGTACGCCGGAGACTTCAACGCTGCAGAGGGCAAAGCGGTGGACCCCATGTGTCTGCACGTGTACGTCAGGCCAGCGACGATCGAGAGCTTCAAGGCTAACGTGCAGGGGGCCTGGACAGACGACAACAAGCGCACTCGCCACTCCCTCTCCCCTGGGGTGCGTCTTCTTTGTGCTTGGAAAACACACAGAACGCATACTGATTTGTAAAAAAAAACCCGTAAAATAATGGTTGTGATGACGATTACTATTATTTTACCGATTTTACTTGATTTTATCTGTTCTGGGAAAGTCTGTTGGTGTGAGCTCTGTGCGAACGAGTCCGTCCGTGCCGTATGTTTATGTTTGCTTTTTGTGGTGTTCCCTGTTATCTTCAAGCATGCTTTGTGGAAGTACAATACAAGTGCAACAACACTCTATTTGCAGGCAGAGAGTTGCACGAGACGGTTGGACGATATACACGAGTCGTTAATTCAAACGTCCCCAAACGAGAGACATGATGATGACGCATAATGATACAGGATATTGCTGCTATACCTCCCGTCGGAACTACTGTGCGCGTCGGGGTAAGTATGTTTCCACCTCACAGAGCGGGAAGTTCAGTGTTACTGCAAGTAAGTGTATACTACTGCTGCAGGGTGCCTGGTATCATGTACCCGGTACGAGTTATATACCTGGTGCAGGTATACTATACGAACTGGTATACCAATAATGCAGGCAGCAGTAACACACATCTTTTGGCATCTGGATAATTGAGTCGATGCAAGACGTTTACTTGTTTACTTGTCTCTCGAGCCCTAGCCGATTCCGGCCCGTCTCAGAGCTTCTTCGTGTCTCATGTGAATTCCACGTCTACGAATGATCTACCGGGTATGATTACGAGTATATACTTGTGATTTACGGCTCTGCTGTACGCTCTGGCGAGCACTCCATTCAAGCAATATCCGGGTTGGTGAGTTGTTCGTCGCCATTTTATCCGACGGCGCAGTTACCGGCACTGCTGCTGTACGTACGTACAGCTAGTCTGCCTTCTCGTGAACACAGAGTTTCGTCTTTCCTAGATACATCCTCTCTGCCTCCGTCTTCCATGTCTCATCCATAGCTTCGCGTAGCATATCTTCTCTGCGTCGATACTATGATACTGTACTCCAACGACGAAGCGCAAAGCCCACGACTCTCATACATCTTATCCCATCCATGGCTTCGCTTAGCATCTCTACTGCTTCGATACTCTTGCGACGAAGGGCAAATCCCACGGCTCTCATACTGCTGCCCTATGTTCCGACGAGATTTAATTTAGACCAGTAAAAAGTGACTTTAGATCCAATGCAGCTCTGCTATGCGCTCTGACGAGTACTTCCTTCGTTGTCGGGTTTGGTGGGTCATTGGCCGCCATTTATATCCGACGGCGGAGTTAGCGGCGTAACGGCACACTCACACTACCCGGGAGAGATGACTCTCCCGGGTGGCTATCTCCACCGCACCTGCTCCTCTCGGGGGTCAGGTCGGGTCAACGTGCCCAACTGGGCTAAATTGACACACGACACCAACGTGGAAGTGTGGTGAGCTTAAGCTTTATTTTTACCAATCCGTCGGAGGATAAAAAAATAATAATAATAATACTAATAATTCTGTTTCGCGTTCATATTGCATAGCGAGATGGGGACAAAAAAACATTGCGTACGATGCAAATAGTAATATTAATACCACCGCGTCTCCCCCTCTCTCAACTTGGAGCGATGAGTCGTACTTCGTATCTCTGTTATATCGTTTTGCTTTCATTTCCATCCCACCTTTTATACTCGTACTTCGCTGCCTTTACATGTTTGGTGGGAAGACGGTCTGCGTTAACTGGAAACTCTTGCGTTTCTCGACGGAGGTATGGTACTGCTTTGAAAGATGCAGAAAGGCCGGTAATTTCCTGGTAAAGCAAAGTATTGGGATCGTATTTGCGGTACTTGTAAGGCGCATCTTAGATGGAAAACCAGGGGTTTCCCGGCGTATCACGAGCCTTGCGCTCGGTCTCTGATCTTGCTCGAAAGGAACAAAGCTGTTCTTCTTCTAGCTCTAAGCAATCAACACACGTGAGTGCTAACGAGTACCTGCTCAATAGGCAAACCTAGCAAGGGATACAAAGTGTCCCGACCTTAAACTTAACAAGTGGCGCAGACGGCAGGACGAGATTAGTGGGTCTGGGTTTCGGCTTTTGGCGTATTCCGTGTCATTTTCCTTTTTCGTCCTGCCGACCCCCCCCCGCTCGGAGACCGCGGGCGATCTGGGTGAAATTGACTACTCGTATGGGACACAGGACTGCCCCACTTTTAGTGCTACAGTAACCTTTCGCTTTCCCGTCGACACTTCCTCGCCCCCACCCCTGTTGCGGGCGGTGTGGCGATGGCTTTCATTGACGGTCTATTTCTGGCTTGCATGGTTAGGCCCTCCTTTCTTTCTTTTTCTTGGTGTCCCTTGTCGGCTTCGTAACCTTGCCCTTAACCCCTTTAGAACCGCAGTCCCGTTTTGGGGACAAACTACTTGAAATTTGAGTGCTTTGTCCCCACATATGGGACTGCGGTTCTAAAAGGGTTAAGAGGTGTGGGGGTGGGTTTTGAGGAGCCGCATCTTCGACTCATGTTCTATTAATAGTTCGGGGAATCGGGGTTTCATGAAGTTCCCATATTTCTGCATACACGGCTCATCAGGGTGAGCTAGTGTTAATCCTTTTAGGGCCCCCGTCCCGTTTTGGGGACAAACTACTTACAACTAGAGTGTTTTGTCCCCACATATGGGAGTGCGGTTCTAAAAGGGTCAAGTACTGCTTTGAATCATGCAGAAAGGCCGGCGATTACCGGGCTACAGATGTTGGGATCGTATTTGTAGTACTTGGGAGGCGTATCTTAGATGGCAAACCAGGGGATTTCCGGCGAGGCACGAGCCTTGCTCTCAGTCTCTCGTCGTGCTCGAAAGGAATAACGCTGCTCTTTCTTCTATCTCGAACCAATCAACACACATGAGTAACAACGAGTACCTGCTCCATACGCAAACCTAGCAAGGGATACAAGATGTCCCGAGCTTGAACTTACTAACGGTCACACAGATCCAAGACAGCACGTGTATTGATATCATCTGGAAACATCCTTTTTCCCATATTTCAGTCAGATCAAGAGGGCCCACATTGTGTTTTGGGGTATCATACGTTGTGCTCAGCTTCTACACGGTGTGACAACATGGAGACAAGCTTACACGGCAATACGAGCGTGAGGCTACTCTTCGAACCTCCTCGCACCACAACACTACCACCACCGCGTCCCAATTATTGCGCGACCTGGAACGATGATCCATGTCTCTTTAATATTACGTGCTTGAGTAACGACGTTGAAAAGCCAACACAGCACCATTTCATTTTCTGTAGTGTAACTCTTCATATCATTTCTTTATCTCCCGCATTCTGTTTTTCTTCCCATCCCATACTTTATATACCTTTCCCATCTCTCCAGCATCCTCCCTTTCTTAACCCTTTTAGAAGCGCAGTCCCGTTCTGGGGACAAACCAGTCAAATTTCAAGTAGTTTTGTCCCCAAATGGGACTGCGGTTCTAAAGATCCGCTGATCTTGCGCGTTCCCTTTAGAGGGTATGTGAGACCGCAATATTTCGGTGCCAACAGCGTCAGTTAGTAGTGTTAATACGACAACACGTCTGAACCACCTTACTACTGTAGGTCCAATCGCGTCATTGATCGAGTGACAAGGGGGTGCAATACGTGTCTCTCGAACCCCTCGCGACTCAGGCCAGTCTCAGAGCTTCTTCATGTCTCACACCGGTATTTCTTCTCCATCTTTCTTCATTTACATGGAGCAGTCTGTGACTTTAGATTCGGCTCTGCTTACGCTCCGACGAGCACTCCATTATCCGGGTTGTTGGGTTATTCGGTGCCATTTTATCCAGGTTATTGGGTTATTCGGTCCCATTTTATGCGACGGCGTAGTTACGAGCATGACACCTTGCCTTCTTCTCGCGAACACGGTTAAAACTTTCCTCTCCTCCCTACCACTTTAACCCTTTTAGGACCCCAGCCCCGTTTTGGGGACAAATCACTTGGAATTAGACTGGTTTGTCCCCAAATCGGGACTGCGGTACTGAAGGGGTTATGCTGCCCCCATCTTCCATCCCATCCATGGCTTCGCGTAGCATCTGCTCTGCTTCTATGCTGTACGCCCACGACGCAAATCCCACGACTCTCGAACACCTTCCATCCCGTCATTGGCTTCGCGTAGCATCTTCTCTGCTTCCATACTCTTGCGACGAAGTGCAAAGCCCATGACTCTCGTACTGCCCTATGATCTGACGAGATTCATTTAGACCGGTGAGGGACTTTAGGTTCAATGCGGTTCTATTCACTCTGACGAGCACTTCTTTATCCTGGTTGGCGGGTCATAGGGCGTCATTTTATCCGACGGCGGAATTACCGGCATCACCGCGCGCACTATTTTTTTTTTTTTTTTTTTTCTCATCTCATTTATTATCTTCGCACATCTTCTTCTCTCTCTCCTTCCAACTTGTAACTCAGATCCGGGGTCACATAGTAGGCTCTTCTCCCCCCTTCCCGCTACGGTACGTGCCTTCATTTTATTGCTGCTGTTTCGCTTTTTATTTTGAGAGCGAGATGGGGGCAAACATTGCGAACGATGCAAGCAATACGAGCGTGAGGCTGCTCTCGGAACCACCGCACACGAGAGCACTATTACCACCGCGTCTCCTCCTTTCTCAACCCGGAGCTATGACACGTGTCTCTTTGATGTCGTTCTACTTTCATTTCCATCCCATCTTTTGTACTTCGCTGCTTTTCCGTTGTTGACGGGAGGAAGATACTCTGCGTTAACTGGAAATTATTTCTCAACGGTCACTCAGATCCAAGACAGCATGCATTCTACTATACTCTGAGGACGTTCTTTTTTCCAGGGCTTTTCGTGGGTCATGACCCGATCCGCGGGTCGGGTCACGGGGTATTGACAATGTCTCGTGTCGGTTCGGGTCGTGTCAGGAAGTGTTCAAAATCCCACGGGTCGGGTCGGGTCAGGTCGGGTCAAAAGTTTTTCAAAATCCATGGGTCGGGTCGGGTCAAGAATTTTTCAAATCTCAGGGGTCGGGTCAGGTCGGGTCGAGAGGTGATGAAAAGCTCACGGGTCAGGTCGGGTCAAGAGGTGATGCAAAACTCACGGGTCGGGTCGGGTCATGAACATGGGTCACTCGCGGGTCGGGCCAGCATGACCCGCGAGTTTTTTTCTGCTGACCCGTGGGCCAGGCCCGCGCATCCGGCTCGCGGATCCGACACTTGAAACACTTCCCGCTCTCCTACCCCAAGGCGTCTCCCGTACCAATACTCAATAGACTCCTTTCGTATCATATTCAAATCTTAAAACGACTTCAAATCCATATACGCATGCCCGCATCCATACCCACTACAGCCAACCCACATATCGCTGCGGGGCACAAAAATAAATTTTAAATTGTTTTCGAATTGTTGACCCGCGGGCCGGATCCGCGGATCGAACCCGCGGGTCAAGGTGAGGGTCAAGGTAACTTGACCCGCATAAAACTCGTCTCTCACGGGTCTATCGGAAGATGACGGGTCGGGTCGGGTCAGGAGGTTTTCAAACCTCACGGGTCGGGTCGGGCCAGGAGATTTTCGAATCGCACGGGTCGGGTCGGGTCAATAGCTTTTCAGATCTCGCGGGTCGGGTCGGGTCGGGTCAAGAGGCTGGCAAAATCTCGCGGGTCGGGATGGGTCAAGCCAACACACCTCGACATTTTCGCGGGTCAGTTCACCCGACCCGACTCGACCCGACCCATGAGGTTTGACCTGACCCTCGAAAAGCCTGTTTTTTTTTTCGTCCTTCAGTGATTATATATGTTCTGGGGTCATTTACCAAGTGCTCAGCTTCTACACAACTGTAGTGTAACATGGGGACAAGCTTACACGGCAATACGAGCATGAGGCTACTCTTCGAACCTCCTCGCACCACAACACTACCACCACCGCGTCCCATTTATTGCGCGACCTGGAACGATGAACTAGGTCTCTTTAATATACGTACTCCGGTATCGACGTTGAAAAGCCAACACAGCGCCATTAAACTTTGCGTGGTATAAGGGCGTGTCCAAACAGAACCGCAAAGCGATATCGAAGATCGAATTCATTTCGATTTCGATCAAAAATAGCCGAGGCGTCCAAACAAAATCGAAAAGTGAAAATAGAAATCCAGGCGAAAAGCAACGGAGAGCAGAACCTACGTGGGCCGTTCGCAATTGGGCGGCACACATGCCGGCAATCTAGCGCTCGGCAACACAGATCCACCACAGAAGCAGGCAAACGCGACGGCAATTCGATTCCGGGACGTCGTTGGGCCTGCCATGGAGGTGATGGCGCGTCCAACGTTGACGCCCCGAGATCAAAAATTGAAATTGTACGGAGAATGAACTTCCGACTTTCTTCTCGAGGGCATCATCCTGAATTTGCCTCGAACTGTGCTCGCTTCGGCTCGAACGCCGGGAAATAAAGGCCCGAGAACGTCGGGGCTGGTGTTGTGGTTCGCCTGCTGGCTGTTTACGGGGGGGTCTGTGCGGCTGCATTGCCGTGCGAGGTGTGGGTTGATTGCTGTGTATGGCGGTCCTGATGTGATATTTTGACGTGGCTGCGCTGACCAGTAGGACGCCGTGAATTGTTGCGCTGTTCGTGTTTTCGATTTGCTTTTAGTTTTCCAGCGGTGTATTTTTTTATTGTGGCATTGGGTTGTAACTGGTTCATTTTTTCGGAACCAAAAAAACGAAGGGGGGCATGTTTGGGCCAGGGACCAATCAAAGCCTTTTTTTGTCATCATTTCTCAATTCTCAAGTCGATTTTGATTTTCGGTTCTGTTTGGACACGCCCTTACTCTTCATACGCTTTTAATTATCTCCCACATTTTTGTTTTTCTTCCCATCCCATAATTTATACCTCCCCCATCTCTCCAGCATCCTCCCTTTTCCTAACTCTGATCCACTGATAATGCGTTCCCTTGACATATACGATATGTAAGAGCTCAAAAATTGCTTTTAACAGGGTGAGTTCATACTACGACAACACGTCTAAGCCACCTTACTTAACCCCTTTAGAACCGCAGTCCCGTTTTGGGGACAAACCACTCAAATTTTAAGTAGTTTGTCCCCAAAACGGGACTGCGGTTCTAAAGGGGTTAAGGTTCAATCTTGTCATGAATCTTCGGGATTTTTTAGAATTGCAGTCCAGTCCGGGTTCGGGGAATTGGAGTGGTTTGTACCCGAAACGGGTCGGTGGTTCGGCAAGGCTCCGTGAACGGCTCCGTGAGCGGCAGAAAAACTTGTTCATACGGCAGTAGAGTATTATAGTACAGATATCATATTTTTCATACCTGGTACGCAGCAGTGTTTTGATATATTTGTTTGGACGAGCCTTGTCGTTCGAGTCGTATTGTGTAGCACAGGGTCTACCAGTGGCTCTACCTGGTATACGCGAGAATTCTCCAAGAGAGCATTATGTTCTGAATGCCTGAATTCTCAGGCTGACTCTTACGGGACCAGAAACCAGAAAACAAAACAGGGCTTCCCCTTTATGGCGTTGAAACCCACACAGCCGATGGGAGATATTATTTGGTATGCCGCAGCAGGAAAAAGCTGCGCTTTCAACACACAGCACCTGCCACCGCCGATGATTTATCGCCTCACAAGGCACGAGATGACGTCAAACTTTCGAGGCTATATGCTCCACTGCTCTCAGAGTGCTCGCTACGCTACCAAGTTTGAGGGTCGTTGATGCTTAGTGGCCGGAGTTCTCGCTCGAGACGTGATGACCCATCATTGGCCCGGTTGTTTTAGACTAAACTGGGTCCCATTTCCGTCTGGAAAAAAACGGCCAGAAATGGGTCTGGCCCCGATGTCTCGAGCGAGAACTCCGGCCACACAGCTTCAACGACCCTCAAACTTGGTAGCGAACACTCTTCTGAGAGCAGTGGGGCATATACGGCCTCGAAGGTTTGGCGCCATCGCGTGCCCTTTAAGGCGACAAATCATCGGCGGTCGCGGCGGATGCTATGTGTTGAAAGCACAGGTTTTTCGTCATGTGTGGGCAGTGATCGGAAATGGTTCATGTCTACCGACGGCACTACCCTGGGGTTTCTGTATGACGAAGAGAGAATCCTGTTTTGTTTTCTGGTTTCTGGTCCCTCAAGAGTCAGCCTCAAGACGGTCCCCTGTCGCCAGTCCAGTCGCGTCCCCCGTCAATTATTCGAGTCCACCCTTTGCCTGTACTTGCTTGACCTCCCTGTCCGGAATTTTGTAGAGACCGTTTGATCTTCATATCAATACCCAAACGGCCCTTACACTTCCGGCCAGTGTGGTCGTACTGCTGCAACTGCTAGAATAGTTCAACCCTAGTTTCAAGTGTTGATAGCCTGCTCCAAAACGTGGGTGCAGGCCATCACTATTCTTACGGTATTACTACTGAGTTGAGGGGGAAAAATGAACGTTCGATTTACCGGCGATTGTTATATATCCCACAAAAAGTTGAATTGAGAATGAGTTTTTGACACTCTGAAAAGGGTTTGAGCCAAAATCAGGTATTCCTGGTCCATTATGGACCAAATTCAGGTACACATTAAAAACAAGTATAAATCGCACACCAGAAGCCCTCACATCGCACCTCTTACCTGTTTTTGGGTTGAAACTGGCCGGTTTCACCTGAATTTGTCTACTTTGTTTAGCTTTCAACTGCTGTTTCCGCCTGATTTTCAGTCGATCAGACAGGCCACATGTAGAGTGATTTTTTGTCTGCTGTGTATGAGGCCTCCGCCCTCCGTTCAATTCTTATGCTTAAACTATACGTACGTACATACGATGATATATATGTGGGCATTCATCTGCACGCTGGTTTCACTTTTTATTCTGTGGGGTGTAGAATTTTCTTGGGTTTGTTACGATATGTGCTCTTACTTCGTTGTTGTTTTGTATGGTCACAGGAGTCATGTTACAGCACCATGGGCACAGATGGCAGTTCGTCTGCCCCACCCCGCCATGAGGTGGTCTCAGGTCTGGCGCGGCAAAATAATTTCGTGCCGAGCAGGCGGTTCCGCGAGGGTGGCCGAGAGGCTCCAAAGCTGGCAACTGGGGGGGGGGGCGCCAGAATAAATACTCTTGGCGCGCCCGCCGTGGCGAAACACACGAAGCCTGGTGACCCTCTGCTGGTCGATGTGGAGCCCGTGGTACATATATTTTGCTTGAAGAAAACAAAGCACTCAGATTCTGGAAGCCACACACTCAATGCTCAGGCCCCCAAAAAAAATGTTTGTGATTTCTCATGGCCAAATTACACCACTCGTGGCGTGTGTGTTTTCACTTGGTTTTGGTATGTAACTCTTTTTTGGCTCAAATGGAACAGGTGTGCCTTATTTTGGGATCTTCTCTCTCGGAAATACATCGATCAGAAGCAGGGAAGTCCTCGTTGTGAACGACTGAAAGCTTGGCTCCCTCTCCACTCGTATTATATCTACGGGAGTGATGTTGGAATATGACTGCGTTCGAGCTGTCTGTGCTCTCTTCTGGTGTTGCTGCTTGCACCTTGAACAACCCACACCTCCTGGGTAAGCTCTCGCCCCTTACGATAACCCACAACCCACAACAAGCGAAGCATTCCAAGCCCGCTCGATTCACGGAGTTCCAGCTCTGATAGCGATGACTGCGCACACGACACGGGCGGAAGCCCCTCTGGGCGGATCAAAACCAACAGCACCAGCAGCAACCCTGCCGATCGACGACCATCAGCGGGAAGATGACCTGTCACAGACCATGCCCGTCGACGATCTCGCCCACGCTGCCTGGTCGGTTGTAGCAGCAGCGATGTCTGCTGCTACTCACGTATGCAGAGCTCTGAACCTGATTGTTATTCCCGATAGTGTTGTAATCGGGGAATATTTGAGCCTGTAGATTACCACTATGTCCGAAAATATAAGGACGTTTTGGATGAAATATGAGTATGAAAATGATCCTCATATTTAGCTACACGGCGGTAGGGAATGTTAAAAATGAACGCTGGGTGGACCTGGGATAACGAAAACTTGCTTGTGCTCACTGTTGTTAGTTTTTTGTTTACGATACTTTTAAGGGGGATGCTTCTTACGGATATTACATGTTGGAAGAATCATAAAACATTATCAGCCAAAGTGGCCATTTTGGGGTTCGGGAGCACATTACTTCTCTGCAACAATGTGGATTTTGAATGCGACAGAGAGATTACAACCCAGAGCATGCAATCCAACCTTAGCGGGAAGGGGGGAGGAGAGCCTGCTATGTGACCCCGGATCTGAGTTACGAGTTGGAAGGAGAGAGAAAAGAAGATGTGCGAAGATAATGAATGGGATGAGAAAAAAAAAAAAAAAAAAATCCCGCTACCCACTATTAAATACAACAGCGATGGTGTCTTGAACTCAACGAGTCAACTTTGATATGTGTGTGTGTGTTCTTCACATTAAACCGCTCTTTCTACCCGTCGACATCCAGCACAACCAGTGTCCGTGCCGATTCTTCAATCCTAGAAGAGATACAAGTTCTGTGGTCAACTTTGATATGCGACTGCGTGAGACAAAGTAAAGGATATAGTATTACGTGGTATGGCCTTTTCAACCATCTCTCTTTCAATTTTGAATAATTTCGGAACTTAGTTGCCACTGCTCCGCCGACGGCAACAATTTTGGACCATGGCAACAAAGTATAAAGAGCTGAGAACAGACTCCAAACCACATCCCCGAGAAATCGTGTGGTGATAATAAAGATATCCTAGTAAATGCGATTTCCGGGAATATCGTATGTCGTTTTTTCGTTGTCCTGGTCGTTGCGAAAAAGTGATGTTTGATGTTGGGGTGGAATATGAGTCATTTTCACCCTTTGTCTGCGCGCAGAGGTACGTCCGCACGGGATACGTTGCGTTTTCGAAAACGAAAAACCAGCTTAACCCTTTTAGGACTCCAGTCTCGTTTTGGGGACAATTGGGGACAAACTACTTGAACCTTGACTGGTTGGTCCCCAAAACGGGACTGCGGTTCACCCCTTGAGAACCGCAGTCCCGTTTTGGGGACAAACTACTCGAAATTTGAGTGGTTTGTCCCCAAAACGGGACTGCGGCTCTAAAAGGGTTTTAACGGTTCTACGGTTTTTGTTACCGCAGGTTCCTGGCGGCATCCAACACATTGGAACCCACAGGTGATTTTTTTAACAGGCATTTTCCCCCGAGTTGCACCTTGCCGTGTATGCACCCTGGTACTCGCAATACGAAGTGTGTGGCCGTATTTACCTTGTTTGCCCAGCCTTCACGGTCTGTCATGTATGTGTGTGTTCACAATGTTCATTGCTGCAGGCTCGTTTTAGTGTACATGTATGTGGTTTCCAACAACCGCGGTGCACCGGGTTTTCTACATCCAGAACTAACGGTAGAGATGGGCACCGGACGAAGAAAAACCGATGTTTGGAAACTCCGGCAGGCGTTTTTGCCATCACTCTGTTTTCAACAGGCAAAACCGATGGCAAGACCAGCGTGAAAGTTGGGCAAAAAAGGCAACGAAAATGAACACATACGCGCGTGGGAATACGCAAGAAGATGCGAATGAAGAAGATTCGAGAAATTATGTGTGGTTCCAATCTACTGGAGGCTTAAATACCTGCCGAAAAAACCCCGGTTAAACCGGTTTTTCATTTTTGAGAATAACACCTGCCAACCTGTTTTCGGTTTTGCGGAAATGCCATCCGGTGTCCATCTCTATCATCTAATAGCCATCACATCAACACCGACGGCCTGATGTGCGTATATAGTTCTTTTTTTGTATCCACCAGACAGCAGATTACGCACAGACAAACCCAGATGTTTTGCGGCTGCTATGCTCGCTCCTTGATCTCCAACTGCTTGACTGATGCTGCTGCAGCAATCAACACGCGTCGATGTGTTATCGGCGGATATTCACAGCCACCCTCGCGATCGAAATTCAAAAGTTAGAACCCCAGGCTGATCCGCCATACGCCCTTCTTCTCATTTTCTTCCCATTTGTCATCTCCGCTCTTATTTTACGTCTCCCTCATAGTCGTACGTAGCTCAGAGCCAGGGCCATATAGTAGTAGGCTCTCCTCCCCCCTCCCCACTACGGTTCGTGCCTCCTCCTTTTCTTCGCTAGAAGACTTCCTTCCGCCCTCTCTTCCCTCTTCGACTCGCTCGCGTCGAATCGCGCCCGCCTACCCACGCTGCGCGCGATCAGCAGTTAGTTGATTCCTTCTTCTTCTTTTTTATAAATAAATAATTTATCAACACGGTGGGATTTGAACTCCCGGGATCAACTCAAGCAGCATTCGAGGGCACCGCTACGCTGTACCGGGGCGACCGGCTATACGCTATCATACCAGGTATATCTAATCCAACCACTGCTGCTGTGCATGGTATCCTCCCGCATGCGACCGCGACTTTTGTAGGATTCGCCGCAACACCACCATGGAGCGTGGTTTCCACTGCTGCTGCTGTCCGCATTATTTTATTGCCCCCCCGGCCCTACCCTCCGGCGTCATCACCGCCTGCGGTTCCGCCACGGGTGTCCCTGGCCGGCGTTGTCGTTCCTCTTGAGGCGTCCGCTGTCATACCTGGCAGGCGCTGTGCGTTGTGTTCCTCTTGGGGTGTTCCATTTTGTACCTGGCAGGCGTTATTGTCCGTTCGCTCTCCTTTGTCGGAAGACGTTTATGTCGAGGCAATGAGCATTGATCAGACCAAGCGCGTGTGCGTGAACCTCGCGAGAGTCAACCTTCATGTATACTGGTACGAAGGATATATACATATATAAGAGGAGTATTCGCTTTACGCTGTCTCCTGGCATCCTATACCTTGCTACGGCATCTCATCGCCTCGAAATATTTTTTCTAGAACTGCACCCCCTCAGTTTTGCGGGACAAAATGCTTGGAATTACATAGTTTGGAGTGTGGAATCATCTTCAAGGTACCCACGAACTCACTAATTTGTTCTTGTGTCAATGATACACATTCATCTTGTATGTACGAATATCTGATGCTGCGCCGAACCGGTATAGTCTACCTGGGTATGCGAGCACGAGCGTTTCGTATTTCGCCTTCTTCCTGTTCCTGTTCCTGCGCTCTCAATGTTGACTCTTTTTTTTTTTTTCTTCCTTGGTGTCTTTTTTTTTTTTTTTTTTGCCGTCCACGCGCTTCCTGCCCTTCTCTGCCCTGCCTCGGACCGACCGTCTTTCTTTGGGCTTTCTTTGGGCTTTATTTCGGATGGATCGCTGGTGCCTGGTGGTGGTGCTGATGCTGGTGCCTGGTGTGGGTCCTGATGCTGGTGCTTGCTGTTGCGGACAAATGCGGGGGAAATCTCAGCTGGTGGACGAAGCGCGGAAGCAGGAACGGCTGCTGTGGTACACCTCCGTGCACCCGAACACCCCCCTCCACTCTAGCCTGCCGCTGAACACGGCGGTGGCTCTGCCCGTCAGCCTCTCGGTGTTTCGCCGGGACCTGTGCTTCATCTTCTTTGCCGAGCACGACGTTAATGTGAGGAGGGAGGGAGGAAGGAAAGAGGAAGATGATCCGTTCGCAGAGTAAAGTAAAGTAGGATGATTACTGCTGTACCAGGTATCTGGTTTTCATTGGCGCATGGAGACTGACTGCACCAGGTATGGTTCTCCGCTGACGTGCTCGCTGTGGTTCCGAGTTACGGCAGAGAAGGAGTAAGGACAGCAATACATAGTAGTTCTCATTCGAGTGTTCCCTGCCCCTCGTGCACAGCCCGCGCGAGTACAGCAGAGGTACACGAGCAGATGGCACGACACTGCTGCTTGCTGCTGCTTGATAGGCACACAAGGCAAACGCGTCAGGCCCGGGCTGCTCTATAAAACCTTCACCTTGTCAATACTACAAAGGAATACACCACTCTATCCCGAAATACAATAACCATTTTTATTGAATATCAATGTTGAAACGGTGCTTACATTCAGGGACATAGTGGTATTGTTGTATTCAGAACCAATACTCATATTTGGTACCAGGTATGGGTTTTATTAATAGTAACCATAGAGGGCTTTGAGATCCATCGTGGGTTCTGATCAATAATGGCTTCGACGCAAAATGGTTGAAGTAACCCTAACGCTATCCGACCGCTTGGATAAAAATCTCGGTGTGGTGAATACACATCGAAGAGTTAGTGCAGACTTTTTTCAACCATTTTGTGGAAAATTCTCGGGAAATTTCTCGGAATGAACATGTCATGGAGAGCTAGTCTGGACTCTTTTAACCATTTGTCGGAGGTCGACGAAGTTGTACTGATTGTAGACACTGCGTACTGCTGTCATGAGGAAACAACAACATAAGCGTTCGTTTTTTTTTGTTTCTCTCTCGTGCCCTTGATACTTCCCTAATAATAGCTTCACGATACGAAAAATTGTATGTACTGCTGGCATGGCATTGCATTGCCCACTGCTGTGCTTACTGTATACCTGGCACGTGGCAACGTAGTATCTCTGTGCCGTACCGCGTAGCTTTGTGACCACCGAACGATAAAAATGAAGGCACATACCGTGGCGGGAAGGGGGTAGAAAAGCCTGCTGTGTGACCCCGAATCTGAGTTACGAGTTGGAAGGAGAGAGAGAAGAAGATGTGCGAAGATAATAAATGGGATGAGCAAACAAAAAAAACTTGTATCTCTTCTGGGATTGAAGAATCGGTACGGACACTGATTGTGCTGGATGTCGACGGGTAGAAAAAACGGGTCAATATGAAGAACACACACACACTGCGACAGTTCGTGTCGTGTGCGTGTGTGTACCTGACACCTGACAGGGACAGGGCAGGTGTGTACCCGCCCCGTGCTGTAGATCGATGGAGTTTTTGTTTTTGTTTTCGGTTCCCCTGTGTGTTTTCACATTTGTAAACCCTTCTTTCTTCCTGTCGACATCCAGCACAACCAGTGTCCGTGCCAATACTTCAATCCTACGAGAGATGATATGTCGTTGTCCTGTGTTTTTCGATATGCTCCTATTGTATTATTGATATTTTATACCAGGTAGTATTTTTTGGCGGGAGCTATTAATAGCGTCTTTTAGTTTGCCAAGATTGAGAAATGCACATCTCGGACAGATCACGATCTACAGGTAGATCATCTAGATCACCGAGATCCCAACCTGTAGTTCAGAGTTATGAAGTGTTGGGCAGGATCTGCACAGGGTCTGTTGTATCATAGAACAGATTCAGCAAAGGGGAACATGTGCTAAATAAATCATCCAGATTTGTGCGGCTCCCATATCCGGCAACATGAGCTAGACCAGCAGTAGACCATACAGATCAAGAGTCTCACCTTTCCTGAAATATGTACGCGTACATCTTCGAGTGAGGATCTGAGACCTGTCGGACGTGTGCGTACTACTACTGTATACTACCGCTCTGGCCGGGAATATAGTCCCCGTTTCAAGTCAAAATCGACTACCAAACGGGGATTAATTTTCTGGCCAGTGTGGCACAGCTAGTGACATGATGGAAGAGTCGTGTTTTTCAACCCCATTTACCAGAGCATTAAAATTTCAAAATATATATATATACCAGGTATATATACCAGGTATATATCCCAGGTACTGGTATATATTCTGTACCTGGTATATATTATTAATAATATACCTGGTATATATATATATCACACGGACGTGCGGTCCCCGCCATACTATTTACGGGGGACCATATTAAATAGAACCTAGGGTACACACAAAAACCTGTATACTTCCGTTTTTTTACTGGCATTTTTTTGTCCTAGTTACTATGGTCCCCCGTGATATATGATACGGTCGCTAGTTTTTCTGCCGACGCTTCCTTCCACCTTGCACAGGCTGTTGCGCCCTCAGGGCGTTCTGCGAAGAAATCGATCTGGACCAATTTGGTAACGTTAAGGTTTCTTGTGGTCTGTTTCCTGTACGAAAAGGACCTACCAGGTAAACCCATCGAACCTCCCCAAGGGTGGCCCAACCCAGTAATAATTACCTGGTATATTTCTTGGTTTCGGGTTAGTTATTTTTCGCTACGTACCACGGGTTGGGATCATCTTTACCATGAAGGAAACGGACCACAAGAAACCCGAGGCTCCAACCAGATTTTTGGCATCCCACACTTGTATACGAATACCATTGCGATCGAAGTACCACACACAGCTATTAATAGCGAAGATAAATTTCGGCGAAATTCTTCGATCTCACAGCTGTTTTTTTTTCACAGTCTTGAAAAATACCAGGGTATGTCACTGTGCTGGTGGCCGCTTTTTTTTGTCGTTCGAGTATTTTTTTTTGTACGCAACCCACCTAATAAAGCCTAATGTTGCTTTTAGAACGAACCACCTGCTGTTTAGAGTGGACTGCTACGGGGGAACATGGCAATCAGAACCATATATTGTTGTGGGGATACATGGCTTTTGTGTTCCTGGTGAGTCCTGATTGCAATGCGCTCCCGTCAGAGATGAGATGATCTATATAATATTAATAACTGGTCAGCGCTCTACAACTCACTTTTTTCTTTTTCTGCTTTATTTTTCTTTTTTTCTCATTCGTCTGTATCATTTATATGGCTGCCGTCTTGAAATTCGAACGAAATCGACCCTCCGCAGCGAAAAGAAACGGCGGTGAACGTCTTGACCCAGCTCTCCAACGCGGCGGGCGTAGCCATCGCGACTGCCTTCCCCGCCTACGCTAAGGAGGACGGGGGCCAGACCAGGATGTCGAGGGTGAGTGGTGCATGGTGCATACATACAGGTCTTACGCTGGCTGCGTCGTGCGGTCGCCGGTATGTACTCTTGTTTCTCGTACGCAGCCAGCCTACAACAGGAGCAGACCAACATCAGTGTCCCAGGTGAAGCGAGAGAAATTCGTCGCGAAATTCATACCGGGTATTTGCAAGCTACTACGGCTGTACCAGGTACATGTATTACTGATACTTCGACCACAGGTGCCACACGTACGGGTTGTTTTTTATTTCACCTCATGGAGGACACACGGCAGTAGTGGTCATTTCATAATGTCGGTATGCGCTATTTACGGGGGAACATAGTTAATAGGACCAACTATTATTGTCAGTAAAAATGGTCAAATATATAATGTTTTATGTATACCACAGGTCCTACTAGCTATGGTCCCCCGTAATAGCCTAGAAAACCCCCCGGCAGTATAGCCTCAACCGGCACTACTTGGCGCACTGCCACACCGGTCAATCCCTTTTGTGCCAAGCGATTTTCACCGGCACTCAAGCGCTCAGGCGGCGCTATAGAGGGATGGCTACTTTTACGGGGGACCATAGTTAATAGGACCTATGGTATACATAAAAACCTATATATTTGAGCATTTTTAGTAACAATATTTGGTCCTATTAACTATGGTCCCCCGTAATATTAATATACCGGTATATATTTATATTTATCACGTTAAAAAACAACAGCTGCGAGATCGAGGATTTCGTCGAAACTCATCTTTGCAAGCTGTGTGTGGTACTTCGATCGCACGTACTGCGGGTTTTGTATGGCCTCATGCAGGGTGTACTGCTGTAGTCCGTACATGAGGAAGACAGAATCTGAAGCTGCAGAGTTCAAGGAGTGGGTGTGTCTAAATTTGAGAAATTATAATTAGAATAAAACTAAATACAGGCTGGTTGCTCCCCTGGGGGTAACGTGACAGTACCAGAGGGCGAACAGGACGATTTTACAACAGTACGACCAGCCTGTGCAATGGTTGCGCACGTTGAACAGATCACGATCTATAGCAGTAGGTCATATCTTAATGCTATCCTGCCGTTATGAGATGTTTTGCAGGATCCGTACAGCACCATATTCAGGTCCCACCCAAGAAAAAGTGTGCTACTGCTGTAGATGATTCAGATTCTACGGCTCCCACCCGTCGACATGAGCTATAGATCATACAGCTCAGGCGTCTATCTGCCCTAAAGGATGTGGATCATCTGGTGGGGATATGATCTATCTGAGCTGTCAGATGTGCCAATCATTGCAGTAGTAAAAGAGCTAGATCGTTGTTCCAACCCCTTATCCACGACCGCCGCCGCCGCTGCCGCCGCTGTCTTCCCTGTTACAGACACCGAGCAATGTCTCGGAGAGTTCGGGTCCTGCTGACCCGAACCAGGTGGAGGAAAATACGCAGCTCAACCTCGACGTGAGCGATCAAACCGACGGAAGCGTGGCTGCCTGTGTCTCTTTTGTTTGGTTCATGTTATACCATACTTAGTGTATGCGAAGTATGTATCTACGAGTGCGTATAGTGCTACCCTCAAATGGCATCTCGTACCTGGTATAAAACAAATAGAAGATTTGAAAAAAAACACCGGCTGCGAGACCGAGGATTTCGTCCTACCTTAGCTTTTGCAAGCTGCGTGTAAACGTACGATAAGATGCTTCGATCCAATTGAACTGGTACCAGATATCGTACCTCTGGTATTTCTGTTTCGGGGGATGGTATAGACATCTCTTCCGAGCGGTGGTTGGCATGATGGGCTTTCCGATGCCATGGTTGGCTGGATGGGCTATTCGACGACACGGTCGTTGGCTGGTGGGCTGTTCGGCAACTCGATGGTTGGCTGGTGGGGGCTGTTCGGTGCGATGATTGCTGCTGGGGCTGCTCGATGCGATTGTTGACTGACGAATTGTTTATGCGGTTTTAGTATGTGGCTGATCTCTTACTCTCTTCGACGCGATCCTTGGCTGGCGACTCATTTCGAGCGATGGTTGATGGGCTGCTGGCGCGGGGGTCGAGGCCTAATAACGCTCCTCTCCCGCGGGGACGGGTACGATGGGCTGATATATATTATGATGCCTCCTCGACGCGATGGTTGACTGTCGACTCTTCAGCGGTATGATGTGGTTGATGGCATGGTTGACTGGTGGCTATTGCAATCTTTGGGGTATCTCTGGTGTTGCTTACCACTTTCACGAGACGAAAACAACTATTCCCAAGCTTGAGCCAATCAGACCCAATCAACTGTTGGTTTTATCATTGTTCCTGTTGTCTAGCACACAGCCGTATATAGCGTGCCAACCATTTTCTCGGGTAAGTTAGTGAGGTCTACTGGACCCGGTCCCTCCTGGACGCAATGGTTGACTGTAAACTCTTGAGTTTTACCTGTGGTCGGCGTAGATGGTTGACTGAATGGGCGACGAGTGGCTGACTAACGGTGCTTGCAATGCTGTGGTGTCTCTTCGCCGCTCGCTCATCAACCGCCGGGGTTTTGCAGGTGCGATGGGACCAGCTAACGGACGTTGAATTCATGGTGAACGGCAGCCGCTGCACGATCTACACGGCCTTCTACGGCACCACGCCCGTGGTGGTAAAGGTCATGCGGAAAGATGTCCAGGACAAGGACCTAGTTCGACAGGTGTGTTAACTACAGCACGTCTCGCCATGCCGCACGGCGCCGAAAGCGCCGAGCCGGCACACAATCGATGCAAGTCGACGAGCACGGAGGATGTTGAACCCTCTACGCGACGAAAAGGGGAGGGCAGTTAGTACTGCAAAAGAGGCGTTTAGTTCGCACAGGGGTGCGGTCGTTTTTAAGCGCTCGATCTTTCCGGAACGGGAATGTTTTGCAAAAAATCCGAACAACCTTGAGGTGTTTTCGGAAATATCTATCTGGTCGGCTGCCTTCCGAGAATGTCGTGTTCAACTTTAGCACTCTTGCCGTTGTTGCCAACACGAGTAGCGTTGAAAAACGACCGCAACCCTGTGCGAAACTCAACGGCTCTTTACGGTATACTGGGTGGGAGAGGGGGTGACGCCTGTGCCCACGGCTTGTTCGGAAGGCCGCCCGCCGAAGGTAGAGTAGAACGTCCCACGAGTTGAACTGGAATGAAGGGGAAAAGGGATTGTTATCAAAATGAAATAAATAAATGCCAAGCCATGCCATGCCACGCATTCTGCTGTTATTGCGACGGGCGAAGCGAGATGTCTGTTACACTGTGTCGCCCAAAACGTGTATACAGGGCATGCCTTACTTTAATTTGCCCAAAAAAATACGCGTACCTCGGACAGATCGTGATCTAGATCCCTTAGTTCTTCGCCTGCCCGTTGCGAGAGGTTGTGCAAGATCTGCGTACGTGTACGTAGTACAGATCCTCCCCTGGAAAAACGTGTCGATTGTAGGCCATGCAGATTGAACGGCTCCCACCCGGAAACATGCACTAGATCATACACGATCGGGAGTATTTTGATCTGCTTCGAATGATCTATAGATCATGGAGTGGGAAATGATTTTCTGCACTCGTAGATGGTCGGTCCGATGTGTGAACATATATGAGGTATATGAGGCATGCCCTAGTTTCGAACTGGGCGAAGCCGGAGATCTGTGCGCCTTTCAACCAAGAATGTATGGGGAAGAAAAATAAGAAAAAAACAAAGTTGTGTGTGTGTGTTTTTTTGTTTTCTATGCATTTCCTATTAATATATATATACACAGCTGTAGTTATCAGTAGTTGAAGATAAATGTGAAATGTTACTTGAAACAAACTTGTCCACCCGCGGTATTGTTGATGTTCAATGTTCCACACCCCGGGACAGACAAGAGCACGATCTACTGGTGTACCAGGTAGATCATCAAGATCACAACCTGCCGTTATAGCATGTTGTGCAGGATCTGTATGTGCACGAATCCAACCCAGGGAACTTGCACTGCACTACGTAGATAGGTCATGCGCGTTACGTATGCAGCTCCCACCCGGCAACATGAGCTGGATCATGATAGATCAGGGATCCATCTGCCCTCACAGATCTACTGTAGGTCATTACGTAGCTATTACGGGGGACCATATTAAATAGGACCTACGGTGCACACAAGACCCCATATATTTCGGTATTTACAAGCAATATTTAGTCCTATTAACTATTGTCCCCCGTAATAGGGAAGGTTCGAGGTTTATCCGAGGTGTGGGAAGTTCGTGTCCATGCTCGTCGCTTGTGTTACGTGGACGCGCAGGAGTTAAGAACTTGAAATGGGCCTTTTTTCCAGTCAACGTGAACGCGCAGGATACGTAAATACAAATCAGGGATCTGTCGGTCCCCAAAGACCTATAGTAGATCACGATTTAGATCATAAGCTGCAGGCCCCTCTGATGTGGTCGATGTAATGTGTGAATGTTCGTGTTGATGCTCGCTTGTACGCGCAGGAGCTGGAGCTTGAAATGGGCCTGTTGATGCGGCTGCACCATGCTAACGTCGTGCGCTTGATCGGGGCCGGCACCCAACCAGAGCAGTTCTTGCTCATCGAGCGCTTGGACGGGGGCACGCTAGCACAGCGCTGTGGAAACGCGCTGAACATCCGCGATAGAAGGAGAAGATTCCGCCACAAACGCCCCTTTACGTGAGGGCGGGATTTTTTTTCTCATTGTTTTTGCTTTGTGATTGGTTGTGCCATGGCGGCGGTATGGTCGCGGGACACGTGTTCGTAGTTGTTTTTCGATGCAGTGTCAAGAGGGCTGTTGCTGCTGCTACGGCTGCTGCTCCATACGGGTACGAATCTTGCACAGCGTCTCATGTATAACGGCGAACAATCGCGTAGGATCTAGATGCTGCACAGTAGATCTAGATGGTCTACCGTAGATCTACAGTAGATCTAGATGATCTCCAGTACGTTTAGATGGTCTACAGTAGATCTACTGTAGATGATCTACAGTATGTTTAGATGGTCTACAGTAGATCTACTGTAGATCTACAGTATATCTAGATGATGCACGGTAGAATTAGATGATCTACAGCAGGTGTAGATGGTCTACAGTAGATCTGATGTAGATGATCCACAGTAGATCTGATGTAGATGATCCACAGTAGATCGACTGTTGATGATCTACAGTAGATCTACTCTAGACGATCTGCAGCAGGTCTAGATAACCTGCAGTAGATCTATCTGTAGATGATACACAGTAGTAGGTCTAGATTATAAAGAGTAATACATCTAGATGGTCTACAGTATATCTAATGGTTTACAAGTATATCTACTGTAGATGGCGATATGCCCGTTGTATGAAATCGCTCGTGCGCATACATCTAGATGGTCTACAGTATATCTAATGGTTTACAGTATATCTACTGTAGATGGCGATATGCCCGTTGTATGAAATCGCTCGTGTTGTGTTTGGTTTTGTCTCCCTCAAGGTATGAAGAGCTGTTGAAGCAAGGCCTACAGCTGGCGGAGGCCCTGCAGTACATGCACAACGACGCCATGCCGGGGAAAATGGTGATACACCGCGACCTGAAGCCGGACAACATCGGCTTCGACGCCGACGGAAATCTGAAGCTCATCGACCTGGGGCTTGGCCGGGTGAGAGGAGAGGAGAGGAAAGGAGAAATCGTGCACAGAGCAATATGCCCTTGTGCGGGTGGCGGCTTATTGTCTTGAGCTCTCGGATGGGGATTATCCCCCTAACCCTTTTAGAACCGCAGTCCCGTTTTGGGGACAAACTACTTGAAATTTGAGTGGTTTGTCCCCAAATATAGGACTGCGGTTCTAAAGGGGCTAAGCCGGATTTCGAAGTTTAATCGCGCGACCTGGACCAACCTTGAAATGCACTGCGTAGTTGTAAAAACAAATAATATATACTGGAACGTAACCGTATTTCGTACCTGGTATACTACACCGGCACAGTAGTTGCTACATGGCTAGAGGAGACCTACCCGTCCGAAAATATTGAGCCCAAAAAGTGTAAGAAAACCCTAACGTGGGATTGGTAAGTCCACACTTGGAACAGACCATTCGATTCTAAAGCATGCGCGCTTTGCTTGCTCTTGGCTGTAGTGCCTGCCGCGTTTGACGGGACAGCCCTGGCCGATGATCGTCGGGGCGGGTGGGCCTGTGGCGGGGAGATTTTTGTGGTTTGCGCTGCACCCTTGCCTCTCGGTGTGTTGCCTCTCGGTGTGTTGCCTCTCGGTGTCGGGGCAGTGAAATGGATGGTTTGCGCTGCACATTCGTTTTTCTCCGAAAAATTGCGGAGTGTGCAGCAGTGAGAAATGAAGATGGTGGTTGCGCTACACCGGTGCTTATTGGCAAAGTGTTTCGGTGATAATGAGGGTTACGCTGCACGCTTGCTTTTCCCGAACATTACACGTATGTCCGCCCCCGGCTTATACATGTGAGGCAGCAGTCTCTGGTTGTGCTCATACTGCTGGCTCCTGCGGTGGCTGCTAAGCTGCAGGCGCTCGCTCCCAAGAGTGTTAGTTAGTGTGTGTTCTGGTAGCCGTTGCCTTGTCTAACTGTAGCATGTATGGCAATGCTCGCTTTTGTTTCTGAATATGGCGCGCTGATGCAGGTGGTGGCCAAGTCCACCGAGGACAACGCGACGTACTGCATGACGGGGGAGACGGGAAGTTTGCGGTGAGAGGAGGAAGGGAAGCATATTGGAAGGGTAGGAAAGGGAAGGGGAGGGAAGGGAAGGAAAGACGCTCTTTTTAGCCGAAATAGTAGTAATGCAGACACGAAAGAAGGGAAGGGAAGGGGGGAAGAAAAGAAAGTGAAAGGCGGGAGTTGAGCCTGACAGATCATCACCTCAAACGCCCGATAGATCGTCACTCGACAAAATCACCACCCCAAAAGTCTGATAGAGGGCAAGGCCATTTTGCGGGGCTGCTACGGGTACCGTTCTATTGCAGTCGCCCACCCGTACCCGTCCGCCCCGCCGATTTTTGCGCTCTTTTTTTGTTGCTTGTACAGGTACATGGCACCCGAGGTGGCCATGGGAAAGCCTTACAATGGCGCGGCGGACGTTTACGGTAAGAGGAGGGTTGACCATGGATGCGTGCTGTTGTGGTTGTTGCTGTTATTTCTGCTGCTTCTGTTTCTGCTACTGCCAGGTTTAGATGGTGTACGTAGGCGACGTACATGATATACACCACTCTGTCCGAAAACGTGGGGGCCATGTGGTTAGGGTTAATGTGAACGATGAAACGATCCTTACACTATCGGACAGAAATGTATTATTTTGTTTTTTTGGTGTTCGGAGAAAAAAGAGCTCTGCGTCAGTGCTGCTGCTACTAGGTTTCAATGATGGGCAGTAAATGACCCGCAAGACCATCCATTCATACCCACTACAGCCGTCATAGATGGCTGCGGAGCACTAAAATGAACAGTAATTTGTTTTCGAAGTGCCGACCCACGGGCCAGATCCGCGGGTCGAACCTTCGGGTCAAGATAAATGGTCTTGCGGGTCAAGGTGACCCGACCCGCATGAAACCCGTGTGTCTCGGGTCATTTGGAAGGTAGCGGGTCGGGTCGGGTCAGGAAGGTTTTGAAATCTCGCGAGTCGGGTCGGGTCAGGAGATTTTCAAATCTCACGGGTCGGGTCGGGTCAAGAGGCTTTCGTAATCTTGCCGGTCGGGTCGGGTTAAGTCAATACGAAGTATACCTCAATTTTTTCGTGGGTCGGGTCGGGTCAGCTGACCCGACCCGACCCGTGAGGTTTGGCCTGACCCGCGAAAAGCCTTGAATAATTGCTTGTTTCGGAGACTGGGACATTTTTTTTCTGCTGGTATGTTGCAAGACGACGAAATAGACGACGCCCATGCTGCCGTTTAACAGTATTGGGAGAAAGAGATCTCCGCGTCATTGCTGCTGCTGCTGCTGCTGTTTATGGGTCGACATAGGCGACGGATCGTTCGTGTCGTAGCTGGTATAAACGGTTGCTGACGAATGTCGGTTTACTTGGATGCTGGTGAATATTGGCGTTTACGGCTTGGCCCAGCTTGGCCAAAATGGTTGTTAGTTCACACCAATTCGTCGTTACATCTTCATTCCGAGATTTTTCCCAGACTTTTTTCGGGCGGGCGGGATTGTAGGGCTGTAAAGGGCTAGGGGCCGTCGTATTTACAGCTTGGCCCAGATTCGCCAAAATAGTTGATAGTCCACACTACTGTAATTTCTCGTGATATCTTCATCCCGAGATTTTTCCCAGAATTTCCCTGGCGGTCGGGTTTATACCTGGTGACCTCTTTAGAACCGCAGTCCCGATTTGGGGACAAACCAGTCTAATTCCAAGTAATGTGTCCCCAAAACGGGACTGGGGTCCTAAAAGGGTTTAAGCTTTTTGCAGAGTGGTGTTCAAAATTAAGTACCTGGTACCTGGTACATGTCAATCGTGCTGTTGAAGCTGGGCGAAGCCGGGGACGGCGGCAGATACAAAAATGTTGTCCGAAAACACCGCGACTCTCTCTCACGGCTGCTGCTGCTGCTGCTGCTGCTGCTGTTCGCGCCGCCGCACAACGCGCTGACGGGGTTGTGAGACCCGCAAGGGAACGGCCACTCACACCTCCACTCCTATCCATACCCCTGAACTCAGCAGGAGCCCCGGGCCAGCACCGCCGCGCACACGGCTACATAGATGGACTCGCAGAAGGCACACACTGGCACAGCAGTAGCAAAAGACAACGAGGGATAAGATGTGTTGTTATCCCAGCAGGTGTACATGTCGAATGCATGCTCACCTGGTACATAATATCGGCGCGGTGCTGTGCTCTGTACCCTCTCTTTCGTGCTGGCGCAGGCTTCGCCATGATCCTTTGGGAAATGGCCACCATGACCAAGCCCTTCGAGAGGATGGGGCGGGAGGAGTTCTTTCGCGAAGTGGTGAGTTCCGCCTGTTTTTTTTTGTTCTTTGTATTTTTAGAAGTACACTTGTTTATTACGGGGTACCATACCTGGTAGTTAATAGGACCTGCGGTATACATGAAAACCTATAAAATTTAACCATTTTTACTGCGAAACAATATTTGGTCCTATTTACTATGGTGTCCCCCGTAATAGTGAAATTTAGTGGCGCCCAATTTAGGTTGGTTTTTTTTTCCCTACTCCTCTAAAATCATTGTTCGTGTACTGAAGTTTCAAACGGAGGCTTTACAAGTTATCTCTCTCTTGCCTCGCGTCTCTTCTTTTGGTTCTCTCCCAACCGCTCTCTTGAATATCGGCAGGTGATTAACGGTGTTCGACCCCGCGTAAGCGAAAACTGGCCGGCTCCGTTCGTCCGCCTCCTGCAGTCCGGGTGGCACGCGGACATGCACCAGCGGATGAGTTTCGGGGAGATCATGGCTACGTTGCGAAGGTAACAAAAACAGATTGCCCGGTATTTTTTTACTCCTATTGATTATATTTCCTAACCTACAGCTGAGAATTTGTGCTCAGCGAGAAACGCCACTCTCAATCCTTTAGAAGCAGCCTTGAAGAGTCTATGCTCAACGTTGACATCAAATAAGCCGCGAGTCTTGACCAAAATAGGAGATTATTAACTGCTGTTGTCGCGTACTGCTGTACAGTAGTAGTTCGGTAATACTTTCGAGGTAAATAGTACTTGCTGTACTACCGGCGCTGCTGTCGGAGGGCATATACTTGTTATACTTGATTGGTTGTGTCTGTGGTACTATAGCTACTGCTGCTGCTGTCCTGCTGCTGTCCTGCTGCTGTCCTGCTGTAGACTGTTGGTTGCACCTGAGGTACTTCGTACTGGCACCAGGTATGAAACTGTATGATAGTAGTATTACGGGGGACCATAGTTAACAGGACCGAATGTTGTGAGTAAAAATGGTTTAATATATAGGTTTTTATGTATATCATAGGTCCTGTTAACTATGGCCCCCCGTAATAGTATTACGGGGGGCCATAGTTAATAGGACCTACCAGGTATGGTATACATAAAAAAACTACCTGGTATATATTTAACCATTTTTACTAACAAAATTTGGTCCTATTAACTTTGGCCCCCCGTAATATTACGGGGGACCATAGTTAATAGGACCAAATATCGTTAGTAAAATTGTTTAAATATATAGGGTTTTATGTATACCATAGGTCCTATTAACTATGGTCCCCCGTAATAGTACTACTTTCCGATACTGGCTGTGATACCGCCGCTGCTGCCGGAGAACGTACAGTCGCAGGTACTTCATTCATTGTATTTGCTGTAAAGTATCACAAGGTATTAAACACAACAAACAGTCGTAGTTGTATATTTGACACTATTACGGGGGACCGTAGTTAATAGGACCAAATATTGTTGGTAAAAATGGTTAAATATATAGGTTTTCATGTATGCCGTAGGTCCTATTAACTATGGTCCCCCGTAATATATTATACCAGGTGTAATATTAATAGTACAAATTTAAAATACCGGTGCTGCTGTGATTCACAAGGCATCCATTGGTATCTACTGATTGACTGATTTCACCTGTGGTGCTACAGGTCAGTTGGGCACTACATACGAGTATCAATACGACTATTTAGTATCGGCGCTGCTGTCGGAAAGAGTGTGCATTTTACCTGTTGAACTGCTGCATTCCTGTGGTTGTATAGTAAATTATTGGTTGAACCTATATTACTCCGAATATGCCAGATATCAGGCACATTACTATTAATACTGATTAAAATTGTGCTGCTGCTGTGATTCTCGAGGCGTCCCAACAGTAGACCTAGCTTCTATTAATAGGCCTATCAATCGGCAGCGAGCAGTGCCGTGTTCTGCTTGGGCACCTATCACGAGAAGCTAGGAGGGGGCACGGGACGGGTGTGGCCGTTCTCCTCTTCTCTCTGCCTCTGGGCAACTTAAATGATCAGTTTCCGTCGGTAGAGACCATGACTAAAAGTAATTAATGCCGTCGGTGGTGAACAAAACAGGCATATCACCTGAAGTTAGAGATACTACGATACTACGCATTACTACTGATTGAAATGGTGCTGCTGCTGTGATTCACAAGGCGTCCGTTCGTGGTGCAAAAAAACATATAATCATTTCATCAATCAACAGTGACAACAGCAGCGCTTGCACTCGTTGGTGTGCGTTTTGTCTGTCCCACACGTTCCGTCGGTTTCGCCCGGTTTGCGTTTTCCACCGGGTTCCTGCGCCCCGCATATCTGATTGGCCAATTCCCGTCAATTTGTTTTTGAAGTATTTTAACACCTCCGACAGATCACGATGTAGATCACATAGATCGTAAAAATCATATAGACCCTCTTTTTGCCGTCATGAGATGTTATACAAGAGCTGTATCATGCAGATCCCACCCGGAAGGCACGTGCGCATGAGCCGTGTCATACAGACCTTATTCGGCAAACGTGATGTATTCTGGGCCGTGCAGATAATCCAAATCAGTCAAGTTTTTGAATTTTGTTAAATATTTTTTTCCCCCCAAGTAGTGCAGTAGGACGGACCATTGTCACACCTTTTAATGCTATGGCGCAAAAAAAAAACAATTTGTTTTTCTCGGATTATTAGAAAATATAAAATATTTGAAATAAACAGTTAAAATTCAATAAAAAAAGTATACCCATTCGCCTCGGAATATCTAGTTTTTGAAAGAAGGATCTATCTGATCTGTTTCGTCTGCGCTGTGTTTCCGTTCCGTCCGTCCCCTCAGCTTGCTGGAGACGGCGGCGACGACTGCGGCCCAGGCTCGGTCGGTGCAAAGGGCTCCGTCAAGAAAGTTCAACCTCTTCAAGTCGTCCGCTAAAAAGTCTACCCAGGAGACTTTCTCCTAGCGAAAGTTTAACTCTTCCGACTTTCGACTTGAGTTTTTTTTTTTTTTTTTTGTGTCGCATTCGGCTGGTGGTGGCGTACCCACGTAGAATCTGGATGTATTGTTGGGCATGGGTGCATTTGCATGCATCTCATGACATGGATTTGCATTTTCTTGCGTCTTATGATGTGGGTTCGTTTGCTTGATATTATTATGACATGGGTACGTTTGCTTGTATCTTGTGACATGGGTGCATTATTGGCATGCATCTCTGTGACACGAGATGAGTGCCTGCATATATATGCATGCGTGCAAGCATGATCTGGCGAAAACTTCATCGAGTGCGGGTGTTTTAGCATACGTAGCGAGAGGGGGGGGGGGTGCGGTTCTTTTGTTGCAGTTGGTTTGTTGGTTGGTGTAAGCGGAGGACGGGTGGGGTGTCATCCGTGGCGCAGCTGTGAAGGGGTAGTTTGCATTGCATTGCTTGTATCATACTGCGTTTTGTCACAGGTGTTCGTTTTTTTTTCTCGTTTTTTTTTAGAGGGTGGAGTTGGGTTAAGCCGCCAAACAATGAATGTGTGCGTCCGTGTTTTTTCTAGGGGGTGGAGGGTTGGATCGGGTTTAACCGCCGATCAATGTGTGTGCGTGTTCGGTTTTATTTTAGGGGGGGAACGCCGCCAGCCAATGTGTGTTATCCTATGTACTGGTACACCGGTACTTTTTTCTGGTCGTTTCGATGGTATCCGTTCGGTCATTCGCTTACACACTTTAAATACGCACGCTTGTTTGCTATTCGTGTGCAGAGCGCCCCTCCTTCGCGTGTTGTGACTGGCATCATTTCTTCTAGACGGTGCCATTGAGGCCCTCCGTACGTAGGCTTCCGTCGACAGCACGATAGGATGGAAGACCTATTATACAGGGCCGAGAGGGTAAAAATGCTAGAGGTTAATCTTAATAGTGGTCTACAGTAGTACAAGTACGTACATAGGATAAGATAGAGCAGCTAGCAGCGGTTTCGCGGAGTTATGTTGTTGGAGATAAAGGATGATAGCTGCGTGTGTCCGTTTTCTGTGGGCAGTCTATGGCGGTAGTGCATAGCGGCAATTTCGCGGGGTTCTGTTGAAGATGAAGGCTGAAATCTGCGTGTGTCTGGTTTTCATGTCCTGTTCCTGGTAGACAGTTTGTTTTGCAGGTAGATGGGTCGTTGGAGACCACGGTCGGTCTGTATGGGCCAGCCCGCCGTATAGCCAGTACGGGCGACTGCACGCGCCGATAAACGCGGGCAGTTTGTGTGCCGTGTTTCCTATAGGAAAGTCTATTGACGCAGTTTTTTTCGTGTTTACTAGGTTGTACAGTCAAGAGGTGCTGCTACAGCTGTCGCTGCTGCTGTCGCTGCTGCTGAGTTTCACACTTGTGGTTTATGTGTTATCATAGAGAGAAGACACTTTAAAAAACTACGAGCACCAAAGTCTCTCTACTTGCTACTTGTTACGGGATGTACAGACGGAGGCTGCTGCTGCTACAGCTGCCGCTGTTGCTGTTGCTGCTGAGGTTCACATTTTGTGACGTGTTGCGAGTGGCTTGTCGCAGTCCTACGTGATTGGTTTGACATCCTCCCGTTATGAACGTGGTGTACATGTCACTCCCCTTCGCAACGTGATGTCTCGGCGTGTATGTCGTTTCGCTACATATAAACGTCACGTATGTCATTTCATTGTGATGTGTATGAACGTGATGTTGCTTTCACTAGATGTACCTATGTACTGGACTGGAATCTGTACGTACATCGAGAGAGTGATGTATGTCATTTCACTCCACATGTATGAATGTGGTAGCGCGCCATTTCACTACTCTTTTGGGGTATACACTGGAATCTGTACACCAAGAAAGTACTCGTAGGACTAACTGTATCACTACTACTGCAGTTACCCGTTAGCGGGTGGAGAAAACAGAAAAGAGCAAGGCAAACGGCACGCGCCCATCATTACGAGCAATGCAATGCCGTCATCCAACACCCACTTGGTGGTTTTCGTGGTGATATTGGTCGCCGGCCGCTGCCCGACCTGGCATCGTTCGCCCGCAGAGACACACACGTCGTTTCCTTTGGAAGACCGCAATATATTTTTTGCAGTATTCGCAACGGTGTTGCCCCGTCCTGTCTACAAAACAATCGTGTTTTTTTCCTCTGCGCCGGTAGTGCCTACTCGTACGGCGTACCCTTTTAGATTTTAGACGGCTTACCGAGTACCAGTCTGTCCGAAAATAATAGAACATCCTTTTCTGTATTAAGGGTCGATCTTAACGAGGGCTGTTTTTTAGCTTTTTTTCGGTATTTTCCCGAAATTTCGTTATTTCTTCGTTTTTTCCTATGGGAAAATACCGAAATTTCGGGAAAATACTGAAACAAAAAAACTGAAAAACACTCCTCGTTAAGATCGGCCCTATGTTTGTGGTCGCTTCTCTACTTTATAACGTCCGAAAAAAAAACATAAAAATGCATGCCTCCGATAGGGATAACATTGTTGTTGGGGGGGAGGTTTTGTCTGACGGGGTTTCTGCACTGGAGGACTGCCCAATATCGTCGGTATTTTTTTGTTTTACAGCAGCAGCATAGTTCGGACAATGCCCACGATAGGCCCGAGGTTAAGCGTCCGTTCAATCTCAAACTCAGCTTTGGGGGGAGATATACTAATAATACACAGCATACAACTCTCTAAGCGAAGAGTCTCATAAAAAAATACCAGGTGGTACCATTATAGAACGACAGCAACTACAAACAAACTCGTTTGGGCTGGTCGGACCTGCCCGGTTGCTTGCCCGGCTACTACTTCTGTGTTCTTTAGCTTTCACGGGATTTTTTTTTAGGTTCTTCGTTCTTACTTGGTGACTAGTTTCGAGTAGCTGGTACGAGGAACGAACGCTCGCTGGGACTTCTCTCCCTTTTCGGCTTGCGACACCCTTGGGGCCCTTCGGGTTTCAAGCCTACCACAGTCATCCCGAAGGGGAGCCTTGTATCTTTATATATAGACACACACCACAGGTATATGTTTTTTTCGTATCGAGTGGTCCGTATAATCTTCGCCGGATACTTTGCCCGGAGGTTGGTTATAGGTTCGAGCTTTGTGAACTTTGCCGCGTTCGAAGCTTTCCCGCTTTTCTTCTCTTTATAGTGCATCGGTTTTGTTGTCGTTGTTGTTGTTGTTCTCACATTAACTCACAATACAATGCAGTCCGTGGTCGCAGGACAGGCTCCAATAACTTTGGAGTGGAAGAAATACCTCAAGTGAAACAGAGGCAAAAAACAAAAACAAGCATACGCACTCCACCACTGCGGACACCAGGGAAGCAAAAAGGAGATTATTAATAGCAGACAAAAACCTAAAAAAGAAGATGAAGCGAAGCAAAAAAAAACTAAACAAAACAAAACAAAAACGAAGCAGATAGCAAAACGCAAAAAAGGCAAAACGGACCATACTAACAAAGACACAGAGGTACAGACGGGAATGAAAGAAAAATGAAAAAAAAGAAGGGACAAAAAAAGCGATAATCACGGGCGGGGGGGAAAGAAAATACGAAAGGCAGGCACTGGAGCATACAGACACGCAAAGTTGCCCAGGTGGCACCATGCTCGTTACTTGGGTCCCAAAGAAGGGAGTGCATCATGACGATGATGGCCATAACCAGGCTTCAGTCTGTTGGGCAGACCGCCCCTCCCCCCCCCATTCCCCCTCGTCCCCCTTTCGCCCCCCCCCTCTTCCCTGCCATTCTGCGCACTCGCGTTGGCGTCAACGGCTGTGGTCGTGGTTGCAGCTATTCTATGCCGTTCTGCCGATGCCTCCTTCTCATCTGTATGCCATTTCCGCATGAAGGCCTCCGCCCTTCCTCGGCCCGTCGGAACCATCTGCCGGCTTTCTGTGCTGCCTCGCGCCACCCTTCGAGCTTGATGCCGAACTCCTTGAGGTCCTTCTCAAGGTACCTCATCCAGTCCCACTCCTGTCCTCCGGAGTAACCCTTACCCCCAACCATCTCCCCAAACATCACCCTCTTCGGCAAACGCTCCTCTCCCATGCGTGTCACAAAGCCCGCAAACAAGAGCCTACGTCTGCGTACCGTCGTCTCAACGCTTTCAGAGTTTGTCCTGAGAAGCGCGCTAGCATAGGATAGAATGTGGTCTTCGCGCTTTCGCTTTCGCCAGCCGATGCATCGGAGGAGCATCTTGTGGTGGACCTCCCGTAGCCTACCGTAATCAGTCTTGCTCGGGCTCCAAGTAACACAACCGTAGATCAACGTTTCGATCACCTCGGTTCTCAGCATTCGCACCTTCAGGCGTAGGCGCACACCCGGGCGGTCATAAATTTCCATCTTATACCGTCCGAAGCATGCCCATGCCCTCTGGAGTCGACGCGTTACCTCGACACTTCTGCCCGTCCAATCTGCGCTGATAGCCCCGCCCAGATACACAAACTCGGTCGTTTGTTTGTGCGGCGGTGACGGTGAACGGCACGTTCCCCCCATCTTTCGTTTGCAGACACATTATCTCCGTCTTGGCCTCCGAGACCGTCAGGCCGAAAGCGGCACATGCAGACACGATCACCGTCATCATCCTCTCCAGGCCGTTGGGTGATCTCGATACTATGCCCGCATCGTCAGCATAGAGCATAGCCCACAGTGCCTGGGCCTCTTTATCATTCCCCTGTCCGTCGGCGTGCCCGGCCCGTGCCTTCCCCCTCTTCTTTTTCTTCTTCTCCTGCTTTTGTTGGAGTTGCACCAAGCTGTCCGTGATGGCTTTATCAGCAGCGAAGCGTTTCTCCGCCACACGCAGCACCGCTGTAAAAAACATGTTGAACAACAATGGCGCGAGCACACACCCTTGCCGTAGGTCCTGTTTCACGTCGAACATATCTGAGCACTCGCCGTCATCCAGCCGCACGCATGCTCGCATGCCGTCGTGGAATTGGCGGATAACGGTGAGCATTCTAGGTGGCACGCCAAAGCGAGCCAAGACAGCCCACAGGAGGGTTCGGTCGACGGAGTCATAGGCTTTGGTGAGGTCGACAAAGCACATGAACAGCGGAGTGTCCTTCTTCCTTGCCAATTCCTGCAAGCGTCGCACCACGAACATCATGTCGACCGTCGATCGTTCGGGCCTAAAGCCACACTGCTCCTCTGGCAGGATGCCTTCCCGTTCGCAGTAGTCGCTGAGTCGGCGCGCGATGACTTTGGGGAGTACTTTGCCGGTATGCTACTGCTTGATAGAACGGTCGATGCAGAGGTACACAAAAGAGCACAACAACCCTCGCCCTCCCGCCGCTGCTGCCGCCGCCGCTGCTACTGTACCCATGTTTTTTTTTTGCTGCTGTGACGTTATATATATATATATTGGAGCTGCTGTATACTACCATCGCCAAGGGTGCATGTGACTCGCGCCTGAGGCCCTGCTTCAAATATATGCTCATACTCTAATACTTCTCTTGTAGATTCACTCTCGTATACGCCAAAGAACAATCACTTCATCATGCAAAGCTATGCACACCGCTATGTATTGGGTACCTGGTAGGTGCCACCCCTACTACCACCCTAGCACACAAACATACAACCTTAATATAATACACATATATATATATATATATATAAACACTTAGGGAACAGCACGACAACGGATATCGTTGGCGCTGCATTACAGCAGATACTCTGAATAATGTTGGTTGTAAGTATTAATATTACGGGGGGCCATAGTTAACAGGACCAAATATTGTTGGTAAAAATGGTTAAACATATAGGTTTTTATGTGTACCATAGGTCCTGTTAACTATGGTCCCCCGTAATAGTAGTCTTCATGAGCGTCACATCAATCAGTTTTGTGATTTAATTGTCGTAGTATGATACTGACGCCCATTTGTTCTGGAGAGTTCTTCACTTACTTTCTGTTCGTCTTTTTACTACACCACATCGATCGTCGGATGGCAAGCATGATAACAATGGATGGATACCCAATTAATTGGCAAGTGGTTGAAACATGCGCGTAGCATTTTGATGGGCAGCGGGTTTTTTATAGATAGGTAGGTGCTTCTCAGGGGGTGAGGGGAGTGGTTGTTTTTGGTTGATGAGATGGAGGGGTGATGTTGTATTTGCGTCACATCGGTTTTGATTTGTCGTATGATACTGCCGCGCTTTTGTTCCGGAGATTTCTTCACTTTCTGTTCATTACATATATATACCAGGTAGTCTTTTTTAGAACGGCACTACACGTTGTCCGATGGCAAAACATAATAATAATAATAATAATAATAATAATAATAATAATAATAATAATAATAATAATAATAATAATAATAATAATAACAATAATGATAATAATAATAATAATAATAATCTTAGTAACAATAACAATTGTAATGAGAAGGAAGGAGCAAGGACAGCAGAGGGGGTAGACAAGCCTAAAGTTGGCACAGAAGGGAGGTATACTTGGTGCATGGGTTTCCTTTTGTTTCCGAGGTTTTCTTCTTTCGGGAAAGTTATGAGTGATCAATGTTGAAGATCATGCTGCACATTGTCGGATGATGGCAAGAGAAATAATAATAATTGTTCTGGAGAGTTCTTCACCTTCTGTTATCAATAGTTGTTTTTTAGAACAACATTGTCGGATGGCAAGCAAAAAATAAGAACAACAAAAACTTCGCGGGCCTCGACGCTGAGTGGGAGGGACGCTAGACGACATGGACCCTCGGCGTTCCAAACACGCTGGCGGAAAGTAGCGCGCTCCCTTCCTTTCCCCGTCGAGGCGGTGCCCTCGTCGGGAGGAATGGGGCCTGCGTAGAGAGAGATCCGATTATGAGAGGGCAGCTGCAGCAAGAACGCGCAGCTCCGAGTACCTCAGAGAGCCACCAGAACGAGGGAAGCACGGATACCACGCCAGCGGCACAACCCAGAACGCCCTGGACAAGGTCCGAGGCCGCGTCGACAACCCCCGGACCGACAGTGCCAACCAACGTGAGGGAGGAGGGAGCGATCGCAAGGGGTAGACGAGGCCGATCGAGAGGTTCAGGGAGGGGTTCACGGGCAAGAAGTGGAGGGAGAGGGCCCGGCGAGAGTACGGGGCGAAACGCCAGGCAGGGGGGTAGTGCGCCACCCTCGTCAGCAGGCGGGAGAGGGGGGGGGGGGGGGGGGAAGGGGGGAGGGAGTGGGGGGAGAAGGGGAAGCGTGGGGATCGGGGAGAGCAGAGGGAACGGGGGGAGCGGGGGCGGCAGGGGGAACGGAGGGAGCGAGGGGAGCAGGGGGAGCGGGGGAAGCGAGGGGAGCGGAGGGAGTGGAGGGAGTGGGAGGGGCGGGGGGAGCGGGGGCGGAGGGAGCGGAGGGAGCGGTTGGAGCGGGGAGGAGTACCAGGAGCGAACCTACCCGAGAGGAAAGAGATAGTGAAGGTAGAGGAGAACCGGAAACGGGAGGGCCGCGAACTGGTGGTGGAAGGGGGAGAGAAGGGAGAGAGGCGAGCCAGAGAAGGGGAGGGAGAGGAGCCGCAATGAACGACAGGGGGTCTGGGATGCCAAATGGCGAGGATGCAACCGGAGGATCTCCCAGGGCGTCGGGGAGGAGACCCGGGCATGGGACGCGCCCCCGGGCCTTCCTTGGCGATACCACGGGGGAAGTGGCGTGCGGGGTCTGCGGTGTAACGCTACAGCTCGGGCACCGGGCGGTGCGCTTTCCATGTGGGCAAGGTCTCCACGTGCTTCACGCTCGTTGTGTGGTGGAGGCCCTTGCAAGAGGCGCAGCACCGGCACCTCTCCGATGCCCAGCAGTCAATTGCGGAGCACAACACCCAAGACGGGAAGCACTGCAGGTAGCGATCCAAGCGGACCCGGTGCTTCGTAATCGGGCCGCGAGGATGGGAGGGGGGACCATAGGGGATGAGGACCTTCGCAGCCGGGAGCTTTGGTACCCGTGGGACCAGAACAGCCTGGGTATAGGGCCACCACTTGATACCGTTTCCTTGGATGACCTGGGCCAACGTTTCGCAACCGGGAAAACAGTGCAACCGCAGTTGGCTGGCGCACACGCGCGCATTAGCATTCACGTGCTCGGCATCCTCAACCACGCTATGGGTGAGCACAGGCCGAACCGAGAGTCGGCGACGCCGAACTCGCTCCTACGGGCGATCAAGCTATGGTACCTCATGCCAGCCCTGCTCCACTCACCGGACGGCCGAATCAAGAGGTGACAGAGGTTCGCGTTGGGGGAGAACGGGGATATAGTGCTCCTGCTCCCATGGCTGATAGCATGCACCAGGGGCGGGGGCCTGAGGCGACGGGATGCCGCCCAAGAAGATTCAGAGGAGGCGAAGCTCGAACGGGCGTCGTCGGCGTGTCGCCACGCGGGAGGGGTCAAAGTGGCAGCTCGCAACCTGCTGGCAGAGCCACGATCAGCTGGAAACGAGGCGACGTGGAGCACACTAGTGGCCAAGTTACCCTCCGAAGATCGCGCCGCAGTGTCCGCGGCGGCGGCGGCTGTAGTATTGGCGACCGCCACCGAGGTGGAAGATGGAAACGCCCCTCCGTGGCGCCCTGACGATGAGTACGCCTCCGAGGTGCTCTTCGACGCCATCAACTCCCGCAGTGCCCTTTCAGGCCCTGGAAACGACGGTCAACGCTTTGCGCACCTGCAATCCATCATCCATACCGACATCGGGCGGGAAGAGTTCTGAAAGGGCATGACAGCCTTCTGGCGGAGAATCGTCGACGAGCCGGACGCGTTCCCGCCAGAATTCTGGCAGCTCTTCTTGCAGTCGAGCCTCACTGCCTTGGAAAAATGCCGGCCGGTTTGCGTTGGCATGACATGGAGGCGGCTCATCACCGCGGGGCCTATGCGACAGTGGCGGCCGCGATTGGAGGAGGTCAACCGAGAGGTCAGGCAGTTCGGGATCGCCGTACCCGGAGGAGTGGAGCATGTGGGACTGAGGGCTAGGACGTTACACGAGACGGGCAACTGGGTCGTTCTAACCGACTGCTCCAACGCCTTCAACACGGTTAAACGGACGGGGGTGCTTGAAGAGGTGGCCAACTGCGTGCCAGCGCTTACGCCGTTTGTGGCGAAGTGCTACGGCACAAGACCCGCCGACGTGTATTGCCGGATGGATTCAGGGGAGACCAGGACGATCGCTCGCTCCAGCGGTGTCCAGCAAGGGGACCCCAAGGGGCCTGTAATGTTCTGTCTGGCGTTGCGACCGGGGCTGAAGCGTTTCCGACAGGAGTTCGAGGGAGAAGGAGTGGAAGCCTTCGCCTACATGGACGATGTATCTCTCGGCCTTATGGGGGTCACGGCCAACACGATTGGAGCTTTTGCCTTCCTCCGGCGAGAGCTAGACGACATCGGCATTGTGGTCAACCCCGCCAAGGCCGTAGCACTACCACCCAAAGGACACGTCCCGACGGCAGAAGAGATATCGCTCCTGGAGAGCGTTGACGTCCGCATCGCAGACGAAGACGGGGTGACGGCGGTGGGTGTAGCGATCGGCTCTGATGAATACGTGCTGGGGCGAGCAATGGAGGTAGGGAGGGATGGGGGCGCGGACCGCCTTACGCGCTGCCTTGCTAACATGCCCGACAAGCAAGCGGTGGTCCCCATCACCGTCGAATCCCTCGGGCAGCGGACGGGCTACCTCGAAAGGGCTCTGGATCCGGGGCTGTCACTCGAAGCATGCCGAAGGGCCGATAACGGGGCTCAGTGGGCCTACGAAAATATCCTAGAGCTACCGGGAGCGGCGGACACACAGTCGTTTTTCCAGGAGGGGTGCCTGGCTAGCTAACTGACTCTAAACCCCTACCAAGAAGCCCAAGCACGCCTTTCTACAGGAGCCGGAGAGTAGGGACTGCCGTCGACGGAAGCGAGGCGAATGTCTGCCTCAATTGGGAGCAGGGTGGGCATCCCGCCGGAGGTTCTAGCAGACCTCACGGGTCCGCTAGAAGACAGAGTTAAGAGAGGCCTCCCTGAATCGAGTATCATTGCTGAGAGATTCGGGACGCGTAGGGCGTGACGAAGGAAGCGATGGAAGGCATCGCCCCCGAACCTTGGTTGGAATGGAGCCTGGGTGCAGAGGGGGACCTGGTCCCAAGGCCCCCTGAGGCCGACATGCTGGCTGCGCATGACGCCGTAACCACCAACTCCCTGAAGGCTCAACAGAGGTTGGGCAAGCTGGTTAATCAGGTTCGGCACGCTGCACACACAACCTCGCTGGAGGGGCTACCGGAGATTGCACGCCCACCTGGACCAGGCGACCCGCTGGGGGGGAACGAGACCAAGGCCTTGGCCAAAGCTCGCTACAGGAGTCTGCAAGGAGCAGGAGCCACTGCCTGCCTTCGGGCGAGGCCAACAAACTCGCTCCGTGTCATACCAGCAGCGGAGTTCGTGGGCATGGGAAGGCGCTTCATGGGCATCGAGGAGCACGTGGCAGTGAGGTGCCCCTGCTGCGACGCAGTCGACGTAGACACACGCCACGCGCGCATCTGCCCCAGAGCAGGGGCACAGGTAAACCAGCATCAACCGTTGGTTCACGCGATCTCCCGCACGCTGAAGCGGCTGGGAATCCCACACCAAGTAGAGAGCGGCGAGCCGTTCACTGCAGACCGGAACTTGCGGATGGGCATCGTTGTCAGGAGAGGAGGTACTCGGGACGCCCCTAACAGGTAATACAGGGAAAAGCCCATCCTGCTGGACGTCACCCATGCAGACCCGCAAGCGCAGGTCCACCTGCGAGGATGCAGCGCTGATCATGATGGATCAGCTGCCTTTATCTCCGAGGCGCGCAAGCGCCAACTACGCGCGCCCGGGACATGTGTCCTTCGACGAGCGGAGCCACAAACTAGCCACCTTAGCGGTGGAAAGCTTAGGGCGCCTCGGGGTAGAGGGCAGCAACTTCATCGACCAGCTGGCAGCTAGCGTCGTGGGGGGGAGGGATGGTGGGTCGATGGCAAGGAAGGGGGTGGTGAAGGAACGCCTGCTCCACATCGTCTCGGTGACCACCCAGTTCGCCTTTTCGAGGAGGGTGTCGCGATTCAAGCTCCAGCTTAGGGACCGCCAAGAAAGAAGAAGGAACAGGGAGGGGGACGACGACAGACCCACACCGATGGCGTGGTGATGGAGCTTGGATGCAGCTTAGGATTTAAGACTAGAACGTAATGAGAAGGAAGGAGCAAGGACAGCATATATATGGAGTAGACAAGCCGAAAGTTGGAACAGAAGGGAGGGAGACTTGGTGCGTGGTTTTCCTTTTGTTTCCGAGGTTTTCTTCTTTCGGGAAAGTTATGAGTGATCAATGTTGAAGGTCATGCTGCACATTGTCGGATGGCAAGAGGAATAATAATAATAATAATAATAATAATAATAATAATAATAATAATAATAATAATAATAATAATAAAAATAGACGCACATAACTTGGCGTTTGCACTTTCTGCTCCCCGCTGTCGAGAAAATCATAATAATTTGAAAGCTGTGCGAGGGTGGGTGTGTGTTTATGTACTAAATATATACCACAGCTATATTGCGTGCTACGAAACTATGATATCCATACGATACTTTTTTTGTAAAATAAATGCAGCTGTGATGGTATCCCTCTCCCCTGTTTCGGCATTCTGATTTGTAGACGCGTCCCCTCATCATACTCGTAACCGACAGGCGCTATTATATCGTCTGCTGCTGTTGTTGTTCTGGCGAGGCAAGCAGCAACTAACTAATACTACAAGAAGGAAGAGGGTCTACAAGATGTCGACGGGTAGAAAGAACGGTTTAATGTGAAGAACACACACACAAGAAGGAAGAGGGTCTACAATAATAAGTTGTAACATCGTCAAGCGCTTTGTGCGAGTGACCAGACAGAGCAGAGAGAAAAGCACATCACCTGGGCAATTTGTTAACGTCACGGGACACAGCTCACGCGGACTTCAGTTGCACGCCATCCCCACTGTGCTATTATTATAGTATATTAAAGTATAGTCTGTCCTTAGGTCCAATACGTATAACATAATATTAATACAACAACAGACAGCAGCAGTAGTATTGCGGGGGACCATAGTTAATACCCTGGTAGGACATACCAGGTATATCGTATATATAAAAACCTATACAGTTAACTATTTTTACCAACAATATTTGGTCTTATTCTGTCTTATTAACTATGTCGTCCCCTGTAATAGTAAATAGTACCAGTAATAAATAGTGGTTAGTTCCAGGGAGCCGGTCGCCCCGGTGGTTCAAGTGGTTAACCTCGAATTCTACTTGTTTGAGTCCTGGGTTCGAGCCCCAGGAGGGTCGGACTTTGACTTTATTTGCAAAAATAAAAAAAAGGGATTCAATTGTTGAGAGCGCCTTGCAGCGTGGGTAGGCACAATTCGATGCGAGTCGACGAGGGAAGAAAAGGCTGAAATCTTCTCGCGATAAAAAAAATGAAGGCACGTACCGTAGCGGGAAGGGGGGAGAAGAGCCTGCTATGTGACCCCGGATCTGAGTTACGAGTTGGAAGGAGAGAAAGAAGAAGATGTGCGAAGATAATGAATGGGATGGAAAAAAAAAAAAAAAAAAAAAAAGTTGTTGAAGTGCTATTACGGAGGACCATATAGGCCCGAAGAATATTGCTAGCAGAAATGGTTAACTACACATAGACTTCCGTTCCCCTCGCTGCCTCGGCAAGGAATGCTGCGAGGCATGCCCTATCAGGCTAATAGCGAGTGGGGTAGGTCTTTCTGGCGGGTGTAAGGCCGGACTCACCCTCAAGGAGTGATACCTTCTTGCTGCTGCCTGTGGCCGCGAGGCTCAGGCGGCAGTAGAGTTGGGTCGTACGTGGTGCGTCAGGCACGGAGACCTACGATTCGCGCGTCTTTTTAGGCAGCTGCGGCAGAGCAGCAATGCTCAATCGGGGGGTCCGTGCGCGGAGGCAGGCGCCACCACAGGCCACACTACGGCACAGTCTATTGCGCCGGTAGGAGGCTGGATTCGACGACGAGGGAGGAGGGAGACTGAGCGTCGACGTGCGGGGAAGAGACGGATTGACCTCCCCCTGCGCGAGAATTTTTATTTCCCAGATCAGAACCGCAAGTGCGAGGAGCATTTTGTTTTTCAGGATGACGGAGAAAGGGAAACGACTGGAAGGGAATGGCACCGAGTGCACGCGCAAAGGAGCGGGTGGATTGGGCCAAGGCGATGATGCGGCCATGAAGAGCGGCAGGAAGACGGTGCATGGAGACCCATGATTTGCGCGCACACTATCATCACGAGAGAAGCAGTCATAGTTTGTTTTTTCCTGGTATTGTTTTTCACGAGGCAGAATAGTATCTACCGGTACTCGTCACTGGTCTTCGTAGTTTAACGAGTTGTATACCCTTCATGGGGAATAACCTACGCAATTATCAGGGACGTGGTTTCCATAACTGTGCTGCACCTTTTTGTGTCAGACAGTCCAGGAAGAGATGGCGATCGTTGATATTCATGTGGTAGTAAGGTTCGATTGCTCCTTTTTTCACTGCATATCCGCGAGTCTTCACTCTGACAGCACTCCAGATAGAAGGCAGGTGTGTTCCTCTTTCGTTTTCACGACTACCGTGCGTTTCGTACGGTGCAGGCAGCACTTCAGACAGCATCCGCTGTAGTCAGCAGCCACGAGTTGGTTAGTGGTCGGAACGGGGGTACTCTTCTATATTATAGTTGAGAGGATATACCCGCGGCCATGTTAGCTCAGTTTTGCACATTGGTTTTATCTTGTGTGCGCTTTCTCCGTCTCGTGTATTTTGAGGCAGCCGAATTTTCGTTTTTTTTTGTTTTTCGGATCTTCCTAGGGCTCCAGCACCTTTGTGTGACCACGGACTCCTTCGTCAGAGAGTTAATGGGAGAACAACAACAACAACAATATATATAACATATACCAGGTACCTGGTACCACAGGTATCTGGTAGGTTTTTATGTTTGTATGTTTTTTTGTTTTTGTTTTTTTTTTGCTCATCCCATTCATTATCTTCGCACATCTTCTTCTCTCTCTCCTTCAAACTCGTATAACTCAGATCCGGGGTCACATAGCAGGCTCTTCTCCCCCGCCCTTCCCGCTACGGTATGTTTCTTCATTTTTATCGCGAGAATATTTCAGCCTTTTCTTCCCTCGTCGACTCGCATCGAATTGTACAATGTGCCTACCCACGCTGCAAGGCGCTCTCAACAATTGAATCCTTATGTGTTTGATTTTTATTTTTGCACATAAAGTCAAATGTCCGACCCACCTGGGGCTCGATTCCAGGAATCAAACACAAAACAAGTAGAATTCGAGGTTAATTAACCACTTGAACCACCGGGGCGACCGGCTCTGTTGTGTACCAGGTATACCATAGTTATCATAGGTCCTACCTGGTATTTAATATGGTCCCCCGTAATATAGTGTTACGGTATCCCCTCTCCCCTATTGCGGCATTATGATGTGTAGCAAGCGTCCCCTCTTCATACCTGGCTGGCGTTATCGCCTACCTTTCTTTCTGAGACCCCTTCGCTCGTGCAGAAGCATCTTTCTGGCGAGGCAAGCAGCCACTAATACAAGAAGAGCCTATAACTTCTATCATCAAGTACCTTGTGTGAGTGACCAGAGCAAAGCCAAAGGCATGACCTGCTAGCACAGTATATAGTCGGTCCCCTAGGCCCATGCTGCCCTGGCGTAGTCGCTTAGACGCTTTTGGCACCTGTTCGAGGTCTGATTTTTTTTGCTCTCTCGCGAAAGGGCAACGAGTCTGCCTTTTCGGCATCTTGCTGTTTCTTTGATGTGTTTCGTTTTTGGTGATGACTGCGTTCGAGAGTATAATGATGCGCGCCGCTTCCCGAGCGCGTCGCGCGGTGAGACTGGCGCTACAGTCGCTATACGGCCCGCGCGACGTGAGGGGGTTTCTGTATTCCCCCGGTCCGCCTGTGGTTATCTGCCTGTTCCTGTAACACGACAAAAGCATCTTCTTCTGTGTCACAATTATAGTCAGCAGTCTGCTGCTGTTTTTGGTACCAGTAGTAGTTATCAATACCTGGTAGTACGTAGGGCGGGAAGGGGGTAGAAGAGCCTGCTATGTGACCCCGGATCTGAGTTACGAGTTGGAAGGAGAGAGAAAAAAAGAAGATGTGCGAAGAAAATAAATGGGATGAGCAAAAAAGAAAAGAAAAAGTAAGTGCTCTGTCACTCCTTTCAACAACAACAGGTAGACCCTCTCGTTCCTGCCACGCACGCCTGCCGTTGGTTCGACTCTGCAGCCCGCTGCAAGCCCGGGCACAGCGACTAGCGCGCTGGTCCCAGAACGGCACTCCGGGCAGGCCGGAGCAAGATCATCGATAGTCGGCCGAGCCTTTTCGGGGCATATGATGCCCGTCACAAGCTAAAAATCCGACTATTTATTTTTTTTGTACGTAGTCGGCTCGGCCCCCGTTGTCCGTGCGTACCCTACTGCTCTACGTGCAGCGTCCTCTTTTTCTAGTAGTATCATACGTCTGAACAGGGATATTTCGCTTCAGGCTTAGTGTAAGGCAACTTTCGATGTGGATGAGGTGGAATCCGAGGAATCACCTCTGCCTCTCCTTATTACGGCACCCGAGCCCGGCACCGTTGTTCCAGTTATAAAATAACCGTGTTTGGCGCTCGTACCCGCTCGCAGACAAGACGCGCTGCTGCGATTTTTTTGCAATCACACAACAGGCACCCCTCTGGCGCCTGCCTCCCTGCCTGCCTGCCTGTCGCGTGAATCGTCTCACATCGACCATTCCGTTCGTTCTGACACTGATGCACAACTTGCTGTTCCTTGTTCGTCCTCGCGAGATGCACGGCGTGCCCGACGCGCAGCTCGTGTGTCGGTACAAACTACGAGTACGCCCACTATTAATACGAGCAGAGATATTTTTTTCATCGTGTCTGAAGAACAATGTGACTTCCTTATGCCCTCGTATTATTACACCAGGTACTCGTACATGATATTTTGGTTGAGCCTACTGAAGTTGAGTATATCGATCGATCTGCCGATCGGTTGAACTCACAACTGACGTACTCTTTTTTAGTTTTGTATTAAAAAAAAGTACAGCAGCAGCAGTATACGAGTAGTAGTGCAGTTTCTTTTACATCTCTTTCAGCAAGCAGTGACTGTTTTCATGGCACACAGCCGACAGCGAAAAAAATGGCACAGCAGCAGAGCTATCGTTCATTACTGAGCCACCGCCGTGCAGTGATTTTCATGTTGCACTGAGCACCGATTATTTTGTTGCGACCGGCGGTCGAAGCGAGCGTATAAACCTGTCTGGTTCTTCGTTCCTGCCTGGCGCCTGGCCTTGGAGGCCCCCACGTGCCGGTATAGCTGAATACAGCGAGAATATTCGACTCAATGAAGAAACTACTCGAGTACATCAGTACGTACTGCTATGTTGTACGTACGAGTCCGAGGTTCATACGACGTGTTTTTAGTTTTTCCAGCGCCCAGCGATCACGGTATTTGAAAATATTCCACATTTATTTATCTCTCGTTGACGTACGTGCGGCATTCTATGTTTTTTTTTTTTTTTTTTTTTTCTTATCCCATTCATCATCTTCGCACATCTTCTTCTCTCCCTCCTTCCAACTCGTACCTCAGATCCGGGGTCACATATCAGGCTCTTCTCCCCCCTTCCCGCTATTGCCCTACATCATACACGTGACGTCGTATCGTAAAGTTTTTCGGGAGCATGCGCATCTCGGCGACACGGACACTGAGAGCACGATAACTTTTGGAATACGAGTGTGCCGGACCATTTTATTCCCACCCGAACAAGTGTCCTCGTTATCCATTGGGACATTGGGACGGAAGGTGTTTCAACCAACGTTGGTTCCACTTCCACGCGCGGTGACGTTCCTACTACTATTGTAGGGTCGACTGGTTGGTTTCACCTACTATTTTTCAATTAATGCACGTATTTCCCTTTTTCAAGCCGCGGGGCGGACCCCTTCGGCTGGCGTTCGAATTTCCTCTGCCCAACGAGTATTTTCGACCACAGCATTACGCACGTACGTCCTGGTGTGCAGCACGTACGTCCTGGTGTGCAACTTTCCCGAGTGTGGTGTATCCGCCTTCGACCTGCCAACCACCACTGCTGTCTGTTTGCGATTTGAATTTGCCTCGCGCGGAAGGGCTTGGTGGGTATCTTAAGCAGCCAAACATTGCTTGCGATTTGGATATATACCCCCTCTAGAAAAAAGTAGGACATTTCTTTTCTGCCGCGGAATCCGGTACTCCTCGTATTTTTCGAGGGATACATCGATTCACTACCCACTGCTTGCGAAATGGCATCGCAAAGTACGACTTTTTTTTTTTTTTTTTTCCTCATCACCTTCACTTTCAAGCCTAACTCGTACCTGGTAGGAGGTTTTACCCTCGACGACCTTCTTGACAAGCCGTGGTCACAGGTGTCTACCCTTCTCCCCCCCGGTACGTACGTGCCTTTATTTTTTATCGCGCATAGGGTTCAGCATTCCCACTGCTCGTCGATTTTCATCGAATGTAGCGAACTCACGCTCTCGCGCTTTCCGCTAATCAATTTCTTTTTTGCAAGAAAAAGCCACGAGCATGCACTCGGTGAGACTTGAACCCACGAAATTGATCTTGAGAGGCACGCGGACCACCTACCAAGCCACCGGGGACGCCGACATTATATGATAACGTCTACCTGGTACCTCTTTTCTGCGGCGGAATCCGTCACTCCTCATATTTTTATAGAGATAAATCGATTCACTACCCACTGCGTCTTCACGACCCACCCGAGTCATGCCTCCAGTCTATCGCTCCCCTGCTACGTACATTCGTGTAATATTATACGACGTCACGGCCGCTGCAATTCCTCTTACTGTGGACGTCGTTGCCGGTCCAAGCGTTTATTGTACTTCCGATCGAGTTTCGACGCATTACACTCGTACTAACGACGATCTCTACCCTTCCCCTCCTCTTGTGGCTGCCTGTTTGGCTCCCTCCTGCTCTGCTTCCCAGGGCGTCACCATGTCTGCCATAAACGGGACCGTCGTTCAACCGCGGAGACGAGTCCAGAGCCAGACTTCCGAGCAACCCCCAGGAGACGAGTCACCATCGGTCGGCTCGGACAATATTTGTGATTCGCCCGCCCCAATGGACGTCCCTTCGGCCTCGGCCCCGAACGCTGGCGGCCGTCCCAGTTCTTCTCGGGCAACAGCGACACGATTTATTCTCGGACAGCGGCGGGGAGCTAAATAATTTCTTCTCGGACAGCGGCGAGGAGCGACACGATCGGCACGATGTCTTTTCGGACAGCGGCGGGGAGCGACACGATTTCTTCTCGGGCAGCGGCGGGGAGTGACTCGATTCCTTCTCGGGCAGCAGCGGGGAGCGACACAGACAGCGGTGGAGAGTGATACGGTTTCTTCTTGGGCAGCGGTGGAGAGCGACACGTTGTCTTCTGGGATATCGTTGGGGACCGACACGATTTTTTTTCGGACAGCAGCGGGGACCGACACATTTTTTTCTCGGACAGCGGCGGGGAGCCATACGATTTGTTCTCGGGCAGCTGCGGGGAGTGACACGATTGTCCTCGGGCAGCTGCGGAGAGCGGACGATTTTTTCTCGAATGACGTCAGGGAGCGACACGATCGACACGACTTCTCCCCGGACAACGGCGAGGAGCGCCATGATTTCTTCTCGGACAGCGGCAGGGGAAGACACGATTTCTTCTCGGACAGTGGTGGGGAGCGAGACGATTTCTTCTGGGACAGCGGTGGGGACCGACACGATTCCTTCTCGGGCAGCGGCAGAGAGCGACACGGATAGCCGTGGGGACCGACACGGCTTGCGGTGGGGACCGACACGCACAGCGGAGGGGAGCGACACGGTCGACACGGTTTCTCCTCGGACAGCGTCATGAAGCGACACGGACAGCGGTGGGGAGCGACACGGATTGCGGCGGGGAGCGACACGGACTGCGACGGGGAGCGACACGATCCCTACTCTGGCAGCGGCCGGGAGCGACACAGACTGCGCTGGGGACGGACCGACACAATTTCTCCGGACAGCCGTGGGGAGCGAGACGATTGACACGATTTGTCCTCGGACAGCGATGGCAAGCGACCAGATAGCGGTGGGGCGCGGCTCGATTTCTCCTCGGACAGCGGTGGGGAGCAACACAGCCTGCTGTGGGGAGCAACACGGACCGCGGTGCGGAGCGACACGGACTGAGGTTGTCAGCGACACGATTTCTCCTCGGACAGCGGCGAGGGGCGACACGGCCGACACGATTTCTTCTCGGACTGCGGCGGGGGGCGACACGGACAGCTGTGGGGAGCGACACGATTTATTCTCGGACAGCGGCGGGGGGCGACACGGACAGCGGGGGGGAGCAACACGGACAGCGGTCGGAACCGACACGATTTCCTGCCGGACAGCGCGGGGGACAACACGGACTGCGGCAGGGAGCGACTCGGACTGTGGCGAAAAGCGATACGATTTCTCCTCGGACGGCGGCGGGGGGAGACACGGACAGCAGTGGGGAGCGACACGAGTTTTTCTCGGGCATCGGCGGGGGGCCACACGGACAGCGGCGGGGAGCGACACGGACTGCGGTGGGAGGCGACACGGACAGCGGTGGGGAGCGACACGATTTCTCCTCGGGCAGCGGTAGGGAGCGACACGGACAGCTGTGGGGAGCGATACGATTTCTTCTCGGGGAGCGGCGGGGAGCGACACGGACAGCGGCGGGGGGCAACACGGACTGCGGTGGGGAGCGACACGGACTGCGGTGGGGAGCGACATGGACAGAGGCGGGGGGCGACACGGACAGCGGTGGGGAGCGACACGGACAGCGGCCGGGGACGACAGGGACCGCGGTGGGAGGCGACACGGACAACGGTGGGGAGCGACACGGACAGCGGTCGGGGGAGACACGGACTGCGGTGGGAGGCGACACGGACAGCGGTGGGGAGCGACACGGACAGCGGTGGGGAGCGACACGGACAGCGGCGGGGAGCGACACGGACAGCGGCGGGGAGCGACACGGACAGCGGTGGGGAGCGACACGGACAGCGGCGGGGAGCGACACGGACTGCGGCGGGGGGCGACACGGACAGCGGTCGGGAGCGACACGGACAGCGGTGGGGGGCGACACGGACAGCGGTGGGGAGCGACATGGACAGTGGTGGAGGGCGACACGGACAGCGGTGGGGAGCGACATGGACAGCGGTGGAGGGCGACACGGACTGCGGCGGGGGGCGACACGGACAGCGGTCGGGAGCGACACGGACAGCGGGGGGGGGCGACACGGACAGCGGTGGGAAGCGACACGGACAGCGGCGGGGAACGACACGCACAGCGGTGGGGAGCGACACGGACAGCGGTGGGGAGCGACACGGACAGCGGTGGGGAGCGACACGGACAGCGGTGGGAGGCGACACGGACTGCGGTGGGGAGCGACATGGACAGCGGTGGGGAGCGACACGGACAGCGGTGGGGAGCGACACAGACTGCGGTGGGGAGCGACACGGACAGCGGTGGGGAGCGCGACACGGACAGCGGTGGGGAGCGATGTGGACTGCGGTGAGGGGCGACACGGACTGCGGTGGGGGGCGACACGGACAGCGGTAGGGAGCGACACGGACAGCGGTGGGGAGCGACACGTTTTTTCTCTGGCTGCGGGGGTGACATGGACAGCGGTGGGGAGCGATACGATTTCTTCTCGGGGAGCGGCGGGGAGCGACACGGACTGTGGTGGGGATGGAGACGGGCAGCGGCGGGGAGCGACACGGACAGCGGCGGGGGGCGACACGGACTGCGGTGGTGAGCGACACGGAGAGCGGTGGGGAGCGACACGATTTCACCTCGGGCTGCGGGGGCGACACGGACAGCGGTGGGGAGCGATACGATTTCTTCTCGGAGAGCGGCGGGAAGCGGCACGGACAGCGGTAGGGAGCGACCCGGACTGTGGTGGGGATGGACACGGACAGCGGCGGGGAGCGACACGGAAACACGGACAGCGGCGGGGAGCGACACGATTTCTCCTCTGGCTGCGGGGGCGACACGGACAGCGGTGGGGGGCGATACGATTTCTTCTCGGGGAGCGACACGGACTGTGGTGGGGATGGGCACGGACAGCGGCGGGGAGTGACACGGACTGCGGTGGGGAGCGACACGGACGGACTCGGACAGCGGCGGGGAGCGACACGATTTCTTCTCGGACAGGGGTGGGACGGTGGTGGGGAGCGACGCGGGCAGCGGTCGGAGGCGACATGAATTGTAGGGGGGAGCGACACGATTTCTTCCCGGGTAGCAGTGGGGAGCGACATGGACTGCGGTCGGGACCGACACGGATCTAATGCCGGACAGCGGCGGGCAGCAACACGGACAGCGGTCGGGAGCGACGCGGATTCCGGTCGGGACCGACCCGATTTCTTCTCGCACAGCGGCGGGACACTGGAAAGCCCGGCTGTCTTGGGAACGTGAATCGAACCTCGTTCCCTCTCGCCAACACATCCCCAGCTACTGGGCCGGTGCGCCCCTGCACCTTCGACCGGCAAACAGGGCGCCCGTTTTCTGCCTCCTGGGTACAGGTACGTCGGCCAGCAAACGTGGACTCGCTGGTTCAGCGGCACTACCCTGACTAGATCGGCGTCCACTTCAGGTACACGAAGGTCAAGATCATCTTTGGTGGCTCGGAACAATTCCCGCGCTCACTTCAACTTTGGACAATACGCAGTTCGCTTCTTGGACGACCCCGGGCCGGTCAAGCTCGCGCTCTCTTGCGCTCGATGTACTACGGCTCTTGGAGACGTTCGCTGTTCGGGGTGTCTGCAAGTGCACCAAGAAAACTCTTCTCATGCGTGGTATTGTGCGCAACGTCGGCAAGTCCCGCGGAGCTGAAGTGGCGGGCCCTCCCGACTTGAACACGTCCCCACACGTAGCCAATTCTAGTTTTCGCATGCGTGTCTTCTAAAGTCGCCGGGGCCGGGGTTGGTATCGCGTCTCTATTTTTGTGGTGTATTTGATTTGTTGTGCTGTAGGTGTTCTGTTTGTTTTACTTGCCCCGAACTCTCCAGTCGTTTCCCAGCTTTCACGGCAACCGGCTGATGAGTTCTTGCGCCGATTTGGCTTCCGGTCGGATTATCTCCCGCCTCGTTGCCATTCGGTCACGCATCTCTTGCGTTCCGTATCTACGATTATGGTCGCTCCATTTTCGAGAGCGGCGGAAGCGTTCATTTGCTTCGTGATGCCTTCTCGCGACCTGTTTCCAGCGTAACCAGTCATGTCAGTTTTTTCTTTGTTCTTGTAACCCTTGGCCTTTCTCTCATGGTCTTCCCGAAGCCATGTTCGTGAGCCTTTTACACGCATCTTACAGGTTGCCCTACAGTAGGTGTAGGTTTGACCAAATTTGCCGTTCATGCGTTCCCCCTCCGCCTTGGTATCCCCCGAGCAGGCCGAGATGATGGGTTTCATTTTTGAGCGACAGTTTGGATTCCCCCCTCTCGCGCGATATTGCATGCCGTAACGATGTCTGCTGTTTGTTTCTTATGAGTTTTAGGGTACATGTTCCGTTGCGTTACCCTCCCGTTTGTTTTCATATCTTTAAAGCACCCCGTGCCTTCGCAGTGGGTAGTGCCTATTTTTTGTGTGCTTCGCTCTCAGATACTCTCAAATTATACGTTGCTCGACTAGCCTTAGCTCATGTCGCTCCGGGTTACGCAAGCCACACCGCTTCCTCGAGTTTTGTTCCACGATTAAGCGTCTGGGTAGTTCTAGCTTATTTTGTCTACTTTCGCGTATCCGTATTTTCGGACATGTTGTCTGATTCGCATAGTCAACACGAGTAATCAGCTTCACCCTTACAACGTGAAGATGTGGGAGAGGGTTGAGGATCGCCGTATCTTCGATCCATTCTCCTGATTGGTTTGGCTCGTGCCTTAGTTTTCTATGAATCTGCATGTACGGCTCTTCAGGGTGGGCTAGTGTTACGGTATCCCCTCTCCCCTGTTGCGGCATTATGAATTGTAGCAAGCGTCCCCTCATCATACCTGGCGGGCGTTATCGCTTGCCTTTCCGATGAGGGCATATAGCCTCTTTGTGCAGAATACATCTGGCGAGGCAAGCAACAACTAATACAAGAGCTTCCCTCATGTACAATTTTGAATGGGGATGGATGGTCGGATGAGGAAGTTCCATAATTTCTTACAATTTCAGGAAGTACAATTCACCGGTATTATACCGTTTTATGGCGGCGGGGGACGGACACGTTTGAACTGTTGCCTATTGAAGGCCTCCAGAAAGTTGGGGAAATTGGCATCGTGGCCGAATGAGCACTCACAAGCAAGATATAATCCCCTGAATTTAGCAAAACCACAACAGCACGCGATGTTAGCGAAGTAGCTGAGGCGCTCGTCTTTTGGCCGCCGCTCCCTCATTCGACCAGGATCAGCATCCTTCCGACCAGTGCTCTTTGCTCATGTTCCACAAACCTCCGTGTCCGAGCAGCGCTATATTTGCCCGTGCCGGCATGTACCGTGCCTGCATGTATGCCTTTGATCGTACATCCTCTCCATTTTTTCGGTCTCGCAGCAAGTAGGTCGTGATTTTTCGAGAGGCCTCTGCGACGGAAGGTCTTGATGTGTCTTTTCCTTGTTTTGGGCCGCTTCCCAACCGTTCAGGTCGAAAAATCGCGGAAGAAAGTAAATGCCTCAAACCAACCTTGAATAGTAACACCTACTGTAGGAGAGAGCACGGCAACGTGTATCGTTGGCGCTACATTACAGTTTTTTATGCGAAGGCAGGTGCGCAGTGTTCCCAGAAAGATGACATCTAGGCGAGCGGTGGAAATCGTGGGATCCAGCAGCCGGAACATGCCAAAGAAACCGGCCCTACCAGAGCTCTTCACGGGTCATAGCCCGACCTGCGGGTCGGGTAAGGAATTTTTGGAAGTATCATGGGTCTCGGGTGGGGTCAGGAGGTTTTCGCATTATCACGAGTCGGCGCAGGCCACCCTTACCCGACCCAAGCTGACACGCAGGGTTCGATCTGACCTGCCATGAAATATTCCACAAGCGGTACACTTGTGGTCTCTCAAACGGATTCAGAAAAAGTGTCAGTCTGTCCGCATGAGGGTCACTCTATGGTCACCTGCGGACAAATTTCTTTCGACACGGCTACGCCCATGCCGCACGCACCAGGTCGAAGCCCTCGCGGAGGCGATTGTCATGGTCCAAAACCACACCCTGCACCTCATCGGGTGTCCTGTGTGTGAGGTCATCAGAGTTGACTTCCAGCATCCCGAACGGGGTGACGGAACGAGCAGCAGCGATCGCCCGTCCGAGGCCAGCGGAAAAAAGTTTGTCGACCCTCCCTCCCTCCCTCCCGACAAACCACACCTCATCGGCTGACCTGTGTGTGGAGTTGTCAGAGTTGGCTTCCAGCATCCCAAAACGGGGTGACGGGTCGAGCAGTAGCAATCGCTTGCCCGTGGCCAGCGGATTGTTTTGTTGTTAACTCTATTTTCAAGTGGAATAGGTTGGATGAAAATCATGTTCGTACTACTGCTGTGCTACGGACGATGGTATTTGTTAATCGCCGAGTTTTTGCCTCTTTATAAAAGTGAATAGCGCACTCGGATCGCAACGTGCCCGTCTTCATTTTTCCATGTGCCGTTTTTTTTAAGCTTGATTCGTCGTAACGTATCGCAATTTCACCGTGCAAGCCCAAAAAAATGAAAAAAAAATGCCGAAGATACCCCTGGAAAATTTCATCTGGCGAACGTTTTCAACCGATCATCAACACTATTAGCAGTAATTGGCGGTAGTGAGGCGCGTCCTCAGGAATACCTTCAAGTAGTCATATCTGCAGCCGGTCGCCCCGGTGGTTCAAGTGGTTAACCACGAATTCTACTTGTGTGTGAGTCCTGGGTTCGAGCCCCGGGTGGGTCGGACATTTGACTTTATTTGCAAAAATAAAAATAAAAAGGATTCAATTGTTGAGAGCGCCTTGCAGCGTGGGTAGGCACAATTCGATGCGAGTCGACGAGGGAAGAAAAGGCTGAAATCTTCTCGCGATAAAAATGAAGGCACGTACCGTAGCGGGAAGGGGGTAGAAGAGCCTGCTATGTGACCCCGGATCTGAGTTACGAGTTGGAAGGAGAGAGAGAGAAGAAGATGTGCGAAGACAATAAATGGGATGAGCAAAAAAAAAAAAAAAAAAACTGCGATGCATCAATCATGCTGGGCGAATATCCTGAACCAACACGAATTAAACTACGTAAGGGGACGTATGTATCCGTGACGTTTGGGTTCATTATCTTTAAGAAATATAAAATCGCCAGCAGCAGCAGCAGCAGTAGGGCACACGAGGCCAGGGTCAGCGTGGCTGTACGCTCGGCTTGTCGGTTTAACCCTTGAACCCCTTTTATACACGCACTCGATTTTGTTGTGTGTTTCCTCGTTGCGCACTCACAATTTTTAAGACGAAAAACTACAACCTGACATGTGTCCAACAGAGAGCTTCTCGTAGCACGTGCCACCACTACTACTGCTGTACAACATCTACAGCAGATCTTCTCCTGCTTCTCCGTCTCCTCATCATTAGGGTGGGGCTGACAATTCTACCTGCAGCATGTCTTGGGGACATGGCCCCAACGTTGCTGTGGACAGGCACAGTATGCCTACGAGTACTACAGCAGTAGTAGAGTTGGGTTTCGTTAGGTAGAACCCAAAAAACGAAGACCGCGATGGTATCTTACGGTTGCTGGTTCTGTTTTTTTCAAACCATGGCCCAGCCATCTCGCTACATCACACGTTGCCGCACCTAGCTCGACCAAATGTGAACGACATATCACCGTACCAGCACGAAAATGTTTCGTTGGTGTATGTATGCGTGCACAGAGCCCGCCGATACTGGAGTTGGTGCCGTGTGCGTTGAGCGCGGTCGACAAACGTGGCCGAAAAAAATGTTGAATCACACACGATGACACACCCAGACCCACACACACAAACAGAGAAACTCAGAATGCGGTACCCTACCCTCGTATACGACTCATTATGAAGAGGATTTTTTCTCCTTGGAAACCCAAGAAAAAAAAAACGCGCTTCGCGCTCGCGCGCCTCATTTTAAGACAGAATGGGAACAATTCGACGTCGAAAACTCGGAATCGTGATCGAAATCTGAAAAACACAAAAAGGGAGGAAGAGAAAACACAAAAAGGGAGAAAGAGAAAACACGACAAAGTTAGCAAGGATCAGGAAAGAAAGTAAACACACAAAAGAATACGCAAATTTCCAGCGCGAGAGGGTGTAAAACAGAGACCAAAAGATATGTGGTGTTCCAACTCCTCACACAAACCCGACCAACTACGTACAACAAATATTTACGAGTACACACACCTGTGGAATCAGCACGCCAACCCCGTTCCTTGGCCATGCGAAAACAATTGAATTATTGGGAATGGACGCCATGGTGAGAGCAGAATATCAACATCCTACCAATAGAAGTAAGACGCCTTTCACTATCATCTGACCAGGCCATTACTACTACTGTAGCTGGTACTACTGGTGGTGTGTTGTTGGTGTTACTGCTGTTCTTTCTTGCTCTCACTCAGTGCCCCTGTGCCACGAAATAGACGGTTCATTCCCTGGTAGGGTCTTAGGTCTGGCCTGGGCGATGATGTTTATGGGTCACTCCCGCCTAGGTTTGGCTTGCTCAATGATGTTGCTGGTACTGGCATGATCAAAGTGTGGGTAGTGCTGTAACAGCAGTTGTTGTCGTTCTTGTCGTGTCATGGTGTGGTTGCTTGTGGTGGTGGCTCGGTCTGTTGTTGCGTCCTCTTGCTGTTTCCGTTGGTTGCCTAGGACCGTGGATAACGTCAAAGCCTTCCGTGCGTCTCGGTTTCATTTGAGTAAAGCGTTTGTAGCGTACAGTCCAGTAAATTAGTGACAACGCTTTGACTCAATTAAAGTACGTCTGTCCACGGACGGACGAACGGACGGACAGACATACTTGGACTTTCCCCTTAGGGGCGTTATTTATCAGACGTTTTTTTTCGCGTTTCGAGGAAAATTCCCGGATTTCCGGGCGTTTTTTCGCGTTTCGCGGATTTTTTTCAGCCCCGGCGAAATACCTAAAAACTTAACTTTCCGTATCGCGGAAAAGTCCCGCATCGTCGTGTGAGCCGTGTCACCACTCGGCACTGTACAGGATAGATAAGGGTTATCCCTAGGGTCATTCCCATGCCGCGGCTGGTCACAGAAAGCGCCGTGCACAACGAGAGCTCTATTCGTCCAGTAGACAGAACCGACTCACCGACATAGCCGAGATTACCACGAAATCGCCAGCTATTTTCATGTCGTGGAGGGCGCTGTCGCGCCAGACGTTGAGCTCGCGAAGTACGACGAGGCACGGTCGCCTCTCTAGGGGTCGGGGCACCTTCAGCGGCACGATCCAGCTGACGGCCTGCGCGCGCCGCTGGTTTCGACGATTCGATCAGATGGGCGAGCGTTGCAACCTCATTAAGCATGATACCAGGCGATAAAAAGCGCCCACCGCATTTTTCTCGCGATTCCGCGGAAACGAGAAAAAAAAAACAGGTAATAACCACCCGTACATAGAGGAAGGACCCCAGTGGCGCCATACAGTAGTTCATACTGGTTACGTTTATTTTCGGCCAGGCTCGAAACATTACGTGAGGCAGGGTATGTCGGGTGTGTCCTACACTACAGTAACTTCAGTACAAAAATGTACTTCTTATGTTTCGAGCGAAATTCGGACCAAAAAAAAAGAGCGAAAACTCCCAATTTCTCGACCCCTTCAGAAGTGCACCTACCACTCTAACTGTGCCGAGATATAAGGACGGTTTGGATTAAGTACTAATATGAAAAATGCCCTTATGTTCCCACGCAGAGTGGTAACTTTTTTTTCATACAGACGGTACTTGGGAAACGTGTTGGTGTTTTTTTTCAGTGGTACAAGCGTTACGTGGTGTGCCGCGTAAACAGGTAAGTCGCATGGGAACAACGCCACTTTTTCAATCGCCGCGATCTAGCTCCCAAACAATCACGTAACACAAGTGAGTGCACGTCCAGCACGCTGTGGAATTCGCCGGCAGAAATCACATACCCACAGCAACAGACACTGCTTGCTGTCGCTGTATCATGGGTTGCCCAAACAACGACCAAATAAACAAGATTCGGGTGAAAAAGAAAACATAGTATTGGCATAAAACGTTATCCAGGTGAAAAAGAAAACATAGAATTAAGAGATGTGCCCCTACGCCCCACGACTACCACCGCGTGCTTCGCGAATGGGCTAGCTTCCTCTCCTTGACGTATCATACGAGTATACATTTGCTGCAACAGCAACCAAAATAACTGCAGAGCACCCGCTACGAATAACTGACTTCCAGACGATTTACCCATGATAAAGGAATAACTAACGCCGGACGATGAATTCCCCCAACGACCAAAGGAATAATCCTCATTTACTGCAGTATTTAGCGCCTTCTCGATGGCTCATCATGTGTTCGGCGGCCCCTTAGCGACTGGTGGTTCTGCTCGCGCCTCTGCCTCGTCGTCTCTTGCTGATGAGTCGTCATTCGGTTCGATCTCGGCCTGAAAATAAAATCCCACCATCACCACCATCAGTCATCCCAACAGCGCCACGTTAAAAACCGAAGAGAGACGGAGGGAGGGAGGAAGGAGGGAGGGAGGGAGGGAGGGAGGGAGGGAGGGAGGAAGGAGGGAGGGAGGGAGGGAGGGAGGGAGGGAGGGAGGGAGGGAGGGAGGGAAAGAGGAGGAACACGGATACTTCATATTTTTGGTTCGAGGGCCGGTGTAATATTTTAATTCAAGCCTGCGAGAGCCAAAGATGTGACCATGCCAGACCGTGGGAACGAAGCTATTCATAGCGCTGCGGTGGTGGTACGAACGCTTTTAGGGACACGAGATGTTATGTCTGTATGGTTCAAAAGCCATATGCCTGTCCACGAGTGCTGTGCCTGCGCCGAACGAACAATATTGCACAAATTACACCATTGCAGGACTCACGACGGAAAACTTGTCGGGGCAAAGTGACGATTACAGCATCTACCAACACTATTACGGGGGACCATAGTAAACAGGACCAAATACAGTTAGTAAAATAGGTATATACAAGGCGCTTCGCTCCGGGGGCGGCCTACGCCGCCCACTACGCTCGCTCGGGAAGGAAAAGTACATCAAACTACTATGCGGAGCGGACAGAGGGCCATGATTTTTTCATGATCGTAGTTGCAAACTGGCGACTTGATGGTGCCAAGAGTCCCGCCGCCATGCTTCAGGAGAAAACAGCTCGGACGCCACATACACTTCGCGTCGCGGGCGCCCGCTACGCTCGCCCACATGCCGTACGTACGTACATAAGCCAGGTGGGGTACTTATTTTAGTATTTTGATATGCTCTATGAACGAAATACAAAGCAGTACGGCACAGCAGCACCGAAAAAACAATGAAAATGAAACCGAAACCTAAAAATTCGGAAAGAAAAAAAAAAACGTCCCCTCTCACGTAATAATTTTCTGCCTGATTGGAACACCTTGCACTATTAATAGTCAAGAACAAAGAAAAAATGAACATAGAACAGCAGAGCTTATCTCTTGACCTCGTACGCCGCCCGCCCCCCTCGCGACCACCTCGCCACCGATTCGGCCCGGGTAAAGCTTTCCTTGCTCTCTGCCACAGTGAGCCCCGTCTCCCGACTCGTGTAAGCCCGGTGCTCACCGTGGCCGTCGTTCGCCAGCTCGACAAAGTTGGTGCTCAGACTGTGTAAATTCCTCTGTGTTTTTCAGCCTGGTCGCAAAAATAAGCACCGCTTGAATCTTACCCTGCCATCCCGAATGACCCTTATATACTCGTACATACTCAATGGAATTATGCAGATGGAGGCCAGACAGAGCCCATTCATTCGTCCCTCGTGTTTCGAGGCACACGCGACGCTTAGGCACAAAAGCGGCGCCCGCGCTCGCTTCAATCCCCCCTTTAACCGCCAGCACCCGCTGACACCCGCGACGGCGCCGGGCTCGCCCGCGGTTCCGTGCTCCGAGTACACGCACACCCACGAAACGAAACAAGAAAAAAGGGAAAAAAAAAAAGTGCCAAGAGAATTGGAGAAAACAACGAACTGCTGGAAAGGTCCGGCAAGTAACGAAAGGGGGTGATTTCCACGTGGGAGCTCTGAGAGGCCAGAGATGTACCAACCGAGCACGCTCAGAGAGTGAGATATCTGCAAGTAGTTCTATATAGGGTTTTGTGTGTACCGTAGGTCCTATTTACTATGGTCCCCCGAAATAGCACTACTGCTGTTAATAGTACTACTGTAGTATTTCTACTGTTATCACTACAGCTGCTCTACTGTTGTTATGAATACTACTGCTACTACCACTACTACTACTGCTACTACTACTACTACTACTACTACTACTACTGCTACCACCTACTACTGTACTGGGTGTGATAGCAGGCAATCGTTTGCGTACACGAAAACCCGCCACTTGCTCGTCGCAGCCGCAGCAGCAGCAGCAGCAGCAGCAGCAGCAGCAGTGAATCACCTGAACCATGAGGTCCTGGATGGACCTCTCTAGCTCGTCTATCCGGGAGCTCATCTCGTCGACCCGCCCAATGATGGCGTCGGACATCTGGCTGAACCGGCTTTGCTGCGGACGTCCGATTTGGGCACACGCGGAACGTAACGAGCAAGGGCAAACGACGAAAGGGTGAGCTACCGCTTGTACTGCAGTATCACTACTGCAACTGCAAATCATAAACATACATTTACAATATTTATCTTCGGAGTCGTGCTACAACGATAACGACGGTGACGCAAGAAGTAAGAACGCCCACATCAACCTGACTGAATACTCTACAAATACATGGAAATAGCGCAAAAAAAAAAAAAAAACACCCAGTGTAGCGTGCAGAGATCAGAGACTCAACAACACACGCGCAGTCTGCATAGTCGGATTTCAAGACGTACGATACAATGTCATACATCCCTCGTCGTTTTCTTCTCTGCTGAGGATAATGTAATACAACCCTCACCGTTTTACCTGCTCTGTTGAGGGAAAAACAGACCGTGATGGCGCGAAGCACAATGACACGCAGGAGAAATAAACAACGACAGCACGCCGCCGCCACCAACCTGTTGCAGCCGCTCCTGTTGTTGTGTTAACCTCCTGTCTCTGCTTCGTATCCCTAAAACTCTACAGTACAAGTTGTTGTGCAGCTCAGAAAAATCTCAGCGTACACAGTCTACAGCCCGTAAAAAAAAACACATCTACGGCAGCGAATAAATGATGAGAATTGCGCCAAAACAACTGTTCGAATATGGGTTGCTCAGCATCAGGGGGTGTGCGTTCATGTGCGTTCGAATGTGGATGTTCAGTATTTTGGCAGTTTCATGACTATCCGGGATATTGGCTCAGTATACTGTAGGTTACTTGGTGGTCGTTTCTGCGAGTGCACGTGATACCCACGTGGTGACTCATGTCTGTCCCTACTCTGCCGGGAGAATGATGACAAGAACCTGAAACATCTTCGTTCTTCGCCCGGGATATATGAACAACAAACAGTGAGTAGAGTGCAGAGACCGGAAGGAAAACAAATTAACCGCAACATAGACATGCAATCTGCAGATTCGATCCAGCAGAGTTTTCCCAGGAGATTGCCTGGGCGATCGCAGCAAAGCCCTCAGCAACAGCACTTAGCACCGCCAACAGCAGCAGCAGCAGCAGAACGAAGCAGAGCGGAGCAGAACCTGCTCCCTTCCTGTGATGCTGTCTTGCCTTGTCCCAATGTCAAGTTTTAAAAGGAACGATGAGAGTGTGCTTGAAGTTGAACCATACATGCTACATCTGCTGCCATGGCTGTCAAGTCACAAGTGCCAGCGGTGACGGAATGCGGGCGAAACTACCGAACACAAAAAAAGGGTAAGAACAACTGGAAAGCAGCACACAAGAGTTGTAGACACCGGTACAGCAGGAGAGCAGCAGCAGCAGCAGCAGCAGCCGCAGGCAGAACAGAGCAGGACCTTGAATTCCCCTTTCTCTCTCACTCTTGCTTTCCTGCTATCAATACATAAAGTGTTGTGGTGTTTCGCTTTGTCCGCATGTCGAGCTCCAAAAGGAAGAATGTAAGTTTGCTCTATTCAATAGCGAAGATACCTGGTACGTAGTGTGCTGTCGCAACTGTCAAGACAAAGCTGTCCGCGGTGACGGAAAGCGGGTAAATCGTGCCAATACCGACAAAATGCACACGAGCTAGTCGTGCCGTGCGTGCGTCAGCTTGGGTGTTGACGTTAAAAGCCCGCCTGCTGCGGGCTAGTCGTGTTGTGTATCGTCTCCTGCTGTCAGCTGCTGACGCTCAAAGCCAGCCTGCCTGGGCTTGCCCTACCGATCGCCTGGTAGAATTGCTTACTTGTATCTATATATGAAGTATGTGTTTTACTCCGAGCTATTTGTCCTCGAAACGTGGACGCACACTATGCAGCCTGCTGCTGCTGCGTTATTCGTGGGGTGTCGAGTGCTCATCGAGTAGAGGAGGTCTGCTGATTCGACGTTGGTGGGGTCGTGGGCTGTCCTTTCGTTCGAAACGGCTTCAAAATCGCAAAACAACAATGTTCGAGAGACATGCCTGCTAGGAAGTGGACTGAAAAATGGGGCACACAGCCAGCCAGGCAGACAGACAAACCCGACCTTCCCTCACAGAGCCCCCCGGCAAAACACTGAGGAGTCTACAAGCTTCGACGTAGGCAGGTGTTAGATTGAGAGCCGCCCCACTCACCATCTGCTCCATGACGCTCTGAACGAAAACCGTCAAGTCTTCGGCCTCCACCGGCGTTTCCTTGTCAGCCGCCTTTGCTGCCTTTGCTGCCTCCTCCTTGCGTTCCTGCAAAGGTGCAAGTAAGCCGCAAGGGCGGCATTTATAGGCCTTCCGGAACAAAGCTCCAGGAGCAGGGTGAGGTGTCCACTGCCACAAACTGACGAGACTCTATTTCACAGGCGAGGGAGGTTGAGCTACTTCACGAGCTGACCGTACGAGATGGTGCCAGGTTTGCTGTCTAATATATCCCCCCACAGAAGTACGCTTGGGGCAAGCACTGTCTGCCTGGTCGGTGGAAACCCGATATGCTCCGTCCCGGCATTGTAGGGATGCGAGGATCTATGGTCATACGACTACGGCCATGCATGAGATCAGGTACATCTCTCCTATCGAGTAACCCAACCCCCCCGACCCCCCCCTACAGCAGTAAGAACCACCTTCGTATGGGAAAGCTAGCGGGATGGAGGTCGAGAGTTCACCGTGAACTCGTGTTTGAAAGCCAATTGACACACGTCCGGTGCGATATAAGCGTTGCGGCGGAGGTGTGCCCTCCATCTTCCGGTCGGAAGAAGTTATGCGAGTCAATCGTTTCGCCGTTATTGCTGGATACAGGTTTGACCGCATGCCTTGCTTGTACATAGCTCGACTCAACCTAACCAGCATGAGCTGCTGCCGACTGGGCTGCAGCTCAGCTTCGAGCCCTCTCGCGGCACGGCAGTTGGCCGTTGAGACAGTCTACCGCTCCACTCTTTCGGAACGAAGTGGTGCTTTGCTTTGCACCATGAACCTCGTACACACGTATACGATATACGTACTGTACCACTCAGGGCGTAAACATGATGAACGTTGGGTCTTCAAATTTATGTATAAACGCGCTTTAGAACCGGACTCTCGTTTTGGGGACATATTACTTGGAGTTATTATTAGAGTCAGAAATATGTCCATGTAAAGTGCAGCTCTTAAAAGGGTTACAACCCTTTTTATGAAAAGTACGGCAGCCCCGTTTTGGGGGCAAAGCCCTTGGAACTAGACTGGTTCGTCCCCAAATCGGGACTGCGGTACTAAAGGGGTTTGATTTAATTTCCGCTCAGAGCGGTACTGCTGTACCATACCCTGTATCACGGAAGATAGCACACACATCCTCGGACCGAGTTCCGAGCTGATTTTCTCGCAAGCGGTGAGAGTGCATGCAACCACCAAGCGATGCGTCTTTGGAAAGGTCTCGACGACGAGATATTTCCAAAGCCACCATTCTGGCTGCGGTGCGGTCCTCCTGATTTGTAGAATATGGGCTCGGGCATTCGTCCCGCAGGGTGTGTGTTGTCTGGCGTGACATCGGGTACCTGGTATTACGGGGGACCATAGTAAATAGGACCAAATATTGATAGTAAAAATAGCGATTTATATAGGTTTTCGTGTGTACCGTAGGTTCTATTTAATATGGTCCCCCGTAATAGTTGGTATCCTGGTGTGATACTATACTACTGCTGTATACCAGGTATAGAGGCACCTGGTATACGGCACGACAAGTATGTTAACATTCAACATCGATTTTGCGAGTCCCATCTCTACTGCTTGCTGCTGTTGTATGTACATCTCCTGCGGCCGCCTTTACTTTCACTTCCTCGAACCGGCCACTGAGCTAATAACTGAAACTGGATACCCGATCGCAGAGAATCACGGGGTTTGTTTTGCCTCTACAGCTCCTCGCACAACGAGCCAATCTGGTCTACACTGCTGCTGTACGTTCCTGGCTCGTGAGCAGCAGCAGAGCAACGAGTGTTTCGTTCACGAACTGCGAGTTCAAAATCTCGAAAGAACTCTGAAATAGATTCGTTGATACTTTTTGTTCCAGTATCCAGTGCACCACACCACGACGTTGCACCTTCGAAGAGGTGCTATTTAATAGTTCACGCTTCGGTGCACAAGCTCACCATTGTCGCTGTTCCCTGACGTGCTCCTCCTCCTCAAGCTCAGCGCCTAAACAGTCGATACAGCAGTTGGTGCCAATGGGAACGGTAGGGTGTTCCACAAGTCGAAAGAAGCCGTAAATGTGGGGATGCGGGGACAATTTGTACGAATCACATTCAGTTCGTCATCCCCTTTAGCACCTCCCCCCATGCCCCCTCGTACTCCCCCCATGCCCCCCCCGCGCTATTAGCCCCGCCCGACTCCAAGGATCCCCGTTGCTCTGTTGGTATATTTTATTGCCGCTGGATCGACCGCGAAATCCCTCTTCCGTTCTGATTATGAATAGTCCAAAATACGTACCAGGTACGAGTAAATACCGTTCGTTGATGTGGGATTTTGAAGCCGAGGGAGCAAAGCGAGTTCATAACAATCACGAGGATAATCCTGACACATGATACATGTACGAGATACCATTGCATCCATGTGTGAGATACATCCTTGCTTACAGAATCCTGATACATATATATATGCATGATACATGTACGAGATACCATGACAGCCATGAATGAGATAACTGGTGTGTAGGGTTTAGATTGAGTACGATTGGTGAACCTTTAACTACAGCAGTGGTAGCCCGACGGACAAATAATCGAAAATAAAAAATCGAACAGCTTTCGCTTTCGAGGGTATTTTAGACGAGGTGCCAAATCAGAATCGAAATGTGAAAGTAGAAATACAGGCGAAAAACAACGGAGAGCACAACATACGAACCGCCCATAACTGCCCACGCATGCATGCCGACAATCTAGCGCTCGGCAACACAGATCCACCATTGAAGCAGGCTAACGCGACGACAATTCGATCCCGTGGGGTCGTTTGGCACCCCATGGAGGTAGTGGTGCGTCCAACGTTGACGCCCCGGAATCAAACTTTGAATTCTACTGAGAACGAACGTCCAACCTCGTTCTCGAGGGCATCATCTGGATTTTTCCTCAACCTAACAGACGAATCGGAAAAATGGGAACGAAGCCTAAAATGAGAACCAAGCCGTATCTCCAGAACCATGTGGTGTATCAGATAACCAAAATGATCCTGCGAAACCCCTTGGCCAGCCCTGTGAGAGGAGCTCGTCAGAACGGTCATGCTCCATCTCGTGCCTTCGGGTGGGCGCAAAAAGCGATATACGCTGGCTCTATTGTGATTTCTCTAGATAGATGTGCTGGCTACCGCGGCGATGCCGAGGACTATCGATGTTTGCCTTGGCCCGAACGCCGGGGAACAAAGGCCCGAGAACGTCGGAGCTGGTGTTGTGGTTCACCTACTGGCTGTTTACGGGGGGTCTATGTGGCTGTGTTGCCGTGCTATTAATAGCTGTGGGTTGAATGCTGTGTGCGGCGGTCCTAATGTGATATATTGACGTGGCTGCGCCAACCAGTAGGACACGCTGATTGCTGATGTTCGTGTTTCCGATTTGCTTTTCGATTTTCAGCCGTCAATTTTTTTATTTTGGCAATGGGTTGCAAATCGCCCATTTTCGCGGAACCTAAAAAACGAAGGGGAACAGGATCGGGCTAGGGACCAATCAACACCCTATGTATGATCAGTTTGAGATTCGATTTCGATTTTACATTCTGTTTGGACTCGCCTTAAGACCTTAGGCTTGTCCGTTGGTCTACTGGGAAAAGGATAACCAAGTACCCTCCCAATCTAAGTCTTAGAACACTCTCCTCCCGTTCAGTACAGCGGGGTTCTCAGTCTTCGTGTAGGGCCGGTGGTGCCTAATTCGATGTTCTAAACATCTCTGTGGACCCAGGAAGAGTGTTTTAGCAGATTCTTGACATGAGACGAGGCACGAGATACCAGGATACGACCCAAGTGCGAGTGATTGAGGGCTTGTTGTTTGGTGAGTTCGCCGTCCTTTCAGAGCCATGTACGAGATACAAGCCATGAACAAACGGGACATCAGGATACGATACGAGATACTAGGTACCTCCCTAACAGACTCCTGATAGTAGATACATGCACGAGATAACAGCCACCCATGTACGAGATACCAGGAAACGATACGTATATCATGCGAGATTCCAGCCATGCACTAAGTACGAGCGATCTCCCACATTATTGAGCTTTTGAGTAAAACTCCATGGACGTAAAGAACATCCATGGAAGTGATTTTACTTCCATTTTACTTTCTTGGAAGAAAAATAGTTGATTCCATGGAACCTTCGAGCAACTCCCATGGAAATAATCATCAAGTTCTATGGAACCAAACGTACTCCCAAAAAGTTGGATCTACTTTCATGGAAGTTGTGTAAAAAAGCTTCCATAGAATTGGCCTCCATAGGATACGCCACCAATTACCCTACTGCCCTCCTTCCCATTTGGCACCCTGCTCCGACCCACAGATTGCAGAAATTGAACCACCAGTCACCCTGATCCCAGGAATCACCCTGATCCCAGGAATCATGGAAATAAACTTACTTGCATGGAAGCAAAAAAAAAAAACTGTAATGAAACACTTCCATGAAGTACGCAATCTTCCGGTGGAAGAAATGAAGTCTGTGGGAGCTGGTGGCAACAATGGGAGTCGGTGGACGACTCTAGTGGAAGTTTAAGGCAGGTTACAACGGACGTGGTTGTGGTGGAGTTGGTGGAAGCTCCAATTTTCCCCAACAGTGGAAGTTTCCACTTGCTTCCACGGAAGTAAATTCTACTTCCCTTCCCTGGAAAGTAAAATCAAGTTTCCATGGAAGTAAACTTACTTCATGGAAGTAAAATTTAGTTCCATTGGGAGTACGCGGTAACTTCCATTGGATGTGAATAAATAAAGGGAAATAATGTTGTGGACCCGATACGAGATAACCAGGATTCGATGCAAAAGTATGAGATTGAGAATCAGCTTGCTTGTCGATTTCGTCATTCCCTTCCGCAGCAAGCCTGATACAGTATTCGTACTGCAACTTTTTGTGGTGCATCGGGCACTTCGTGATGATGGGGCTGTATGATTGACTTCTCGTTGTTGATGACGTCGATAACAAATGACGACTGATTGTCATCTTCTTCGTAGAAAGTTATTAGATAAGCGTAGGTATGTAGAACATCGTAGAACCATAACGTAGAGGTGTTCTCAAATCTGGAGCGTATATAGAGATGTCCTCAAGTTTTTGTCTTTATACCCTGCTTCAATTTTTCAGAGTGGTTCGTTCTTGATGTCGACGGAAAACCCAAGAGTAAAGTACGTTTTGGTCCTCGCTAGAGAAAGTAGCCCGTCGTATATGCAGTATACCGCGCGTGTGCTGCGAGATACGCATAATGATTGCTGGGTCCTCCTCCGCGCTTTCCCCTGCCACCTGGCCAAGGAAGGTACCCCGGGTGGTAAATGGAAGTGTTCCGCGCGTCTGGCACTGTATAAATACGTGTGATAAGACGGCACATCGTGTAACACACTGGGTGATAAAATAACACCTCCCCCCCCCCTGACGATTTGCGAACCTGGCTTTCTCGACAACGGGAAGAAGGCAAAAAACAAGGCCGAGCGACGCGTCTGTCTGTGGAAAGATCTCGACGGAAGGATGTTCCCCTAAGCCGCCTTTTTCGTTACTTGGTTCCGCCCCCCTGCTGTTTTTGGTGGAGAATACAGGATATACCAGGTATGTAATATCCATCCCGGCAGGGGGTGTGCTATTTATGTCACCCGTGTGATACGGTATTTACATTGCGTCATCATTAAAAAAATCGACTCAGTCCTCCTCCCCCCCTTCCCCTGCCTCTTCCGCCGCGGCTGCTGCTGCTTCCGCTGCTTCTGCCGCTTCTGCAGCGGCCGCTTCCGCCGCCGCCTCCGCCGCCGCCTCTGCTGCGGCCGCTGCCGCAGCGGCGTCCTCGGCCTCGGTAATGGCGCTCATCATCCACTCCAGAATCGCAAACGTGGGGATGTTCACGGTCTTGACACCCTCTGCGTCGATCGGTTCCACAGCTTCCTGCTTGTGCCCAATCAGTACCAGGTACACGGCAGTATTCGTTTGAGCGATTGTGAGTTAATACATGGAGCGTTGGCTTGACTTGTACAAGAAACATACATAATAAAATCCATTTTCCAAATAATAGTGCTGAACAAAATAGTGCAGGACACACCTCGCCTAGCATAAAAAATCGAGCCTGCGCCCAGTCTTGAGCGGTCTCGCGTACTGTATATGTTGTTGTTGATCTCACATTTTTTTGTGCTACTTTTTTTCCAGCGCGTGTTTACGAAATGACACAAGGAGTCGACAGGCACAGTAGGTAGGAAGCACAAAAAAACTATCGGGGTAACAGGGTGACAAAGGGTTCCACGACCTGTTATTTTGCAAACGAAAGGCATGCCGTATAAAACGCAAGATAAAACACCCCTCTCAGACGATTTTTAAAGCTGGGTTTCTCGACAACGGAGAGGGCGTACTGAATACGCCAAGCGATGCGTCCATAGAACCTTCTGGACGAAGCCTTTCCAGAGCCAGCATTTTCGTTGTGTGTGCCCCCCATTCGGAGGAAACCGGGTCTGAAATTCGTTCCAGGGGGTGTGTTATATTGTCACCCAGTGTGATAGTGTACACCACTGGTATGCGCTATACAAGTATTTTATAAGTTCGAAGTGTATACGCATATTCGGGGCAACGACAGGAGGAGGGGTCAGACCGGTCTCTTGCCAGTGGATGCCATCATATTCGGTGCTGTGTTGGGAGGGATAACCTACTATAGCAGAATAACCTACCCTGCCAGCGATAGCCTACTACTGGTACTGTAGTGGCCTGCTCAGTCAGTGGGTATAATAATATTCCGTGTTGTAGTATTAATAGAGGGGATGACCTACAGAGGCCTACTCAGCCAGCGATCGCCTAACTACTGCTGTAGCCTACTCAGCCAGCGCTGATTGAGGGGGCTAGTAGGATATATCTCTTCTGACCAGTACGGTAGATGCTTTATGAGTTCGACTCGGTCTCGGCATTGGATTCTCGCGGCGAACCCCCTCGCCCCTCGTGTCTGAAAAAGAAGACTCCACCTTCCCCTATTATCCATCTGGAAAAGAGATAGGTCGCCGAGAATCGATCGAAGTATCGCATCGACCTCAGCACGGCAATTGCCGAACAAGAAACTAGAGTACTGGATCAGGCTAAGTTTCTTCTTCGGGAAGGGGTGTTGTTCGTCACAAGGGAGAACCTGCTACTCCACGCAGTCATCTGCAGTAGGTTATCGGTTCTAAACAACAGGTGCGTTCCACACGAACTTCAGGATAACGACTCCCGAATTTCCGATTTTCCTTGAACTTTATTGCTGCCCGCCTTTCTCAAGGCTCGTTCTCCTTCCGCAGGTGTCCCGCGCTTGTGTTACCAGGTACATGAACGAAAAAAACGGGTTGTCGTATCAAGGCATGCTACGAAAATATCGACGCAATTGGAACTTGCGGGCGCCACGCGTACCTTCGCTTCTGCGGCAAGCGTGGCTGACGTTGGGTCGTCGACTTTAAAGGCCAAGATAGCCGGCACAAGCTCTGTGCTTACGGCCGTCCGCATCTTGCCGACCCAATCCAGCGCGCCCCTGCTTTGTGCATGTCGTGCCAAGCAAGTATTGGGGTGATCGGGCGATAGGTAAGCGTGACGCTCAGGTGTCACATACCTGGTACAGCTATCAGTGATTCACAACTCGAGTCGGGGGGGAGTAGGGGGGGGGGCGACGAGAGCAAGCCGTTTTGCTCCTCGCTTACCGTGAAAATTTCCCCGCGACAGTCCGCCCCCCCCAGGTAGGAAGGAAGTTGGAAAGGGGGTGGCTCGGAACCAAACCAGAAGGCTCGCGAATGCCCTATGTATCACGCGAAGCGACGTTCTTTTCTGCAGACGCCGAATCAAACGATACCCCAACAAACTACCGTATCAGGCCGATAAGCAAAACTTGGCATGTTGCCTGGATGGTTTCAAAGGGCGGAGATTGACCGTTCGTATGCCACGGGGCACAATGTTTATTTATCAAGTTTGCCATCCGACAAAGTGTGCAGCAGCGCTATCAACAGTGTCAATCGCAACTAATGGCGCAGAAAGAGAATCTGAAGACCACGACGCACGAGTACAGAGGCGTAAAAGGACGACAACATTCCGTACCTGGCATCACACAGGTCGGACCTAGGCTTGCCCACCAGCAACAACGCTCGCTCCAACACATCGATCACGCCGGCCTGCGGATCGAGGTGGAGCTTCCCCATGAGGGAGACAAGACCCTTCACAGCTTCCACCGCCTTCAGTCTCACGCGGTATCGTGTCGCCTGGCCATTGAGCGAGCGGAAACAAGACATAAATTGGTGCAGATTCTGAGGAGCCCGGACGGTGTAGCCAACTTTATTTATTTAACCCAGTGAGGGGAAAAAAAATCCGAAACGAAAACGACACGCAGGCAGCATGATGGGGTGTGTAGGGTGGATGTGTCCGAAGCTGCAACAGAAAGAAAGGGACGACACGCAGGCGGCATGATGGGGTGTAAGGGGTGTCGCCCACAGTTGCAACGGAAGAAAATGGGCGACACGCAGGCAGCATGATGGGGTGTGTAGGGTGGGTGTGTCCGAAGTTGCGACGGAAGGAAAAGGACGACATGGAGGTGGCATGATGGGGTGTAAGGGATTTTGGCCGAAGGTACGACGGAAGGCAATAAACCACACGCGGGCAGCATGATGGCCCTTGGATTGCTGAACCCGCTCTTGCTATGGGACTGAGAAGACTGCCGCGCTTGTTGCCTTTTAGGGTGTCGCACGGCCGTTCACCGCGTGCATCTATCTGCAAGGATAATACGCTATCGAAACCCCTTCAAAAATACAGGAGGGGGGAAAAGCGTCGAAAGCAAAGTGATCGTAACGATTACAGCGGCGGCCACACAAACTATGGTATGTTTTATCGATGGAATGCCCGGACTTGAGGGCAACGAGTTGCACGACATGCGGTCTTACAAGACCAACGTACAACACTCTAGCGACAACACACCCCCTCGAACGAATGCCACTGAGACTACAGCAGTAGTTTTGTCGACAACGGGAAGAGTGCAGCCACCGAGCGATGCGTCTACGGTAAGGTCTCGACGAGATATTTCCAAGACGGCCACCATCCTGGCTGCGTGTGCTTTATCCGTGCTATGGAGAGTACCTGTTCGGATAGTCGCCCAAGCAGGTGTGTCACCTTTTCCCCCGTGAGATACGTGTACGGTTCCGGTGTATAGCTGGTATTTGTTTTGTCGCTACACGAACTATCTGGGTCCCGAAATGAGTTTTTTCCCCGTAGACCGTATATACTACTTGGTATATATACCGCTAATCCTCTCGGGGGCCGAACAGACTCGAGCGAAAATAGGGGAGTCATACAGCGCCTACTTCATCGACCGCAGCTGCTGCTGTGGTCAGAAAAAGCCGGCTTAGCCGTAGGTACCAGCTGTCGGTCTCTATGCCCGGGGATCTACATTATTCGACTTTTCATGGCATGCCATGCCATGGTACTGCCATGGGATTGCCCTCGCCAAACGTCATGTCAAAAATATATGACAGTTAATGATATGGCGATGTCATGTTACTTGTCACGGCAACCCCATAGCAGCGGTATGGTTGAACACAAGGGTGCCTGTTCATTAACGATCTGCCTTTTCAATTACGATGGAGTATTACCATGGGCTACCGTGGCATCACGGGGCATCACGGGGCCTCATAGTATTGTAGCCATGAGCGAATATGGCAACGCTACGGAGGCCCATGAACCTTCATTGTCTCCATGGGGTTCTCCATGATATGCTATGGGTCATGGGTCTGTCATGCCGTCTCATGAAGTTCTCCATGACCAGCCATGGGTCTACCATGGGTTTGACATGGCGTACCATGAAGGTCATCAACCTTTATCGTACGTCCTGATGATCTCCATGATTGGCGATGGGTCTGTCATAGCGTACCATGAAGTTCACCACGAACCTCTCCGTGCACGTATCGTGAAGTTATCCATGACCTGCCCTGGCTCATGGCCTGTCGTGGCAAAGCCACGGCATGTCATGGCATGGCCATGGCAAGCCAATCCAGTGCCATGGTATCGCCTTGGGCTGCCATGGCAATGCCATGGTAACCCATGGCGGCATCGTTCCCCCCTCATGGCAACGCCATGGCGATACCATGCATACGCTATGGTAATGGCATGACAGTGCTTGACAGTGCCATGTCATTGCCATCACATTACCATGAAATTGCTATCGGCCATTCCATGGCACCATGACATTTCTCTGGGCTGTTCCGTGGCAATGACATGGGCCAATACCATGGTCATGCCATGGTGTTTTTCATGCCATACCATGAAATACCGTGCCGCAAAAGTCCATGGCATTGCCCTGGATATGCCACGAAGCACCATGACAGTTCGTTGGAGCACATGAAGTGACAGGAAGTGCTATGACGTGCCATGGCGTGCCATGGTAATGGATGTGACAATGTTATGCACTCCCACGGCAATTGCCATGGCAATGCCATGGCAACCCATGGGGAATACCATGACGCGCCATGAAAAAGTCAACTAAATGTACACCCCCCTCTCTACCAGTTGATTTGTCACGATTAGTTCCTGAGTGACGCCTGTCTCGGGTACGGACCGCGTGGGGGGATGGTGTCGTCGGGCAATGCGGGCTCGCAGGACACAGCAAGCAGTGACCACCCCGCGATATGAAGCATAGTACGAAGGCAACAGTGGGTGCCTGATTGCTACCGACGGAAGGAAGGACGGAAGCGCGTAGGATCGCACGCGGTGAGACACTCGGGGGGCACTGAGGTGCGACGGAGCAAAGCAAGCATATCAACCATGCACATCCATCAGTTGAATCGGGACACCGCTTGGCCTCACATGCCAGGGACTATGAACAAACACCGAACGTCCGCCACAGACAGACGACTTGTCAAATTCGTTCAGTGATCATTCACTCTCGTACACATCGTATCCTGCAATAAGAATCAATGAAATGCTCCACCACCGAACCACTGCACACTATATTGCGCTTTTGCAACTGTCGCCCGCTCCTGTGCGTAAAAAAAGTAAATTCTTGTTATGTACCAGGGATTCGAACGGTCCTCTTCCGGAAGAGCTACGAAACGTAGCATATGATGGGGTGCTGAGGTGCAGGTATGGGAAGGACCTGCTGGGTCATCATGTAGTTGAACAAGTATAGATGGCGGTACGCGAAGTATGTATGTCACCCAACCAAAAAAAAACTAGCAAACAAGCGTGCCGAAACGTCCGACAATTCGATGTGAGTCGACGAGGGAAGGAAGTGCTGAATCCTTGTCACGATAAAAAAAAAATCAAGGGCACGTACCTTATTACGGGGGATCATAGTTAATAGCACCTAATATTGTTAATAAAAATGGTTAAATATATAGGCTTTTATATATATACCATAGGTCCTATTAACTATGGTCCCCGATGATAGTGGGGAGGGGGGAGAAGAGCATAGTATGTGACCCCGGATCTGAGATACGACTACTACTGCAATAGGAGGGAGAAAGAAAAGAAGGGCAAAACACATATTAAGAGTTGGGATGAAAAAAAACACACAAAAACACGAACACACAAAAATTGTGACGTGCCTTGGAAGCTCTTTCCTTGTCGTCTTCTGTCGCCCCCGCTGCTTCCATCGCAGCGAGTGCGGCCTCCACGGTGGCCTCCTCTCCCTCCGTTACCTTCGCCACAAGCAACGCCGGTTCGCCCCCCCGCAGCAGCGGCAGAACGCTCGTATCGTCGTCGAACATGCGTGACTTTTAGCAGGGCGTTTGAAAACGAGATTTTGTTGGGCGTGGGGAGGGAGGGAGGGAGGGAGTGAGGGAGGGAGGCGGGGGGGGGGGGGGAGGAGGGCGTATTCAGTTGTTGCTTGCCTTAGATATTTGACCATTGACCACGCATCCCTTTCGAGACCGATCATCGTTCTTACTCCCAACAGAGACACCTCCAACAGTAGTTGGGCATTCATTACGTGGTCTAGACATGAAATCTTGAAAGCAGATTTAACGGTAACCAAGCGGCCTCGTATACGCAAGAAACGTTTTCAGAACACGGAAGTTGTCATAAAAACGATGACCGTCTTGCCCCTACCCGGTGAATGCCTTTTGAATCAGATACTATTTAGCACTAGCGTCGCCTGAGACGGACGGAACTTCCGACGTCCTTCGTTCACCATTTCCGAACGGTGTCGTCTATGCATTTTTTTCTTCCAAGACGAGCGGGAAACTTGCTGGCGATTTCGCGCTCAGTATCCACCGCCTTGCGGGCGGGGACGGATTTGCCCCCCCCCCCGCGCAACATATTCCGTACGTTACCGCCGTTGCGACATACCGCCGTGCCAGGTACCCGCATATACTTTCATTTACCTTGGGCACCCTCGACATATTACTGCTGCTGCTGCGAAACAAAACATCGGCGTCTTCTGGTGGTACTTGTACGCACACGAGCGTCGTGCACGATCGCGGCTCGACTTTGGCAGATGTTCAGGGGACAGGGTACAAGGGATAGATTCACGCCACTGCTGTAGGGGTGCGCTGAAAACAAAACAGGGGGGTCCTCACTCAAAGAGCGCTGTATGACGAGGTACCTCATGAAAAAAAGGGATTTTTGATCCTATGTGGTGTGAATGTGCAACTAACCCGATGGACTTATCCCGTCGTGAGCATATCGCAAATAGCTTGCAACGGTGCGTGTGAGTGATCAACGTGGAAGCTCATGCTGCACATTTTCAAGGGTGGAAAAACGCAACTATACGGTAAGACATGCACGCATTATCGGGTGTTCCTCGGTGTCCGTGAAGAGCTCCGCCAGTGGGCAGCAATGTTGGCCATAAAGTGCTATATAGTAGTGTACCCCTATCTCGTGGCACGTATCGACAGCCGTACCAGGTACTAACGTAACAGACATCGCCGATGTATTTGAAAGCACCACCCTCCTTCGATCTGTCCCGTCCTTGGGGTTGCGCCGAGGAAGTCCGCGAGGAACTAAAACAGTCCTATTACGGGGGACCATAGTTAACAGGACCTGTGGTATACATAAAAACCTATATATTCAAGCATTTTTACTCACAATATTTGGTCCTATTAACTATGGTCCCCCGTAATAGCGACAGTCACAGGTAACGAGCTTTGGGCTGGGTAGAGAGGGAACATTGCGCGGTCTGGCTGGTGACCTGCTCACTTTCTGGAACACGTGGGGTGGTGGTGATGTTTTCCGCGAAGGCATGCGAGTTCGCGTGCAGACAAATGATGGCAAGGCTCGAAATGGTTTAATGTCACGCAGGGGCTGCGGCAGGCTGCGTGCTATCACTGTTACTGTTCAACGTGTAGTTGGCAGCTGCGTTACACGTCGTATAAGCAAAGACGATTTCATCGCAAGGGATTTTAGTTCACCTCAAAGAGGTTGGAGTAGTCGGAAACGAGGAGCCGAGAGCACGCGTGCGAAGGGCTGTGTAGGGCATGTTGTACGCCGATGATGCAGGAGTTGTCTCAAAGTCGGCTGAAGGGTTCGCTAAACGGATGACAGTCATCGTCACTGTCTTCGAAGCAGCAGGCTTCCCGATATCAGGAAACAAGACAAAGAGAGTGCTGCTACAAACACCGGGCCAGACAACCCTCGCCTCACCGCCCGTCATAGAAGCAGCAGGCCAGAGGTATAGACAGACAGCCCAGTTATTGTACCTAGGCAACATCATCAACGAAAACGCTGACCTCTCGATCGAAATCGACCGACGGATCCGTCTTATGCGGGCATGCCTCAAACGGTTCGGCCTGGAGTTGTATGACAGGACGACTGTCCCGCCTAGCCTGAACTAATGCTGAAGGCCGAGGTGATTGAGACCCTGCTTTACGGGAGTGTAACGTCTCCCCTCAGGGGGGAACACGTCGCCTGGCTCCGAACGGCTCACCACCAGGTCCTTTGCGAGTTATTGGCTTCCAGCGCATGACTTCGTACCTACCGCACCACCCTCTCATACGCGAAGGCCCTCAAGATGACACGTTGCGAGAGCATCGAACGACCATCCGTAAACGGCGGCTCTGTTTTTGAGGGGCCGTGGCACGGCAAAGAAAAGGGGCGACTACGCAGCCGGGTAATGTTCGGGATGATGGAGCTGGTGGAGAGAAGCCGAGACCTGGCGGGCAGTTTCAGACTTGGCATAGATGCATAGTCGAAGACCTCAGGGAGTTCCGAGCCACCAAGAGACAACCGGACACTCCCCCTTGGTATTGAGACTTGGAACGGCGCTGTGGCCCTCTGCAGCAAAAAATGCGGGTACGTGGTACCGGGGGGCCACCGAGGCAGCCGAACGGTTCATGGTCAAGTGGCACGAGGATGAGGCACAGCTGAGTAGGCAGCGCCGCGCATCCGTCGTGGGTGGTGCCCAAGGCAGACAGGAGGAGTAGAAGCAAACCCGACCAAGGGAATAGGGGCAGGGGAGGCAACAGGAGGAGAATAAGGGAACCGCGGTGGGCGAATGTAGGAAGGAGACGGCAGACAGGGTAGCAAAGCCCCAGGCCCACTATCAATAGTGGGTGGAACGTGTCTGTGCTACTCGTACCGCCAACTGCTGCAGGTGTTTCGAACGTCATGTTTCTTTCTTCCTTCTTTCTTTTTTTTGCGCTTTGATCCTCCAAGAAATTCCTGATTTTTTCCTTCTGTCTTGCTTCCTTTTTTGTCTTCATGAAAAATGTCTTGTTTCATGGGTGGATGGCGAGTCTGTTTTTTTTTGCTTTCATTGCCTGACGCATCCTCTTCGGGGTGGGGTACGGTAGCGACACTACCGTCTCTGTCGGCGAAGTACGAGGGGGCGGCGTCCCTCTCTCTTCTTCGCCTGGGGATTTCTCTCGCGACGTTTGTGTCGTGCAGAGTCCCCCGCGCTTCATACGTTTCACTGGGAGGAGGTGACAGACCGCGTGGAGACCGCGTGGCAACGGCTCCAGCTGCATTCGAAACCCCATGTCGGCTGCTGCATCGAGTCCTGCTCGTGGGCTGCCGTGTTATTCTGGTTCTGGATGTTGGTTTGCTTGACTTTGTTTTTTTCATTTGTCTCTCACGTTTTCCGTTCACGTTTTCGTTTCATTTTCCATTTATTATTTTCCATTTTTTTGTTTAGGTTGGTTAATTTATTTTAGTTTAGTTGTATTTCATCACTTTCTCTCTCAATGTTTAGGTTGCTAGGGTATGCATATTGTGCTTGTCGTACCCAGGACGATGGCATGGCACTGCGTTATCTGTTCGGCTTGCGAGTTGGTACTGCATTGCCATGTGCCATATATGTGTCGTAGTTTGTTACCACAGGGCTTGTACCTTAATAGGGTGATTAACCAGGATGGACACTCGGTGTGCTGGATGTCGACGAGTAGAAAAACAATTTAATGTGAAGAACATATACAAATAGCAGTGGTTTCACATATGTGTCGTATCGCCCCCGCACGGGCTTGCTTCTCTCGCTCGTCTCGGCGAATAAAACGATCGTGTACTATGCAATGGAATCTATCGATCGACCGACCGACCGATCGACCAGCCGACGCTCTCTCACCTCAAGGGCTTGGACGGCGACCTTGAGCTTGCCTGCCCACACCTTCGCCCACTCGACCTCCGCCGCGCTGAAACATCTCCCCTATTCATATAGGACCATCATCAAGGGGGTAAAGGGGTAAAGAAATGAACACTATGCACTTGAGGATGATGCCCATGGTGGACACGGTGGGCATGATGCACTTACTTTATGCACATGATGCATATGATGCACATTATGCACATACATTGTGTACGGTCCAATCATGAAGCGTGTTAGATACCTACTACGGCACGTGTGAGGGTTGTACTTTCGAGCCCAAACTTTTCTCGCTGACGGTGCTCCACATCGAGCAGATGATCTACTTCCACTTCATGATCTACAGCAGACATTTCAGGGCAGATATATGTAGTCCTGATTTGTATGATCTGCCTGGTACAGTGTATCATGTTGCCGGGTGGGAGCCGTACAGTCTGCATGATGTGTGATTCCTGCCTTGGATCTGTACTACACAGATCCTGCTGGGCATCTCTTACCAGCAGGTTAGCATCTAGATGATCTATCTGTAGATCGTGATCTGCACGAGAGGTGTGGAAGGTTCGTACTTGATATCGTTGGGTGCGATGTGAGCTTCACGATAGTATCCGTTTAGATATCTAGCTACTATAGCCGTACCTGGTATACAGGATATCTAGAATGTTTCAGTCTGGCTTATCTTGAGCACTTTCTGAGAGCCGGCTGCTGGGTGCTGCTGCAGGTATTGAGCTCCTCAGAGTGCCACATGGGATAGGATCCGGGTGGGATCAGGGTAAAGGCGTTGACCAATGAAAACAGGGGTGTGGCCTATTGGGGTTGGTCGGATAGCGCGTCCAACCCCGAAGCACTAGAACACTGATAAATAGCGGCGGGTTGCAATCTACGCTGCGAGTTCTGCAGTAGAATCGCAATGGGGTCGCGCCCTTTTTAAGTGGGTTTCCTGGAGATTTGTTCCACGAAGTACAGCCCAAGGGAACTGGTTTACGAAGGGAGGGGTCTGCGAAGCATAAGGTGCTACACCTCTACCTTGGGACGGGTCTAAGAGTTATCTCGATGCAAACACAGAATCCCTCCTGAGGACCGCCACATCGGAGGCATGTACGAATAAGCGTGTTTTGAGTTCTCTTGAACAAAACATGCAACCCCAGCGCGACGTAGCGCCATTTAAAGCGCGATTTTAGCCTCCACTCTGCTCTGAGTAGCGCCTGATGTGATGCGGCTTGGCAGCTCTTTGAATAGGCAGATCGACCTCCGTGCTTTCTCAAGTTTGTGATAATAATTCTCCCTACACCACATATATATACGCCAACCGGCTGAAATGAAATGGTATTGTCCGTATGGGCACAATTTCGGTAGCCATGAGCTACGCCACCGTCGATCTGACGCTGAACGGTAGTCACGATCAAAGCCGGTGGCCCGATCGGGGTCATGGCCGCCCACCCTTACTATACGTATTCTAAAAGTGAACACAGCGAAAATAAAAATGAACAACTACTGTAGCTCTTCTTGTAGGAAGTAGCAAACACAACGAACAGGCAGATGTCCAGCTATGTAGCTCTTGTCGGAAGCCGTCACCAGAACCGAAGACAGCGAACAAAACAAGTCACAGATGGTTCTTGCTAAAGGGAGACATACGAACACTTTCGCAGGAACTATGTGCAACTTGCACAGGAGGGGTCAGCACCAGCAGGAAGACGGTAATGAGCGAGTGAGCACTTGCGCGATAAGTTACGAGTACTTTGCACACATCTATGAGGGATACTTGAAGGACTTTGCACGCACTATGCGCGAGTCTATGAGGTACTTACAGGAAGGATGAGCACTTGCACGCAAGAAAATGTCAGGGTTGTTCACGGGTCGGGTTGGGTCAGACCTCACGGGTCAGGTCGGGTCGGGTCGGATCGGGTAAGGGTGTCCCGACCCGATCCGCGAGAGTTTGTTTAAAACCTCGTAACCCGACGCGACCCGACCCGACCCGTGAGATTCCAAAAACGTCCCGACTCGAGGATCAGATCATTGAACCGTAAAGAGCCCTGGTATCCTTTAGCACTTACAGCAAGAACGTATGAACACTTGCACGAGAAATATGTGAGTACGAGCAATAGCATGGGTCGAATCGTACCTGCCCTATGGTGTCAGCGCACAGCACCAGCTCAGCGGCCGCCTCGTTTTTGCTGTACACGCTAGCGGACACTGCCAGCGTTTTGTCGTCGCTTGCGATGGCCCCTTCTGGCGGCTTTATTGTACGCACGTGAAACGATGCACCAGGATTTAAATCACATGTACGGAGGGCGGAAGGCGGTCGGTGGTCGTGTGGCCGATGTTGCGTTTGTGCTTCGCTTCCCTGGTATGAGTTGTGAGCTATGCGTGCAGTTGGGGTGGTGAGTGCATGAGTTTTGAGTGAGCGCTTGGGACAAAGGGCGCGTGCGCGTCTGAGTGTACGAGAGCTCCTTTTTCGAAAGCAGTCAAGGTGATGTGCTTGAACTGTGTACGGGGGGGGGGGTACTCGACAGGAGATATGTACTCGATCTCATGCATGGCTGTAGTCGTATGACCATAGACCCTCGCATCCTACAATGCCGGGACGAAGCATGTCGGGTTTTCACCGACCAGACAGACATTGCTTGCACCAAGCGCGAAGCGCCGTGAGGTGTCCGGCGAGTCACATGAAGGGTGAGCTGCATCCTACCAAGAACCGCTTGAGAGGCGGACTTGCGTATGGATGACAGCTTCAATGAGTAGATAGATTTCCGGTGTAGCCACTTCCAAAGACAGCTATGGGAATATTATATAGCTGCCTCTTGGGTGCCTTACCATGAACACTACGTGACACGATCATTCCCACTTGCGCAGAGTAAAGGTTATTTACCTCGCACAAATGATCTAACTCGACGACCAGCTGTGGGCGACCGCCAAAAACAAAAACGGTACCCTGGTTGTCTAGCTCACGTCGTGAGCGGCATGTTTTACGGTATAGTAGCCAACCGACGCCAACCCAACGTATATATGTCATAGGGGGGGGGGGGCATGCACCAGTATTACACTTGGGGGTGTGGCCTAAAGCACTCCCTGCGTGCCGTCTAACTAAAGACTGGGCTTGCACCCCCAGCAGCCGCCGTGTGGATCATCATGGCCGACAAAGTCTCATTAAAAAAAAGACATGAAGAAAACGGCTGTTACTGCTGCTGTTTAACGAAATTACCCCTGTTCTCTATTCTGATATCAATGACAGTATACGTGTGACAAACAATAGTTTTACACGACAACAGCTGGGGGTGTTAGCCCAGTCCATTGACAGACGGCACGCGAGGAGTACGTCAGGCCACTCCCGAGGATAGTACTGGTGCATGCCACCCCCCCACGTGCACCGTTTACGCGCCTCAGCTTAACTGTACTTTCCGAATAAGCTCTCGTACACAAAAAAGCGTTATGTTATACTATTTCACTACGAATTGAACAGCTCCGACCTGGGCAGACCTAGGCACGTCTGTTTTTTTTTCGATAGAACAAATCTCGAGAAACAATCTTGGACAGACTCACAACAAGTCTGCTCACGGCCGATCAAGCCCCATGTGCTCGCTCGCACGACCGAATGTACACAGTGCATTCTCTAGGCACTAGGTTAGGGTTGCATCCTCGGCGGAGGCTCTCTCGCCGCCTCTCGCTCACGGGCGAGAGGTGTACTGCCGAACATGCTTTATTTCGTCAAAAAAGCTTGAGGATTCGGTGATAATTCACAATTTTGTCGACTGCCAGGTACATACATACAGTATATAGTTCCGAACACGGCCGCCGCAAAAAACAATCGACAGCCGGAAATCGGTCTACAGGCAGGAAACTTATGATGCAACCTCACATAGAGAACGAATCTAGGTCGGTTCTTCGTTTTTTTAGGAGCCCCGTCATGCTGCTACTAGCACCCCCTCTACCGTACTAATACCAGCATGACGGGAAAACACAGCAGTGATCAGACCAGACTATAGTGTGTAAACATACAAATACGGGGTCCACCGTGGGTTCTACTCAACTTCAATCCCTCGCAATAGCAGCATAATTATGTCAGGGCCGGCCAATCTCAAATTTCTTATCCTTCTCCCTGATATACATATTAGGCTGCGTTTCAAATGGAGCTCCTGCTTTTTTTTTTTTCAAATCTTCCGGTGGACTGGTAAAAAATCACCACACTTGCACGTTTAGGATACGTGTGATGAAGCTGTTTTCTTGTGAGGGGCCGGTGCGTAGTGCATACCACACTCTGGGCGTAAATATAACAAGTCCTTAAGTTTCCGCCCTCAGAGTGGTAGTTGACTGCTGGTCGTTGCCTCTACTGTTATTAATATACCTCTCCCTCGGGGTCGCCCTCGCCCTCGTCCTGGCCCTCTTCATCCTCAGGCGCGCCGTCTTGCGCTGGCGGTGGCGCGTCGGAGATTCCTACATACGAAGCACGGAAACAAAAAACGCGAAAGCTTAATGTGCCGCTGATATTATCTGCTTAGAGAACGCTAGAGGTGGCGCGTCGGAGGTTCCTAAGCAGCACGGAAACAACAGGCGCAAGCTTATTCAAGGGCATTGACATGATCTGATTAAACGTTTACGAAGGGGGGGAAACGGAGAAACATGAGGACGATGCCGCGACACGCCGATAGTGTGTCGTGTAAAAATTCGCAGGGCCTGCATGCTTGGGGTCGCTTTTCTCCTTGCCGTCATTGCTCTGCTGACGGCTGGGGTTTAGTGAACTTGGTGCACTTCATGAGCCATACCAGCGCTGACCGTGATACCGTATGCTACTACACCTTCTGACAAATGAAAAAAGCGAAGTATTTTGCGGGTCTTCAAATCTCTGCCAGTAACGTTTTTTCCAGAAGCACGTAGCCCCTTCCAATCCCCTCGTGACACCCTCGCACATATATATATATATATATATACATATGGTGAAAAAAAACGAAATACAACCCTCCTATCATACGACCCCCCCCCTCCCCCCAACCCTCCCTTCAAAGTCCCTGGTTGGAGTCAAGTAACCCTTCTCAGGGACCGCAACCACTGTTTTTGGGGCATGCTACTTAAATTAATGTGGGGCACTGTTTTTCAGTACGAGTCGCGTAAGGGTAACGGTTAAGACGATGCGTGGTTCGCCTCTCACCCCCCGGTTGGAGCCACGAGTCGTAGGTGATGCGAACCGCGAGGTACGATCCCAGCTTGGGTATGCCGAAGAACTTGACGCGCGGGTCTCGCACGACGTTCTCGATGAGCAGGTGTAAGGGGGGGATGAGTTCGGGCTCGTTCTCGTCGGGGACCAGTTCTCCCTCCTACGACAAAGGAAGGGAGGGGGGGATGGGTATTCATTGCGATGCATGGTCGATGTCGTAAACGCATAGACCTGCGCATCACTACAATGCCGGGAAGGGGTAAGTTGTCGGGAACGTACATATTGCCATGCATGGCCGTAGCCGTAAGACCATAGACCCTCGCACCCCTACAATCCCGAAATGGAGCACGTTGGGTTTTCAAGAAAACCAGGCAGACCTTGATTGCACCAGGCGAAAACAACGCTGTGAGGTGCTCGGCGAGCCGCATGAAGGGCGAGCTGCATCCTACTAAGAATCGCAAGGGACGGGGGAGTTTTGGGGGGGGGGGGCGTACTCGTGTCATCGGGGGGGAATGTACTCATGGTCATTCATGACCACCGTCGAAGACCATAGGCCCTCGCATCCCTGTATACAACGCCGGGACGGAGAACATTAGGTTATCACCGACCGCGCGGACAGTGCTTGCACCGAGGGCCAAAATGCCGTGGGGTGGTCGATGAGTTGCATGAAGGGTGAGCTCCATCCTGCCAAGAATCGCTTGCGAGGCGGACTTTCGTGCTTATGGACGACAGCGTCGAAATAGTTGTTTTTTCGTAATCCGGTGTGGCCACTTCCAGAGACAGGGGTGTCAGGCTCGACAACGAAAAAGGGCCAGCAACGCAACGGTAATGAGACAGAGCGAGGATTGACACCGTGGCGTTGCGTTCGTGGTGGGGCTTCCCTGCACGCAGGCTGAGACTTACGAGGTACAGCGTGGCGCCCTGGCACGGCACCTGCTGGTGGCGTTGTGTTAGTGGATGAAAGGCTTCGACGTATGCAGATATTTTAAAGTTTACATGGGGGCGTGAAGAGTCCGACACGCAGTCGGGCTACTGACGAAACGACCACGAGAAATCGAGGGATGAACGTGGTGGCATTTTTGTTGGTGGGGCTTCACTGTACGCAGAGAAATACCGTACCTGGTACAGTTTAGCGTCCCAGCATGGTGGTGTTGTGTTGGTGGTGCTGTGTTGCTGGTAGTGTGTTAGTGGTGTTGTGTTGTTGGTGGTGTTTTGCTGGTGGCACGCCTTTACTACATGCAGGAGTAAATTAAATCGTCGTAGCAACGGCGGAGCGTGGTAGGTGTAGTCCGTGGGTAAAATAAAAACGTAAGGACTGCTTCACCACAGGCGCGACCATCTTGTGCGAATCCGCCCCATACGTGTATATGGAGTGCCCCACCGAAAAATACATGCTCGCTCAAGGGCCAAAGCTTTTTGCTTCAAAATGATCCCACTACAAGTCGAAACAAAATTTAAAATCGCAATCGAAGTGCTACAGGACTCTCGTAGAAGCAAACGTCAGATCTGATCCAGGCTGGATATCTTACACCGAAACGGGCGCGCTTTATCGTACACCAAATAACTTCGGTACAACGACTCCCGAATTTCTTGCTTTCTTAAAAGTATCAGCCCGCCTTTCCTATTGCTCGTTTCACGCAGGTGTCCTGCCCTATACGTAGGTAGTATTGCACCATCGAATGTACCTCGTCGAACACTGGCTCCAGGGGAGGAGGTAGCTCGGTTTTCTTCCAGACGTCAAACGTGACACCCTCTTCCCCTGGCCCGTCCTCGGGATCCTCGCCCTCCTTTAGTCCTTTCAGCTCCTGAGACGTGACGTGAGGCGAAGGCCAACAAGCCCCCAAGGAAGGGGGAAAATGTCAAAGTGGAGAGACGATACCTAACGCTGCTATTGCATACCACTCCGGCCGTTTATATCACGAACGTTCGGTACCGGTATTATAGTACAAAGGTGAATTGTATTTCCGGGCAAAGTGAGCGTTTTGTTGTTGCTGTCGTATACACGTGGCGGGGGGTGCAGTGGATCCGATCGAGGCGCATAATGTTTTTTTCGGTAGCAATCCTTATGATGTTGGCTGTGCGCGGTGACACGACGGAGGACAAGATGAATTATCATATTACCCTGCGCAACCAACAGGTTGCAATACCCCTTCTGTCGTTGATGGGTGGGAGCACCGAGCACTGGACGGTGCCGATAAATATCGACTCTCTGCCACTGTAACGTATGCAATATTGTGGCCGTGAAGCACAGCAGTAGTAGAACGGGTGGTTACGTAAAGTGCGTATATTATTCCGTGGGGTCACTTCGGCAGTAGACCGCTGTTCCTTCGCTTGAGTGGTTCCATGCACAAGTATTCTCGTTATATATTATGTGTAAGCCGCTCGCCGCGGTAACTGCAGCAGGGTAAGAATAACAGCTCCAGAAAGAGCGTGAAGCGCAACGCTGACGACAGTATCAAAATCCAAAGTCGAATATTTGGGAGCCACAAAAGCGGAGAAGGAGGAGGTGCGTCCTGAACGGAAGGCCTACCAGCATGCCTACATGATCAGCAGAACGACATACACAATATACTATAAGAAATGTGCACGCCAATCGTGCGCACCCGTCCAACTATGTCTTCCTGGCCTTCTGCCGCGGCAATGTACTCGATAATCTCCTGTCCTTCCAAGACCACTTTCCGCCCAAGCTGCACACCGGATGCGGCAAGCCTCTCCCTGGCCAGGCCGAGCACCTGCACAGAAATCAACGATCACCGGTAATTGTTTTGGTAGCCTCCAGACCGTTTCATGCAACAGCAGCCGAAGCAGAAGCAGAAGCAGAAGCAGAAGCAAGCGTAGAGCGCTCCCTACCGTCAACTTAACGTAGCGAGTCTGCTTAGCTCCTGCAGATATCATGGGCGGTAATTTTTCGAGAACGCTTTTTGCAGCAGCCACAGCGGCAGAAGATGCCTTTTACGCAGAAGGCAAGGATCCCTCACCGTTGATTACTTACCGCGAACACAATCTACGTGTGTACTGTATTCAGCCCTTGTATTTCGTCCTGTTAACGAGCATGCGATAGTATCACCGCAGCGACCACCTCCCCCCAAACACACACCCACACGAGTAAATAGACCCCCCCCCCCTCGCTCTTCCCTTGTGTGCAAATGCCAACGTCGAAAACCATACCGGTATCATTTACCTTGACGACACGTTGTCAAGCTGAAAACCACCACATCGACAGCGCAATCACAGGTTGTACGCAGGAGTATATTATGAATAGGTTGATGACAAGTTGTGCTGATTCTCGGCTTGACGTTGTGTCCTCAGTGTTCAATGTGTGGCGTAAGTTCCCGATGTTGACGGGGTGGGTTCGGACGGAGGGGGGGGGGGGGGGTCTGGCCATCCGTGCAAAGGTGATTTTCATTTAGGGGCAGCAAGGCCTAGTGGTCAGAAGTTGAGTACTCCGTGTTTTCGTGTAACATACTTTCTGAGAACCCGTCTGCCATGGATACGAGTTTTGAATGAAGCGCATCACTAGAGTACCGTACCACGACATTATCCCCCACAACCACAGTATTTTAAGAGGAATGTTCTGCAGGTTGCACGCGAATAAGGATGGATCGCCGGCAATGCGCGCAAGACCCACTCGAACCCGTGCAGATACAACAAACAGGTCCAGCACACAAGGCTTCCCTTCGGGGGCATTCGGACCGGGGGGTGGGGGCGCAAGGTACAGTCCGATGGCGTTCTGTGCAGCTCAAGTAAGCGAAGGGACAACCGAGCGTTGAAATATGGACGCTTATGCAGCCCAAAAAACGGAAGACATACCGACCAGCGAAAGGAAATCGGTGAATCTATCTATCGCGGCACATCCTGTTGGAAATGTGACAGTTCACACTCTTCACACTCCAATGGCTCGCCGATGGCGGCGTTTGTTTCTGTAGCAGAACGCCTACAATAAATACACAGCCGTGTCTGGGTTGCAATCACCTTGGAGTACACATCGTCGTGGCCCGAAGCCTTCGATATGGCGGCTTCCACCTCCTGTTCGACGACCGCCTTGGCGTGGAGGGCTGCTTCTTCGACAATTTTTGCCTGGTCGGCGATTTCCTTCAGGAACGTGTTTTATTCGTGAAAGTGCGCGCGAACGGTTGCACAAATAAAAAAAAGGGTTCGTCTCGATCCGCGGCCTTGCCTGTTGACACAGAGAGAACCCTAGTTGCGGTCGTACCCCCCCCCCCCCACCGCGACTATACGAGCACACTTCTGCGATGCCCTGCTTTTACTGTACCAATAACTGGTGTGCGTCCATCAGCATTGACGTATCGTGTGTATAGGCCCCTTTATTCCAGGCGGCCGTACAAAATTTGCACATCAACCAAAGTGACTTGAGTTAGTGTTAAGCATAGTGTGGATCAACTACTTTTCACGGGGGGTAGGGGTAGGTGTGAAAGTAATTAATTGATGTCCTGAGTTTATACTCCTACAGTGGGAATCCATTCATTTTTTTGTAGAACCGCGGTGGAGGAGGGGGGGGGGGGAGCCTGCCATGTGACCCCGGATTCGAATTGCGAGTATTACGGGGGGGCATAGTTTATAGGACCTATGGTATACATAAAAACCTATATATTTAACCACTTTTACTAACAATATTTGGTCCTATTAACTATGGTCCCCCGTAATATTAACAGGAGGGAGAGAGAAAAGAAAAGAAGGGCGAAAACATTAAAAGGGGAGAAGAAAATACAAGAAAGGGAGAAAGAGAGTATCCTTACACACACAGCACAGAGCTAAGTATGTATTGAGAACGAAGTAATGGTTTGTTTTCAGGAGACGATACATGCAAACCGGATGTTGGATACTAGTAGTATTGTAGTGCTTACGGTATCACGGGAGGAACATAGTAACAAATACCTGGTACGTAATAAATAGGACCAAAATAATGTTTGTAAAAATAGGTAAATACCTGGTATAAAGGTTTGTGAGTGTACCGTAGATCCTTTTTACTATGGCCCCTCGTAAGAGTAGTTGCAAGTACATTGCGTAGTTGTCGTGATTGGCGTGGCCTCGCGGATGCGCCAACCACAAATAACTCAAGTTTTCTGTTGGCGACGTTTCCGCGACTTCGGCTTTTCCTGTACGAAATAGTCTCGGGTGGTCACTACGTGTTAGGAGGTGGTCCGAAGCTTTTACACGATGTTCTGATATTTTGTGGACGCCGACACAAATATTGTGTCTCCCACACCCTTCTGTATCATATTGTAGGGCAGAAGCGGAGTACCGACATGGGTCTCCGGTTGGACTAACGGCACGCACCGTCGTGGGGAGGGAGGAGGAGGGCCTTCTGTGTGGCCCCGGATCTGAGGTTCGACAAGGGGATACCATAATATAGCATTACTATTATTAATATTAATAGTACCAGGTATGAGATAAATGAAATATTAAATTGGACGTGGGAAAAAAACGAACTTACGGTGCGGTCGTGAAAACGTACTTACCAGTGCTGTGCCAGGTATGTTCAACGTTCGGCTGGAAATACAGCAGCAGTAGAGGGTACAAAAGGGGGTTGCTACTGCTGTAGACTTCGTGCATAACAGGTAGGGTTCCCTTTTTTTCGTTTCTCTTGGTTTTCTTCCTGGGAATGCTCCATTATTAACATTTATTATTTTGAGTGGTCGATGTTGAACCTCATGCTGCGTTCTGCATGTTATCGTCGGATGGCGACCATAACAATCAAAATGTTCGACTCTCTCATAGACACGCTTTTTGGGCATCTACAACACGGCCAGTACCAGGTATTAATGCACTCTGAGATAATATACACCAATATAGTGGTATGCGCGTGTTTCGTCCCTCACCTGCTGCTGCAGACGCAAGACGTGTTTTTCAGCCACTTCCGCGGCGTAGTTGGTGCGCTGCACGGGACGAGACGCGCGTTTGACATGGACGTAATAACGGATGCGCACACAAGGGGAGCGTCCGAGTATCAATCACCATCCCGACATTGCAACCGTCGGATAGAGCTTGCTGCACAACAACCAGACCTACCTGCGTTTTCTAGAGAGTTTACGGTTCAAAGGTCGAACGGTGTGTATATCTCAACTGCTGTACGAGGCCTGGTACCCGGTACGTAACTGCTACCGGTATGTCGCATCGAACGGTCGCAACTCTTGCCGTCGTCTGTACGTAGGTAGATGTATACGCACAGCAATGTACGTGGATGCCCGATGTCCGATTTTCGCATCTTGTACTGGGTGCAGGTTCGTTTGTGTGTGCCAAACCTCACGTACTCGGGCCTGGTATCGCTTGACACTGGTGAGCTTTCCCTGCTCGAACTACTACTACACACCAGTACCTCTTCAGGCACAAGACAAAGACAAACACACATCGTTGCTGCTGCGGCTTTGGCATCGCACGGCACCAGCAGTTCGCTTCACCCCCACCCCCTCTCATGCCCATCACACCTTCGTGTCGGCCTTTCTGCGTTCGATGTAATCCAGCAGAGCCTCGCCGATAAAGTCGATCGGATCCGGCGGCTGCGCGACGACGAGCGACGTCAGCGCCTCCGACAAAGGTTCGCCGACTGTGCGCTTCAGGAACTCTGCATCCATCGCGGCACCCGCGCTTACCTTCGCCATCGCCTAGGCAGTCAGGGTACGGTGCAATGTGCCTTGCCCGATGCTTTCGTCTCTCGTTACTCCTACCGAGGTGTTTGTTTTTGCCACGTTTTTCATCCCAGACGGGATGTCATCATAAAAATCGGTCGGAAAAATAAAAGCAGAAAAAAATGACGGTTTCATTTTTTTGAGGCGTTCCACTGGACTGTTGGAATGTTTGCCCATGTTGTACACCGTATTGTACGGAAATATAAGGACTGTTTGGTTATCAATAGACATAATAAACCGTTTATTACATTTCCGGACATAGTGGTCCCTCGACTACTCGATCGTGTGATCGTGCGAGGTACGGCCGTAGTTCGTCGTTGTGTTACCTGGTAGTTTGCCGGGCTCTGAGTTGGATCGTCTCGAAAGCGGGCACGCACCAAAGCTGCTGCTGCTGCTACTGTTGCTGTTGTTGCTGGCCTGGTGGTCGCATCATCCGGCCAACGTATCCGACGACGCCCCTCTCTGTCTTTCACACGGTAAGAGCTGTAAGCTAAATTCAGTCACCAGGCAGCAGTCATCATGTTTCTTGCTGGACCGGCAGCAGGTGCCACGAATACCGCTGCTACTGCCGCTACTGCTGCTACGGCGGTGTGTCGAGTCGGCTGGGTTGCGAATGTAAACAGGGTTCAAATGATACGTGCTCGTGCTTCGTCGTCGCACGTGGCACCTTCAGCTTCGGGGCTATCAAGCAGCGTCGTGGTGGTGCCACGTCTCCCACTCCATGGATGTCCCGTGACAAGTAGCTCGATGCTTCGTGGGCGGTACGCCTCGTCTAGTGCGGTCTCTCGGCTCCATCTGAAGGCCGACAACGTCGGAGTCTGTGTCAAGGTGAGCTGGGACATCAATATTAATATTCGTTTCAAAACGTCTGCTATGTGAGATGCGGCAGTAGATGGTTTTTGTGCCAGTACGAGGTATGCTGCTGTCTACGAGGTACGACGAGTACTCGTTACGTCGTTACATACCTGGTACCTGGTACGCCGTACCAGGTATTACGGGGGGCCATAGTTAATAGGACCTATGGTATACATAAAAACCCAGATATTTAACCATTTTTACTAACAATATTTGGTCCTATTAACTATGGTCCCCAGTAATATTAATAGTACATACTCGTAGAGCACCTACGGCAGTAGCGTATCGTACCAGGTACGAGGTCATACCCGGTACCAGGTACCAGGGTATATACCTGATACCTGGCACAGCAGTTCGTCGTCATGATGCTGCAAGGTACAGAGTAGTCGTGCGAGGGTAAAGACGTTTCGAGGTCCCATGTAAGCACTGCTTGCTGCACAACAGTAGTTTCCATCGACGAGAAACAGAACGAGCAAGACACGGGAGGCGGTACTGGCGGTGTTGCTGACTAAATTTATTATTAGGGTCGATCTTAACGACACCTTTTGTATTTCGTTTTTTCCTGAAATTTCGGCATTTCACCAAATTCAGCGAGGGTTGAATCTTATCGAGTGAGTGCCTCAGTTGGCTCGGGAAATAATCGTCCACCCGGCACAGAACCGTCCCTACAGCAGCTGCGCTCGCGGAACCCATGCGTGCGGTGGCCCCACAGCCATCGGCCTGACTCGTAGGCAGGTGTCGGTGCCTTGGGGAGTGAAATCCATCACCAACTCGTCACGCAACAACGCCCAACGCTTGCCCAAAGCGAAAAGGTCTCAGCTATTGCCGTCGCCGAGCTCAGTCGGTCGGCCAGTGCGGTCACCTTGTGAACTCGGCCACGAGAGCCCAGAAAGCTATTGCGCCTTCTGCGTTTGGCCATGACTTGCGAATGACCTTAGGAACGACCCCTGTCAGCTCTGTGCGCTCGCGAGTGGTGTCACAGCTCGAGCGGTGGGGTTGCCCGATCCTCTACGACCTTGTACCTAAATTTCCTGAAAAACCCTAAAAACTTCGAGGCGACTGTTTGGGGGGGTGAAGTTTTTCGGCTTTTCCCGAAAATATTTCGGGAAAATACCGAAAAAAACTGAAAAACACTCGTCGTTAAGGTCGACCCTTAGTATTAATAGTATTCATATTGATAAAAGAGAACTCATCCTTTCTTTGGTTTGGGCCAGTTTGATGGTATGCCAGGCTATAGGCTGGTTATCGGATAGCAACAGGGGCAGTATGAAGCTGGCCCGACTACTGCAATATAGGTCGCGACCTAGATGCGTGCAGTTACTCACTGAGTTTGATGCCTTATCTCGATAATTCCCACTTTCCTGACTCCCAGAGGGTTCTGGGAGCCGGGGAGACACGTACTGTACGATATTTTATTTCGTTTTTTGTTTTTCCCTACAGTTCCGCATTTCACCAAATTTCAGCGAGGGTTGAATCTTGTCGAGTACGTGCCTCACTTGGCTCGCGAAATAATCATCCACCCGGCACCAAAGATGTCAGGAGACAGCATTTTCACCCCTCGACAGACAGCAACTTTTGCCTTGACATGCCTTAACTGACACCACACTACTAGGTTTTAGTGTGGAACACTCGGCCGTACACCCTTGACAGCGCGTATTTTGCCTTCCTTGACATGCCTCCTGACATCTCGGCACAGAACCGTCACTACCGCAGCTGTGCTCGCCGAACCCATCTGTGCGGTGGTCCCACTCTCATCGGCCTGACTCGTAGGCACGTGTCGGTGCCTTGGGGAGCGAAATCCATCACCAAATCGTCACGCTACGTACAACGCCCAACGCGACAAAGTCTCAGCTATTGCCCTCACCGAACTCAATCGGTCGGCCACCTCGGTGCGGTCACCTTGTGAACTCGGCCACGAGAGCCCAGAAAGCTATTGCGCCTTCTGCGTTCGGCCATGACTTGCGGATGACCTTAAGAACGACCCTTGTCAGTCTTGTGCGCTCGCGAGTGGTGTCACAGCTCGAGCGGTGGGGCTGCCCGATCCTCCACAGCCTTGTACCTAAATTTCTTGAAAAAACTTGAAAAATTCGAGACGTGATTTTTCGGGGTCGGAGTTTTTCGGCTTTTCCCAAAAAAATCGGGAAAATACTGAACAAAACTGAGAAACGCTCCTCGTTAAGATCGACCCTTACCCCACTATTCTGCGTACGTACATTGTACGAACCTGGTTCTAGTTCGTCTCCCCGAATAAAAAAATAAAAAATGGTTTTTATTTATTTATTTTTCGTCTCCCCAAATTCAGAAAATAACTTTTTACGGACGCTGACCCTTGAACGGGGATAATAAGGATGTATCCCCTGCTTTCCAAAGCCTTGCGAGATTCCAGGTAGTGGTAATGGCGAGCGGTAATGATTCAGCTAAAATCGGTAGCTTCCGATACGTCGCAGCTCTGAAATACGGTAAAGTTTACCCGGTACAGGTATATGGTACATACATCGGCGAAGAAAACGGTCAGTCAAAAGGTGAGCCTCGACCAATCAGAAAGTGGTGTTGCACGCCTTTTTTGCACGCCTTTTTTCAAAGGCGTTGTTGCAGTGAGGGCCTCTCTGCGGGGAGGCGAAGTGTACGAGTACGTACGTACGTAAAACAAGCTGTAGCAGCATACCCCAGTTTTCGCTCTCCGCCGAAGAAAGACCAGCACTGAATGCTATACTCGTACAGCAGGTACACTGGGTACAGTGGCAAGCAATGGGCGACGGCGTTTAATACGTTATTGGCTCGACATTTGCGTGAAACATTGGAACAACATCGTTTTATGTTGAAACTAGTCTTGGACGCACTCTGCTTCATGCAATAAAAAGTGAGCCTAGCCGGAAATGAAGGTATCGTACTGCAATATGGAGTGTGCACTGCTGCGCACTGCTGTCGCGGATGTTTTTCCAGCCGCTCGCCCGCACTCGAAGCGCCGACAGCGGTAATTCCCTTTGGGGGACACGCTCACACTATTCCTCCGCGGACCTGGCTATTGTTTGCTCTTTCGCTGCGCAAGTCGAGGGCTACGCGTAAAACTTGTCTTCCCCATCCGTTTTTTTTTTTCTGCCGTTGTATCCGTAGTTCCTGTGTTCCTTTCAGTGATACCGCGTGAGTTTAGCAAACGTGGTTTTAACAGTCTGTTGATGCGTACTAATTGACGCCTATGTCCGGGAATATAATCCCCGTTAGAACTTTCACGCGAGTAGTGAACAAAAATTATTTTCCTGGACAGAGGTACCGAAAGAGGACATGACACCTACTAACAAAACGACTACCAGCTACGTAGTAAGAAACGCGAGCTCCTCTTTTCAGGAAAATAAGAAGCCCGGGAGCCGTTGTACCGAACTCAAGTTGAACGCACCATTTTTCCCAATAAAAAATCCGAAATCCAGCCTGTTGGGTATACATACGCCTTCAATTTCTTATAAACTGATTCTTGTGCTTGACTGAACTGTACATACTTTATAGAATAACAGTATCAACTGACAATATTTGCCGTTATTTTACACTGCCGGGTACTACTACGTACCAAATCACTATCAATACTCGTAACTGCTACGGGACCGTGAAACCGCCGTACTCTATACAACGCCAGCAGGCGAAAGAGCGCTTGCCGGGGTTGATCCCGATCGAAGACGGCGACCGAATCCTACACGTGCACGGCTTCTCCGGACGAGCAAACTGGTGAGAATCAAAAAAAAAAAACTCAACTCAGTAGCAAATTAGGCTGTTAACCGAGGCTATGAACAGCGTTATTGGTTAATAGGGGACCCGGGAGCGACATTCGAGCCCTCTGTCGGCCTTAATGTACTTGTTTCAGTGTAGGGGGCGGCCGGAAAAAGGGCTGTATAACCGCAGTCTCCTATCAGTAGCGTATTTTCTCCGCAGTGAATACGAGTATATTCCGACTTGGCGAGCTGAGTGATGTCTCTGGGTAGAAGTGACGCTTTCATGCGAAGCCAACGCATAAGGAGCGGTCGAGATTCGGCCACCTATCCTTTCTCTCTTCGTGACAGTATTTCTCTCCTTCTTTCTATCTCGTTGTGTCTGTCTTCCTCTCTCTCTTTCTCTCTCATTTTGTTGGCGTGTTGCCGCCGCCGTCTGCTGGGCAGGCTTGTGCCGGGAAAGATCCTGCTCGGGAAGTACCCGGGCCAGATCCCTTCCGACCTGCCCACCGACCGTCAGACTGCCCGTGACCGCGTGAGGGAGATCGTCTTGAGGGGCGGCGTGACTGAGTTACTCTCGCTTCAGGTAGGGGCAGTCAGTATCTGTCAGTGTCTGTCAGTGTCTACCAGTGGCTGTCAGTGTCTGTCAGTGTCTACCAGTGTCTGACAGTGTCTACCCAGTGTCTACCCAGTGTCTGCACAGTGTCTGCACAGTATCTGCCAGTGTCTACCAGTGTTTGTCAGTGTCTGTCAGTGTCTACCAGTGTCTGTCAGTGTCTGCCAGTGTCTGTCGCGACACAGATCATGCATGCACGAATGACACACTGCGTCTGATGCTTGTTTTTGACGGTATGAACAGAGATGTCAAGAGTAAAAAGTACCTGTTTTATAGTGTTATAAGTGGCTTCGGTAAATATCAGAGTAGGAATATGAAAATGATCAAAAGGAAAAACGAGTGGCTGGTTTGTAGTCAAAACCGTCCAAAATATCTCCATGCACTCCCCCCTCTGGCTCACTCTGCCCCCCTTCCCCCACCCGAACCCGACGTTGCGGTTGCTCTCAGCTCCAATCGATTGTCGGACCGACCGACTGCCCAACAAACCAACCAACCGAACGACCGACCAACCAACCAACCGACCGACTATCCAACCAACCAAACAACTAACCGACAGACCAACCAACCAACCGACCAACTATTAATAGACCAATCAACAAAACCAACCAACCGATCAACTGAACAGCCGACCCTTCACCCGATCGACCAACCAACTAACCAAACATACAAACAACCAACCCACCGACCAACCAACCAACCGACTAGTCAACCGACAGACCGATCGACAAACCAACCAATCAACCAACCGACCGATCTACCTCTTGCCCAACCCTCAGGCGGAACTCCCTTCTCAAGCGGACGAAAGCCAATGGGACGCGCCCGGCGACAAGACCGACGACGGGCTCTTCTTTTCGGGATTTCGCTCGTATCGAGGGGACGCACTGGCTGCTGTGGCGGAAGGCCGAAACAACAGGAACGGCCAATCCCCCGGGGTGAACGGAGGGGGTGCAAGCGAGGAGGGGGCGGGGGTAGGGGCGGGGGCAGGGGTGGCGGCGGCAGCAGCAGGGCTTACGTTCCACCACTTTCCCATCCCGGACTTGTCGCCCGCCGAGAACATGGCCGTGCTGTCGGGGCTCGTGGACGATCTGGAGCTGTTGGTGACAGCGGGGAAGGTGGGGGTCTGACTTGACTTGTGGGCGCAACATAACGACGAGTGATATTTGCGACCCGGCGGGAGGGGGCAAGGGGGGGGGGGGTACTCATTGTCATGCATGGCCGTAGTCGTATGATCATAGGCTCTTGCATCCCTATGTGCAATGCCGACACGCTGCACGTCGTCAGGTTTTCGCCGACCAGACAGACACTGATTGCTTGCACCAAGCGCAAAGCGAAACGTGAGGTGTTCGGTGAGTCGCATGAAGGGTGAGCTGAATCCTACTACAAAGAACTGATTGTGAGGCGGACTTTTGTGCATATAAATGACAGCGTCGAATGAACACGGCGCGCGGGGGGGGGTAGCTCTGTGCAGGATTCCCCCCCGCTGCCGTGGCCGATGCGACTCTGCTGCGCTGCATGTACGTATCACTCTGCTCGTAGAAGTTTAGGACCGTTTTGAGTTTCATATTGGTACCCAGACGGTCCTTACACTCCCGGGGAAGATTGGTATCGGTATGGGAAGGCCGAGATAGTATCGCCAAACGAGCCCGACCCACGGACGAACCAGCAGCAGTCGTACCCACTTAAATAACCGCATTGATAATATCACGTTCACGAGAGAGAGTCGCCTGTTTGGGTTGTCTGTTGACTCCATCATAGATCGCCAGCTCTAAGAATAAAAAACCACGGCGGCGGCATTCTTCACCAGCCGTACTCGTATGCTATACCAGGTACAGAAGTATAACACACAGCTTGCAAGCATGAGTTTCGACGAAATCCTCGATCTCACAGCTGTTGTTTTAGATTTTTTATAACTATAAAGCATACCTGGTACCACATATTCGACACTATGCGTATGGTTGACGCACGCTGTGAGACGAGTAGGTACATATATGCGTTGTCAGGTAAACCCCGTCGTACGCGCGATCGCAGTATGACTACCGTAGTATCATGCGCAGCTGGCAGAAATATAGACGAAATCCTCAATCTCACGGCTCAAATTCTTCAAACGTTAAACATATTTACGATCCCTGACCTTACTCAATTCGGCTTCGTAGAGTTTAGGGTCAGTACCCGCAGTTTTGTCTCGTACACAGTAACCCTGCGTATTAGTAGAAATGTCGAAAGAGTAAATGGTATGCCACCCTCCTTCCACCACAGCCGAAATGAGTACGACATATTCCTACTAATAACGGTTGCCACCCGTACCCTCCACTCCGTCTTTCTCGTCTCGGACGCATCTCGCCGTCCCGCGCTGTCTCTGACTTGACGCGTCGTGGCACGGTGGGACGGACCCACTCCTGCAGGTCTTGTTCATCCACTGCTGGGCAGGGAGGGGCAGGACGGGCCTCATCGCGGCGTGTCTCCTGGGAAAGCTCTACCCCGAAGTCAGCGCCGAGCAGGCACTGAACAGAGTGGACGCCTATTACCGCTGTAGGGGCACGGTGGCGATCGGCAAGACCAGCCGCGTGTCGCCCGAGACGGAGCAGCAGGAGGACCAAGTCCGCCAGTTTTTCGAGAAAGTCCTGAGGCGATAGTGGGTCTCAACACTAAGTTGTTTGTTTCGCTCCGATTCGTTTTTTGTGACTGGAGGAGACAAGAAAAAGGTTCTGCGTTTTTTTCTCTCGCGTTTTTTTGCCAACAGCGTAAAAGCGATACGTGAAGACAAAGTCTTGCGTTGCTCAGACTTTTCTTCGTGACACTCCTAGGAAAAAATTGTTGAGGCGTTTTTTTCTGAAAAAATTATCTCTGGTCTCAGTTTCACGTAGTCTCTCCCCGAAGAGGGGGTGTAATTATGGGTGCAAAGGGGGCAGTCTAATATCCCGGCGGTGTTCGTACGAAGAGGGCGTTTTGACATGCACGTGTTGCCTCAGAACAGGACCTCTGGTTCGTTTTTTCAAGCGAATTGAAGACATCCCCCGTCCTCGGATATCCGTGGTGTTTGTTTTGATTTTATGAAACAGAGCGTAACGTTAGCCGCCGGAGGGAGTTTCAGCTTGACTGGAAGTTTTAGTATGTCGTGCAGGTTTTTTAATCGATAGCTATTGTACGCGGTTGCAAAACGCCTTTGCGTCGAAATCCGCAGCAGTTGAAAAATTAAGTGTGGTATTCGTCGTGCTTAGCCCCCTCGGGAGCGGTCCACGCACCGCTGGTCTTTCTGACGTGAGGTTAGTTGGTATTGGCTAGAGTGTATCACTACTGTGATTGTTTTGTTCGTCGTGCTTAGTCCCACGCGAGCGTTCGTCGTGCTTAGTCCCACGCGAGCGTTCGTCGTGCTTAGTCCCACGCGAGCGGTCCACGCACCGCTGCTCTTGCTGACGTGGGGCTAGCTGTCATTGGCTGGAGGTGTATCACTGTGATTGGCAGAAGTGTACCAATGTGATTGGTTGAAGTGTTTCACTGTGATTGGCTGCAGTGTAGCACTGTGATTTGCTGGAGTGTGTCACTCTGTAATCGGTTGGAGTTCATCACTGATTAGCAGAAAAGTGAATCAATGTGACTGGCTGGAGTGTAAAAATGGGTCGTGGTGTCAAGGCACGTAGGTATGGAGTTCGAGCTTACGTAGCTCATGGCCCAAGACTTGCAAGGGTACACAAGAGAGCGATGATGGTGTCTGGGCATTGCCCAATAGACGGCGGGGAGAGCGCCGAAAACCTTATCTTAAAGTTAATTGCCCAAGCTTCGGAGCTGCATCTGTATGTTTCGGGGAGGTATTGCTTGAAGTTGGAGTGAAACACTGCGCGAGGTTTGGAGACCATAGTAGTGATAGTGCCCGACTTGATGTGTGCTGACCATCAACCCGGCCTTCGTACGTACGGGGCTGTGACTGCACCCTGTGTATCGAGGCGTTCTAGCGTTTTTCCTGGGGTCCACCACGGGGAGTGGTTACAATAATATACGAACGACCCGCACCCCAGTATTCTGCTGATACCTGCATAGATCGTACCAGAATGTACTGCCTGCGGAGGTAGGATGTACCAGGTATCAGGGCAGTTCAGGGATCCGAATCAAACTTCGCGGGTCGGGTCAGGCCCGGTCGGATCAGGCAAGGGTGACCCGACCCGATCCGCGAGAATTTGGAAACCTCCTGACCCGATCCGGGCCAACCCAACCCGACCCGTGATATTTCGAACACTTCCTGAGCCGATCCGCGGGGTTTTCTCGTATGGTGAGCATAATGCTGGTGGGCACGGGGGTGTCTGTGAGGTGGGCGGGGCAGCAACTCACGTAATCAGCTCTGGCAGTAGAAGCCTGCCGTGGGTTTTTCTCTGTTTGCTGCCGGGTATGCACACGGGGGGAGGGGGGTGCGCCTAGATATCATGCATGTCCGTTGTCGTATGACCATAGACCTACAATACCGGGACGGAGCACGCCGGGTTTTCGCCAACATGAGGGAGGGGGGTTCTATACTCGAGGCGCGAAAGCGAACCCAACCACAGATGCGGGGTATAAAGCAGGACAGGCGATACTGTCATATCGTATCAGCTCGCCGTACGAAGCTTGACGGAGCTACAATCAGTAGCTCATTTCGCGAAATATCAATCAATACCTGCGATAACTCGTACACGAGCCAGCACATTCTTACCGGATGTGAGTATTCGATAACTCTTCTGCACATGATTGCTGGGGGCGAGATACGCGAGGTAGACGAGGACGTACAGCAGTTCGTGAGATCCCCAACATATGTGTGGACAATTTTCAGTTTGAAGTTTTGCAGTGGGCCGTTTCTACAACCGACAACTTGTCGATCCCAGAAGTGTCATTTTAGAGTTGCTGCGCCCACATTTTGGAAGACTGCTTGGAGTTGAAGTAGTGTGGGGGGAAGTATGCAATGGAAAAAAAAACTGATAAAAAATTGTCGACCTCAATCGATTTTTACGGTCATGCAAAAGCCGATAGAATCGCCGACTTCAGTGGTCTTTCACGGTCATGCGCATAACCACGCTGTCCTCTAAGCTCGACACGGCCAGCTCCTCCTCCGTTATCTTGTACATTTTTTTCAGTCTATCTCGCCCCCCCCCGCTACCGCTACCGCCCTGCTTCCCCCGCTCGCCCGCATCCAACCCCTGCCCCAGCTCGTCCAGCCCGCAAGGCTCCCCCTCCACGTCTCCCAGTATCGATCGAAACTCCTCTTCGTCGACGCCTATGGCAGCAACCAACAGGCTCGCGTCTTCCACTTCCTAAGCGGTGCCACGGAGAGGGAGAGGGGGGTAGCCGTGTTTCGGAAACCCCTAGTTAGGACAATCGTCGTGTTTTCACGTCCGGAAAATGCTAATTTAGGACAATCGTATTATACGTACCAGTATGATATAGCGTTCAGCGTTTAGTGTATGTATACGAAGCCCTTTTAAAAAGAACTGCATCCGCATGGTCTGGGTAAAACTACCTGGAACATATGTGGGTTTATTTTTGAAGTGGTAGTATGTACCTGGTAGGGTTCATGTGATTGTTGGCGGTCTCACGGCAAGGAGGGCGATGCTGGTCGGGACAGCCGCAGTTAGAACAAGTGTCCGGATTTTTTTAACATGACACGGCTCAGGAATCATGCCTCACAACAAAGGGGGTAACTTAACGCTTTTAGGAATGCAGCCCCGTTCTGGGGGCAACCCTACTTGGAGCTACAGCAGTAGAGTCAAATGCGAGTGACAGTAACCAAACACACGATGCAAGAACAAACCATCCAGACCACGAACAGCAGCAGCGTGAAACGATATTGCCGAAACAAGCAAAAACTATCTGTACTCGTTCGTGCAACGTGTGTTGTTGGTACAGCAACAGCAGTATGGTACCAGATATCTTGCTGCAATAGCAGTATGGTATCTACACTCGTTCGTGTGGTGTTGGTGCTACAAGAGTATATGGTATCTATACTCAATCGTTCTCGAGCGCTCTGCGCGGGGCATGCTCTTCTTGGGTCCTCGTATGGCTCTGCGGTCAGAGAGCTAAAGACGCTCTGCTATCGTCCGTCGCGCGTTTGCTCCTCCTGCTCTGTCGCCCTGAAGGCATGCTCTTGTGTACTTGTGGTGTTGTTGGTTGTATCAGCAGTATGCGGTCAGAGAGCTGACGCTCTGCCACCGCTCGTCGCGCGCTCGCATGCTCTTGTGTACTGGTGCTGTTGGTACAGCAGTATGGCATCTATACTCGCTCTTGCCCTGTCGCCCTGAAAGTGTATGCTCTTGTGCACTTGACGCGCTGTCATCGCTCGTCGCGCGCTCGCATGATCTTGTGTACTTGTGATGTTGGTACAGCAGTATGGTATCTATACTCGCTCCTGCTCGGTCGCCCTGAAGGCATGCTCTTGCGCACTTGTATTGTGGTGTTTGTTGGTATAGCAGTATGATGGTATCTAAACTCGTTCAGTCCTGGTATGGTTGAGCGCCTCGGGTGGTTTTGGTGCAGTATGGGTATGGTATGGTACGTGGTATGGTACGGTATGGCATGGTGTGCGGTATGGCACGGTATGTGATATCGTGTGTTGGTATGGCATGATTGTACGGTTTGATATATATATGTATGTACACGAGTACGAAGTACAAGGTTCCCCTTCGCGAAGTGCCCAGGGGAGTGGCGCAAGAACGAAATGATACTCGTATGAAATACCTGCACACCTGTTTAGACCTTACTGCATCCCACCCATCACTATTAAAATGTGAAGCACACACACATATTCATGAGGACAGAACTGCTGTACTGCTCCTGTTAAGCTTTTTAGGGCTGCAGTCCCGTTATGGGGACAAACTATTTAGAATTTGAGTGATTGGTCCCCAAAACGGGACTGCGGTTCTAACAGGGTTAAACCAGTTTCTTGTGGAAATACAGTAGTATTAATAGTGTCATTATTTAGTTGTAGTGAATATAAAAAAAGGAGGGTACCGGTAGCACGGGTACTGCTACGAATATCTGGTACAGTATAAGCCCGCCATAAGAGAGTGCCCAATAAGAACATAATGCTCACTTTTTGGAGAACGCTACGAAAATTGGCTCAAGAAAAACGGCTCAGTCGTAATCTCTACACTAATAAATCCTATATAAAAGCCTATGCTCAAGGTTGTTTCAAGATGGCGCCCAAATAAAAATCTCAGGCTTGCCCCACATACTGTACCCTTTCGGTTGACCAACCACGAAGGACGTTTCGACGGTCGAGTGCTGGGGTTTGAGGCCACACTGCTCTTCGGGTAGGATCTCTTGCCGTTCACAGCAGTCGCTGAGGCGGCCCGCGACGACTTTGGGGAGTACTTGCCGGCGCGCGCCACAAGAAAGATGCCACGACAGTCAGGGTCCTATGTTTCTTCTTGCGGAGCACCTAGACCGTTGCGTCCTTCCACTGTTGCGGCACGCCCTCTCCCCTCGCCCCCCCCCTTCCAAACAGCGACGATGACCCCGTACAAGGTTACCAGTGTGTCCGGATCTCCTTAGTCGGCTAGGACCTTCAGGAGTTCAATGGGGAGGCCATCCGACCCAACCGCCTTGCGGTTCGCCATCGCCAAGACCACTCCCTTCACCTTGTACCTAGACGAGACGTCGCCCAGTGGCATGCACGGGGGCCATGCCTTGAGCTCGTCCACGATAGTCGGGTCAAGGGTCGGCAACTTGGTATTTAGCACTTTGTGAAACCACCGTACCCAGCGCTCCCGGATGACGCCTATGCCCCGCAGCAATCTACCTTCCTCGTCCTTGAAGTACTGCGAAAAAACGCCCTCTTCCCTTCCATACCCACCCCCTTGAGGTGCTCATAGAAGCCAAACTGATCGCCTTCTCGATTACGCCCTTCAAGTTGGCTGAAAGGTAGTTCAAAGGACCTCCGCAAACCTTCCGCCGTCGCGCGTTTGAGCTGATTGGTGACAACCTCCAAGGATCTACGACTACTATCGTTCGGAGTGGTCCGTAGCGGCGTCCTCGCGTCTTTCTTCTCCTGCCATCGCATATGAAACTCCCCCCTCTTCAGTCGTACATCAACCCATCGATGCATGCATGCGGCGAATGACCGGTGCTAGGTTCGCCGCAGCAGACAGTAAGGCCTCCGAGAGTCCCGCTGCTGTATCATCGACAGTACGAGTACTGGTTGTACAGGGCGGCTGGGGCCAAAAACGTTGACGGCATCTCTTTGTTGCAAGTCCGCTCGGAGACCCCGGTCCGCCACCAACCGCTGTAGACCTATAGCCCGCCGTTCCTTGCTTACTCTCGTACGCCGATTCGGCGCAAAATCTTCCCAAGCGGCGAATAATTCCAACCATGAAAATGTGGCCAGATTCATGCCGCTCCGTTGGTGGTCTCCGTGCCGAGATGTTGCGGACGAGGCGCCGATCAGCTTGTAATATGTATCAGGATGTAATCAAGGCGATATCGGCCTTTGCCCCGGTTTGCAGATCGAAAAGTGTACGTTACTCCACGAGCGGGCGTGGCGAAAAACTTATTCAGGAGCGCAAGCTTGTTGTTTGTTTCCTGGAGGAGTAGTCTCTCTCCGCTATCGATATATTCGTCACGTCCGCATGCACCGAACACCTTACTGTCTGCACACCCGTTCTCTCGTTTGCCATCAGGACGAGGAGATGGTCCCCACCGGGGACCCCAGCTATGACGCTGTCGAGTGCATTCCAAAAGTGATCCCTCTCGTGGGTCGTAGCGCCTTCTGTAGGGGCATGGCCGACAACAAAACGATACACCATTTTATTTACCCACGAAATCGATGCGAACCTTCATCAGTCTCGCACTGATGCACTCCACAACAAGACCGCCCTTTCCCACCTCTGACGCAGTAGACTCTCCGACAGATAGTCCCCCTCCATGAGTCTCTTTCCTTTTGAACTTGCTCCCGTCTTCCTCAGAGAAAAAAACAGTACACCCCACGGTCGTAAAAGTACTATTCCCATCACGTCTGGTATCATGAAGACCCACGACGCCACAGTCTAGCTCCAAGAAGAACTCAATGATGACCGCGCTGTGGCCGATGCCGTTCTTGCTGTTGAAGGCGAGCGCGTGAACATTGAAAATGCCCACTACGAGTGCCGCAGCTCTGGACCTAGCCCTGGCACCTGAGCGTAGCTTCCGAGCTTCTCTCTGAGCCCTCCCGCGTTCCATCCGTTTCTTTTAGAGTTGCGTTTTTTTTCCCCTCCACTCTCCACTTTTCCCTAGCGGTGCGATTCTTCCGTTCCATGCTCCTTTTCCCGGCCCAGTTCGTGCCTAGATTCCAACGTGCTGGGGGTAGCAGTTCCAGCGCGCCTCGACGCCCATAATCTCCGATGACGCCGATTGGGGCGCTTACTCACGCGGGTCGTAGCCTCTCTTCTCCGTCCGCTACGAGTTCCACGCTTTCCGCGACGATGATGCGACACAGCTTTCGCAGGCATTACTGCCGCAGTGAAAACAGCCGTGAGGACATTTTCCGCCATGTCGCTAACCATCACCGTCGGCTTGGTCATGCTGGAGCGCCAGTTCGCACACGAGTACGGCCAACGCCGCACTCCTCTGGGAGCTCTTGCACCTGTTGGGAGAACCGCAGGCCACAGCTCCTCCCCGGCCGAAGGACAGCCGCAGTATATACAGGAGGCCGTGGTCATCGCTGGATAGTACCTGGTATACAACTACCGTGCAGGTTGTCTCTTGGTTATGTTTGGGTCATTCACATGTGTTGGTATCGTCTTAGCTCTCCCTTGCCTCTTCAGGTGTTTCTGAGACGGGGGGGGCAAGTACTCCACTCGCAAGAGAGGCAAGCATTCCTTCCTCCAAGAGAACCAATAACAGCGACAGTAACGCCTCCCCAACAATATAGGGGAAACAGGGATACCATAGCATTAGGGATCCCTCACGAGCTTCCTGAAGCATCCGCCGAACGCCGAAACGTTCCGAAAAAGGAATATTTTTGGGGGAATTGCTAAGAAGAAGTTGTTTTCTGTTTGTTTCTACCTTCCACCAATGCATACACGTTGACGACAGTTACAAATATCCTGCTGAGCGGGTTCCTAGCGATAGCTACACCACCCCACCTGGTGTGCTCAAGGAGCCTTATCGAAGGATTTTTTGTCTTAAATTTAACAGATAAATCGGGAAAATGGGAACGAAGCCTAAAATGAGAACCAAGCCGTATCTCCAGAACCATGTGGTGTATCAGAGAACCAAAATGATCCTGCGAAACCCCTTGGCCAGCCCTGTGAGAGGAGCTCGTCAGAACGGTCATGCTCCATCTCGTGCCTTCGGGTGGGCGCAAAAAGCGATATACGCTGGCTCTATTGTGATTTCTCTAGATGCTGGCTACCGCGGCGATGCCGAGGACTTCCAGCCTGAGCGACAGCTCATTCGAAGGCTGCTGTACTGCCCCACAGGACTGTCAACTTTTTTTCTTGGAGTTGTACACAATTGGTTTGCTTTCTAAAAAAAAACGTCCGTTCTCATTTTTGGCTTCGTTCCCATTTTTCCGATTTATCTGTTATTTCCCGACTTATCATTGTTTTCCCCTGTTTTTCCTGTTTTTTGTCGGAAACAATATTACAACATGGAAAAAGAGAAAATAAAAATCTGATAAGACTAGCCCTAATAGCAGTTGTGTGTGAGTCACTCTCACCTTTACGCAGAAGGCCTGCAGAGATGAAGTCAAGTTCTTCGAGCCGGAGAGCGACCAAACCATCTCCGAAGGCAAAGACCTGCGCGCAGAAAAAAGAGTACATTGGATTATTCCTCGACATAATATGGGGGGTAACAAAAACTCATATTCTCAAGTATATCGATATATCGCTTCGATATTCGACACAAATGCAAGAGCACGTATTATATCTATAGGGAGAGGAGAGCCTGGGTTTGGGAATGTGGTTGAGTGGGGACAGAGACGAGGTTGATTGTGGGCATTAGGTTCGGCACATATTAATAGACATATGATAGCATATATACGCCTCACCTCGTTTTCATTTTCCCAGCTCTCTCCTTTTCTACGGACATAGCCGCCGCTACCCGCAGCTGAAAGACGCTCAGCACCAGCCCTGCCCAGGGCGATAAGACAACGGGGTGCAAACGCGGGGGGGGTCGTCCTGGGCTCCCGTGCTCACACAGGTTTACAGTTGCCTTCTGCACGACTCCGTGGTCTGTGGCGCTGCGCCAGTAGATACAGAGTAGATGCATGAAGTAAATGCCTGCGCGCCCACAGCAGCAGCTGTAGCTACACGCGGCCACACAGGGACGCGTCTTGCTGACTGGCAGCTGTGGCCGAAGAGCTTGGCTACTGGGGTGTATGTTATAGGCACACTCGTCACTACAGCGGGCAGCAACAGGCCAAGGACAGCGAGTGTGATAGAAGCTAAATGTGAGCAAAAACAACAGCAGTGTAATAACACTACCATTACCAGTAAGGTACCGGACAAGAATGCGTCGAGTGTGGAGTGTCTGCATTAGAGTTGTACCCCGTTTAGAAAAAATCCAGGCACTCGCGAGTAAAAGCTCTCTTTGCCAATACCTGTCACGGGTACGAGTAGCACTTTCGCACTCGCTAGTGTTTTCGGCCCGAGTATCCGCGAACTCGCCAGGAACGAGTACCTGGGTGCTTCACCCCCGGAAACCCCGGGAATGACAATGTTTCATCCCCTGAACCACATCCCCTGTGTAGTATATCGTAAATCTGCAGGAAACCCGTTCATGGTGGGTTTTAAAGCTTGCCGGCCTTACTTTTCGCATGGAGTTTTCTTGTTTCTGTATCGAAGGATTTGATGTGCTTCCGCCTTCCGCCTACGTAGCATCAGGCTACAGCAGATGCTTTATTTTTGGTTTCAATGACTCCCACCCGGTTTCCCGTTCGCCTCATTTTCTTGTTTTGGGGGCTTTCCCGCTGTTTTTTCACTCTGTGTTGGCATGCTTGATTTTTGCCTGATTCACGTAGACTGTTTTCGGAACGTTCCTCTCGGCAAAAAATCCCACCCTTTTTGTCTTTGTTATTTCTCTGGTACGTTCGTACGCTGTCACATTCGCGTTCTTGATTTTCGCGTGATTTTTTTTTCTCGTTTTCGGAATGTTCCCCCCGGCAGCACCGTACAACACTTAAGATAACACACCCCCTTTGACGATTTTCAAAGCTGGGTTTCCCGGAAATGGGGAGGGCGTACTGAATACGATGAGCAATACGCCTATGCAACCTTCTCGACGAAATATTCTCAGAGCCGCCATTTTCGTTGTGTGTGGCTGCCGTTCCATGTTTTGGGGGAAGCCGGGCCTGAAATTCGTCCCAAGGGTGTGTTATATTATCACCCAGCGTGATACGTCACTAATATCGGTGTGTTATCTTATCACCCAGGGTGATGGTGCTATCATTACAGAGGGGCATGTTGATAGTGACCAGGACCCATCATATACAAAAAAAAAAACTATACGAAATATTGTTCCTCGATGAAATGCATTCGAGCGATGTTCTCAGTTTGCTTGTTTTTTTTTTTGTGAAGTCGCAGTTGGAGCTGGTGGGAGTGTGGAGAGAGACCAGTCGACACGGGCACAGACGGCACCCCAACAGGCGGGGTTTGGCTCAGACTAAGCGTCTGTTTTTTTTTCCTTGGAAAACCAAGAACAAAAAGGCTCGCGCTTCGCGCTCGCGCGCCTCATTGTGAAATGCGGTTACTATATTACGGGACAGAGTGGTATGCCAGTACAGCAGTACGATAGCACGGCGGGAGCAGGACGCCCCGCCCCCCAGCAGCCATCAATAGGTTGTGGTTTGCCTGGTCCATACGGCGGTAGTGCATACGGGAAAGCACGTCTGCCGATATCTGTACATCGCAGAATGTCCCCCCTCGCCTCTAAGAAAAGCCCACGGCTCACGGCTCCGGTTCTGCCCGACGATGGAAGCCGGAAGCCTGCCCGTCAATACGCACAGGAAGACGCACTACTTTTACGAAGCATGTTATCATATCGTCATGTAGAGTCCAGGCGGTGGTGGATCAGTAGGTACAGCTTGCGAGAAATAACATTGAGCAGGTACTCGTATTCATTTTCTGAAATCGGGGAGACGAAAAATACGACGGTAACACAGTGATCGACAGACGATTAGAGACAGAACATACATATCTGTGCCACACAGAGGATTGGAAAGCAAAAACGAGCTATTTTTCGTCTTGAAGTTGATGCGAACTAGACTTTTTCGTGCTGCTAGTGGTACGGATGATGCACCAGACTCTTTCACAGCCTACTATTACGAGGGACCATAGTTAATAGGACCCATGGTATACACAAAAACCTACCATATATATTTACTCATTTTTGCTCACAATATTAATATTTGGTCCTTCACAATATTAATATTTGGTCCTTTTTACTATGGTCCCCCGTAATATTATACTAGAAGAGTGGGAATAAAAAGTATACGAACATTCCAGTATTTTTACTATTTAATAAGCATATTTGGTCCTTAATGATGTGTTCCCTCATCATACAGTGTTTTTCTTGGTGCGTATGATATTATAAGCTATCTCTTGGCATGCTTGATTGTTGCCTGTGATTTACGTAAATCGTTATCGGAACGCCCTTGTGGGCAGGAGGTGCCTTGTTTTCAACACATTATATCAATACGTATCATACAGCAGTATGGGTTGCTTTACTTTCTCGTAAGGTCACAGCAACAGGGTAGCACTAGTAGTACTAATGGTCACATTACATTTACCTTGTTTTTATGGATTTTTCGTACGGGGTTTCCCATTCCCCACGTTTTTAATGTCTTTAACAAAATGTGCATTGTGGATGTGGATTCAGTAGTCAGTATCATCAATCGACAACGTGCCAACAAGCGCGATGACTGTTGTTTTCACTTGAACCACGGCTAGCTTGAGAGACCTGGCTAAGCGACACAGCATGGCGCGCGACGTGGATCACGCGCACAAAGTTCGCTCTCTATCTTACTATCATGGCTGATCCGTCAGCTTTGACACACGAACACGCATATTATACGTATACCTGCTACTACTGTAGTATGATACTGGTAGGGCGGACTTTAATATTATTTAATAGCTACATGTGGAGGACAGGGTACGTAGATACCGTCAATCTCCGATCACAAATGCCAACCATCAAGATACCTTCACAAGATACCTTAACCAACGTCCGGTCTATAAGATCCGCCATCACCGATGGACCTTCATAATGGTTGACGTTCGGGCCATGAAGTCCGAACGCGCCAGGGAGAAAAGAGTCCTTTGGAGAAGGACCCGCACCCTCACAATTTCTACAAACTCTCTCCTTGCGAGACGCGAGGGAGGCTTGTGGAGGCACCTCCTTGCCACATATCACGAAAGAAAACGTGCACGTCGGGGCCTCGGCCAACCCCGTCCACGGCGAAGGCTAGGCCGACACCACCAACGGAGGCACCCTCCATATGCATGTACGTCATGGCCTGTTTTTTAATATGGAGTACCAGGGTATGATAAATCATTGCGACAAACCGTCCTGTCGAATGCTGTACACGTCGCGTTACCAACCCTTCGTTGCAATAAATGAGCTCGAACAAGGTCCCGGGTACACGGGTACTCGTTTAGACGGGTACTCGCGTGGTACATATAGCGTAGTCCGAGGTCCGAGATACTGTTGTAACATCGCGTCGTACGTTAATTCGTATATAGTTGGGGATCAATGAGGCCTCCTGCGGCGACCAGCCGGGGACTGTCTCTCACCCAGGGTTACTTCTCCCGCGTTGGTTGTCTGGCAATCAACGCGGCACCTCGTCGCAAGAGAGCAGGTGTACCCCGGTAAAATAAACACTAACAGAACTGATCTCGTTGTCGACGGTAAACCTCGCTACCAACGATGGGCGGGCCGGATGATCTGTTTCCCAGCCTCTTTTCTACTTTGTCGTGCTGTTGTAGAGCTGCGATATCGCTCACGGAGTGATACTCAATCACTGTCTCCCCATACAACAATGAGGCTTTCCCGAAAAGGGGTCCACCCTGCTGGCGCCCCCTCTTTTCTGCTCCAGATGAATGTTGTAACATCGCGTCGTACGTTAATTCGTACCTAGTTTGGGATCAATGAGGCGTCCTTCTGCTGCGGCATGAGATCACACCCAAACTTGTTGACCCTTCTCTTAACTCAATGTCGTCGCTCGTTTCATGCGTACCTGGTACCCCTGGCATTATTTTTGCGGGTGCCTTCTATTCCTTGTTGTCCCCAAACTCGTAACCTAGTTGATTAGGGGTTATGCTACCGTTGGTTGTCCCGTGGGAACGTCGTGTACGATTTTCCATGCCCCTCCGACGGTGATACGGCGCTGGGGTATGCGATTGCGGTGTGATGCACCCGGAAAGCGAATACCAGCGGTTACCCCCCCCCCCCCACCCCAGATTTGGCGAGAATGTACTCGTGGCCCCACGAGGACTCGCAGGGGTACAACTGCTATAGTCTGCAAGTTCGAGGTACATTCAACGGATAGGAGGTATATCTGAGAGCCGAATACCACCGATGAAGTGCAACTCACGCTACGTTTCTGAGGTATGTAGGGTTTGCCGAGGTCAGCCCTCCTGCCTGAGACCGAACCAACAGACCGGCAGTGCTACAGCAAAGCGCAACGCTATGCCAGTGTGTGCCTGCTGTTTACTCTGTGTACTTTCCTTGAATTTACGACTTGCCTGCATCCAGCAGAGAGACCCGAGCCAAGTGCTTGCTTTTCAGCAATGTTGCGTTTTTCACGTTTTTGTACAGTGCCAACGTCAGCATCACCTCTGGATAACCATCTACGACGAATTTCTCCATGGTAACACTAGGCTTGGCTCTGCTTCACTGCTGGTTCAGGCTTCTGGCTTCCGGGCCGGGTTCCGCGCTCGACACTCGATGCTAGGCCCCTGATAACAAAAGCAAACTTTTTCGAGTGGAAAACTGCGAACCGGCATTATTTATACCGCGTGCTTGATGCTTGCTGCTTGGGGAGCATCAGCATCATACCGTGCACTTGCTCAGAGTGCATCTCGTAGTTCGTAGTACATGCACATATATACGAGGAGAGTGTACGTGCTAGCTCCATTGCTGCAGAGCTAGACCTATCACCCAGTAACGCGTAGCCAGTTCCTGGCGGCGAGACTCGTTGCGCATGGCAGACGAGCAGCCAGGCCACATCAACAGGGATGTGCGTGATATCACGAACGTCCCGCAAGCGGAGGATCTGGTGAGGAACAACGTAGGATCGACAGTCAGGGACAATTCGAATTTCAAGGCCGTCTCCGAGGTACGGGTGGTCGCACCAGGCATGCGTTTTGAGCAGCAAGCCGCAGCGTGATTGGGGGCCGGCAGCATACCGTGCTACTCATTCCAGTCTAAAGAGAGAGAGAACCTTCGCAGGATCCTGGCAGTAAAAGCTCAACCGTGTCGAAGATGTATCTATCGGTTGGGATTTTTAGCATGGGGGTCTATGAGAGCCACACACTCTAATAAGCGAATTGCAAACAATACTCCCGAGCGTACGACGGCAGTCTGGTCTGTAGTCGGGGCAAAGGCACTTGCTACTTGTATTAGCGACCGGAAGAGTCTGCCATATCTGCACATATCTGGCACATCGTTCCGCTGCTTCGATACAGTATGGGCCCAAAACCAGAAGCACCACATCTGGAGCAAAAGGCTTGAAGAACGGAACGGAGAAGATGGTCCTAAAATTGAGATTCAAACTGGCAACTTGCAGAAGCCAAGAGCTCCATGCTCCATCCAGGGCACCCGGACGCCGCATGCATGTACTTACGTACTTACATAGCTGATACTACAGGTAGGGTACATCTTTAGATATGTACGAAAGAGAAAAATGAACATCAATCAAAAACGAAATAATATTGGAAGGTTGTGTTTCGTAGGCAATGTACGCACTTAGATATACCCGGGTAAAATACCCGGGTATGTACCTGACCTAACCACTTAAGGTAGGGCCATACCTAAGTAATGAATAATCTTTTCTGAAGCAGCGTTCGGCCATATCTGTAAGGCACGCCTGAAGGAAAGGGTAAGCTTTTCTGAAACAGCGTGTCTGGACGCTCTCTTCGTGCCTATCTTGCCTATCTGTCGCGAGAAACTCCAAACGTCATAAAAGGCACTCAAACGTATCGCCGTTGGGTGGGAACTCCCAAAATTAAGAGAAGGGGCATTACGTTTTTTTGCGTTTTCTTCTGAAGCCCACATATTTTATAGCCCCATTCCTTTGAGGCATGCCCGAAAGAATGCCTGAATCACCTTTTCTGAAACAGCGTGCCTGACTGCCTTTTTCGTGCTCATCTTGCCTATCTTTCGCGACGCACTGCAAACGACAAAAAAGGCACTCAAAAGTATCGCCGTTACGAAGGTACTATTTTTTCTGCGTTTGGGTTGTTGGGGAGATGGCCATTTATAAAATACTTGAATTTAGTATAGGATGTGCCCTGGCGGGTCCATCAGGTTTCAGGCACGTCAAAGTCATTATTCCAGGCACGTTTCAGGCTCGTTTTGGCCTTTCAGGCGTTTGCCTATTATATATAGTTCCTATGTAAAAAATCGCCTGCGGCGCGCCTATCTCCATGTGCTAGAACGCTATACTTACGTACGTTGAGTGCGACCTCAGATCCTTACCTAGATTTAGCTACGATTGGTGCAACCTCCGACACTTCCCTGAGTTTTACCTACTGTAACTTTAGATACGACCTTCGATGTTTACCTAAGTTTTACCTAACGTTAGGTACGACCCCTGATACTTACCTAAGCTTTAGCTATGACCTCCGGTACTTACCTAAGCTTTAGTTAGCGTTAGGTACGACCTCCGATACTTACCCAAGTTTTACCTACGACCTCCAATACTTACCTACCAGGTAACAGGTAAGTTTTAGGAACGTTAGGTACGTTAGATACGACGCTCGATGCTTCGATTCCACCTCCGATCCTTACCGAACTAAGTTTAGGTTCGAGCTCGGATACACATCTAAGTTCAGGTACGGCCTCAAACATCTTCTCCGAAGTGTGGTTTATGTCTGGTAGTCACGTACTGACTCGGATATTTCATATCTGGTCTACGTATCGCGTTTCAAATTCCTACTCTTGACGTAACCTCCAGAACGATTCAGATATTGGTACGTCACGCCAGGCACGCATTGGCATACTTCCCTCCGCCTTGAGACACCTGCCGCACACAGCCCTAACTACCTCACAGGTAGAGAGTAGGGTCGTGGACAATGAGTGACAGTATTTGATGGAGACCATGAGGGCCCACAACCTGCATCGAGCGAGGAGGGCAGAGCACAGAACACGCCAGGGGTCGAGGTGGTCAAGGTCGTGCCCCCGACAGGGCGCCGGTGTGATCACGCCAAAGCGTGTTTACCAGATTAAGGGAGGCGCACAGACGGTGTACTTCGTGCCGAGCGAGATCGCAAAGGTCATTGTTATCGGACAGAAGGAACCCATAAGGCGTCGTTCATGTACTCTGTATGAGTATACCGCGTGCCGGCTGACCGGAGCGGTCTCAACGCCATGTATAGTAGTAATATGGTTTCAACAGTAAGCGCCGCTGTGCAAAGACCGCATTCCCCTGCGCAAGGAAATAGTGTGCATATGAACAACGTGAACAACCAAGACCTAACTTTGAGTACGACCTCCGACGCTTATCCAAGTTTAGGTACGACCTCCGACGCTTGCCTAACTCCGATGCTTCCCTAACTTTAGGTACGACCTCCGATACTTGCCTAAGTTTTAGGTGAGTTAGGTACGAGCCCCGATGCTTGCCCAAGTAGTAGGTACGTTAGGTACGACTTCCGATACTTGCCTACCCGCCAGTGCTCGCTGATACCCACGACGGCGCCGAGCTCGCCCGCGTTGCCGTCCTCTGGGTGCACGCACGCACACACACAAGAAAAAAAAGAAAAAAAAACTCGCCCGCAAGTGATAGAAGGAGGCGGGGTCCAACTGGGAAGTCTGAGAGGCCAGAGTCGCACCAACCGAGCCCGCTCAGGAAACACACAAATATAAGTGAGCCTGTATCGTATTTAGGTGTAGAGCTCGTCGCTGAGGGCGATGTCTTGATCCGAAATTCTTACGCAGCGTCCCCTAAATACAGAGAAGTACGTTTCGTGAGAGCCTGGCGTTTTTACTGCGCTACTGTAGGTATTGTAGGCTATCATTGTTATCCATGAACGCCTACGGTGTGCGGTCGGTTGGTTAACCCAGCGTCTGTCGATATAGGGTGCCGCGTATCCGCTTACGTGAGCGGCTTGATCTCATGAGTTCGATTGTTATCGACGGGAGAGGATTGGGCTCATTATGTGTCCTCAACGTATCCCTTGAAGGCTGCTGCAACCATCGATGCGCGAACCTTTGTATTCTGCTGATTGATTGATGCTTGTCGAGAATTGAAGAGTGCCACGTACTCGTACGGAAATATTCTGCGAGAATTAAAACAGACAGATCCGGCGGCCAACAGCATACGCTCGTCGCCCGGTACTGGTACCAACGTCCAGCAGTATTACGTCGAAAACTCTACTGTTACAAGAAACTAAAGTATAATATGTGTACGAGTAGGATGGACCGGACAGCATGCTTGTGGTGCACGAAGCCGTTTGGAGTTGAACTGTCCATGAGGAAGGCAAAAAAAAACCCACCACTGAAGCGGACGCACGAAGCACGAACCCATATACAACCCACATACATACGTACCTGCTGGCAACACAAAAATGAGGACGTGCTGGAAAACTTGCAGCAAAACGTTCTGCACCTTGTAGTAAACAAACGTGTGCTGTACTGAGAGTTGAGATATCTACCGCACCCTTTGTTTGGCCAAACTCATAAGAAAATACACCCCGTTTTCATGACCGGCTCGGCATATGGCAGCACAACATTTCACTCTAACGTTGCAGTCCAATGCCTACGAAACGTCACGGTGACCGATGTGCCAAAACGCAAAACAGAAGCAACGCTCGGCATTCAGCAATCTGCTTAACACTGTGACCAAAAAACAAGGGATTGTGTCGATATTTCTAAAGGGAACAATCAGCACGGACACCTGGATGTGCTGGGTGCCGATGTGCAGATAAAACGATATACGGTGAAGGACACACAGAACACATAGATCATAAGGTGGAAACCAGGCCTATTTTATCGTATTCATGCGAAGCAATGCTGCAACAAAACCCCCGTTGGACTTAGGGCACAGGCTCCTCGTCCATGTTTTTTGTTTTCTCGTTGTAGGCGGAGGCTGCGGTTGCGTCTACTCTCTACCTCGACCCTTCCATCCAGGCAGCGCACACGTCGCCCAAGAAGACCCAAGACACATCGGGGCAAACAGCGACAACAACAGGTGGTGACCTCGTGAGGGCGACGGGAGAAGAAGTTCGCAGTATCGGTAGCTCGGAAAGCAGACCGGCAGGGCATGCGGTGGAAGCAAAAAAGGGGGTGCGCGAGGGACCGGTCGTTGTCATGTCGGACGCAAACAACTACGCACGGAATCTCAGTCCTGGCGGCAGGCAGCGCAAACGTGGAACCAGGCACGACAAATGTGGGGCCTGCTGTGTGGGCTGAGCTAGCTCGAAAGGGGGCCACCTTCACAACTTTGCTGGGATACTGTAGGCAAAAAAGTGCCAAGTCAAGAGAGCGTTCCGCAAACTCAGGGTGACTGTCGTCTGGACTGCTGCAGTAAATAATACCCCCCCCCCTCCCCCCCGCCCGCCCTGAGGCTTGTTTTTAATCTTTCCCCGTCACTACACGTGCGGTACGCCGAAGAAACCTTGGCTATTAATAGTCTTCTTTCGGGAAAAGTTATGAGTGATCCATGTTGAAGATCGTGCTGCACATTGTAGGATGGCAAGATAAATAATAAGGAGTAATAAAAATAGACGAGCTTTTATGTTTACTTCGAAGTGTGCGAAATGACTCGTCGTGTATCCTCACGACCTTTCAGTCCGCCCCGTATTGATGGTGTCGCATGGTATCTTCATCGCGACTAAAGGCCTCCCGACCATCCAGGCGCCAGTGTAAGGAGGCATTACTTGCTCGGTGGTGCAGGAAGAAGCGGCCTTGTTAAAAAAACACCGGGTGGATTGGTTCGTTGCGGCCTTTGCGGTGTGTTCCTTGAACACACGTCTTTCTGCTGCAAACATGACGCGTCAGATGTAACCGACAAACGCTTGGGAGAACACGAACCGCAATTTCAGTCCTCGAGCGCCGTCAACTCTTACGGGGGACAATAGTAAATAGAACCTACGGTACACGCAAAATCTATATATTTACCTTTTTTCAACAACAATATTTGGTTCTATTTACCATGCCCCCCCGTAGTACTACGAAACGCTCATCCACGTAACTCCCGGTGTCCCGATTCCCGATATTGCCAGCATACCCCGAAATATTCTCATTGACCCTGCGGCACGAGAGGACAATACTGCTGTAGCAGCAAGCTAGCCTAATTCGAGTAGCACTCAAATTACCCCGCCAATCCACCACCTTGTATACCACTGTCCGTTACCCACGTCTCTGGGAGCAGCAGCCAGAAGCGTGGTTCTTTCCCCGGTGGCAACGCTTATTCATCCCTTTTTTGGTTGATTGGCACCGGACCGACGGTGTTCAGTATGTCCGGCGCGTTTGTCAGCCTCGTGAGTCTCAACCCGGGCTGAATCGGTGGAGGCACAAGCCTAGCTATGCGTGTGTATACTTCGTCCACCGGCGCATCTTTGCGCCGTGACTGCAAGCGCTTCTTGTCATGTACACGTTTATCCACTGCGGTTCTTCACGTCGAGAGTGGGGTACATGACCAGGAGAGCTGGTTGCGTTTTGGTCTGGTCATGCGGAAATGGTTTACGCGCCGGACGGATCATAATCCACAGTCGATAATCTAGACCTTAATCCGCGTTTATGATATGTTGTGCAGGATCAGTGTAGTACGGATCTAGCCCAGGAAACATGTCCTCGTAAATCATTGAGGTTACACGACTCCCACCCGGCAACATGAGCTAGATCCTACAGATCATGGAACTATATTTAGATATCTACCCTGAAATACCCAGATCATCCAGCGGAAATCAATGCTATGTCTGAGCTGTGGCAGTGTCCCGTTAGCACGAAACACCTGTTGGGCTACTTTCAATACGCGAACAGGTGCTTGCTTCTACAGTGTTTACGAATACATATGTTGCCTTGCCAATATCGGAGTGACGATGAAGTAGTTGGGATTCGCACCCACTCCCCGCGCGGTACGAATCTTGCACCGGAGAAAAAACCGGTGGTATTAATTGTTAAACCCTCTACAGTAGCTTGGAAAGTATTCTAGCCATGCGGCGGCGCGGGGGCTACTTTTAGGTCCCTTGATTCGGCCGCTCAAGGCCACTCGGCCGGGTGACTATACCTAATGCTTTGCAATCTCAAGCTTTGATGTTTTATATTAGGTTTCGCGATATGCACCCCAATGACATTACTACTACTGCAGTGTTTACCAAACGCCGAACAACAATTGTTCAGAAGCTTCATTCTGAGTAGAGCGCGGCTAGTCACCCGCCCGAGGAGACCAAAACGCGGTAGTGAAAAATATGGCATCATGCCCCCCCCCCCCCGACCACAGCACCAGTAGTATTCCTTATTCGCAGCCATCACACTGCTATGGAAATACGTGCAACGGCAGGGTTGTGGTTGAGGCTCCGAGCTCTCAAGAGCAGCTCTACTGCCCTATCGGCCTCACCTAAAACCCGATTTTGATATGAAAAATGAAAACTGAACGCCCGATGAACAATCCTGTGGCCCAGGTAGAAAACGAGTCGAATAGTAAAACAACTATATACTCGGATTATCGAGTAGTTCTTGAGTCCCGTCGGGCAGACATAGGTAGGCCAAAATATGCCACCTCTGTCGTATGCAGCACGCCTCCGCGGGTACGCGGGGGTGCTCTCCGGCCCAGACATTTCGGCTGACTAAGAATAGTATACTTGGTAGTTGAAGTCCCATTTATTTGCATTTTTTTACGATTGATTGTGATCGTTATTAGACTACTGTTTACGTCTATTGGTCCGTGCGAGTGCGATTTGCTTTCTCAAAAATATTTTTGGTGGTTCGGGTATTCGTGTAGAGCCTCTCCTCATGCTAAGAGCCTTACAATAGTACTGTAGGTATACCCCCTCTACCTGTCTCATTCGGCCACACGGTATGTTACAAGTATGAGAATCGGAAACAAAGCTGCCGAGAGCAGCAAGCGGTAGGCGGAACGCCGCCAATCGGACATTTCGACATCGGTTGGTTCGCTTAGTACGGTGACCATCGGCGCGTTGGGGGAGGGGGGGGACGTACTCGTTTGTTGCTCGCCTTAGTCACTTGACCATTGACCACGCATCCCTTTCCAGACGGGGGAGGGGGTGTACTCGATATCATGTACGGCCGTAGTCGTATAACCATAGACCCTCGTGTCCCTACATTGCCGGGATGGAGCACGTCGGGTTTTCACCGACCAGGTAGATATCGCTAGCACCAAGCGCGAAGCGCCGTGAAGTATTCGGCGAGTCGCATGAAGGGTGAGCTGCATCCTACTGAGAAGCGCTTGTGAGCCGGACTTTCTTGCGTCTGAATGACAGCGTCGAAAACATTGTTGTTTTTTCTTGGGGGGGGAAGGGTGAAATCTAGGAGATCCCCCACAGTCCAAGGCGGCAGCAATGGAAAGTTGGTAGCTGCACGCCAGCGAAGCTTTACGACAAGGAAAACGCGAAATACTATCTGTATCAAAGGGCTTGCTACGGTCTCAAACAGGAGAGAATACCGCAACCAAATATGTCGTTTATAATTGTTTTCGCGTTTAGCTTCCCTAGGTCTGGCTCTTCTCTCTCTACGTACATACAGCAGCTGTTTATGGGTGATCGGCATCAGTCTTTGTGCTGCGCTTTTGTCGGGGGCGGCAAACATGACATAATACCAATTTTGTTTTAGCAGACGATAGATTCAAGCTCAAAGAGAAAAGGAGCATCTGCAAGGCTCAGCGATCGAGTGGGCCCCTCCCGAGGTTCGATACCCTATTACTAGACCGGCGATAAATGCTACGCATGAAACTCATGTCATGTGAGAGAGCGCCTTTGGCAATAAACTTATACGTATACCGGACCTCGGGGCTCTTGGTCGTTCGGCTACGATTTAGTTGAGTTCGGGGCAAGGGGCTTAATCTTCATGGCGCGGGTCGGAAGGCTCAAGCCCGATGGTGCAACCAGAGGTGGTAGAGGCGGTGTGCATGATACTTTCCTTATACGTAATAGGGTGTGCTAATGGGTAAGGAAGGGAGCATGGCACAGCAGCATTACTCCTCAATAAGTCGTTGTATGTGTGTGCCTAGGATCAAATATACCAGGTACACACTTCGTACGCAGACATAAATTGCGCGAGCACATTGTTCGTCGTTTTATGTGTGTGCCTTGAATCAGATATATACCTGGTACCAGGTATACACTTCGTACGCAGACATAAAAAACGCGACTACGAGTATACGAATACAGCAGTAGTGATTGGTGCTGGGTCCAGCGCAGTCACGACTTCAAGAGTCGGGTGATATACGACTACCACGTCGGTGAGTGCCGCCCCCGCTCGAATCGGCATGACAGCAGGACTTTCACCGCCCTCCGCATCGAAGAGGACGCGGGCGCGCGCGCGCGATGGGATGGCGACTGGTATCACGACATAATGATGTATGTACAGCAGTACGTATCCAACTGACGGTTGGTGTCGATGATGGCAAGCTTGCCAATCTGGGGTAGATATATGACCACCCATCATCGTTGATCCCGAAGACATGGCCGTAGCATGCCTCGAGATACGGGCATAGCTATAATATCTTGCCACCCTCTGCTTTGCAACAGCATCAACCGCCTGGTACGAAACTGGAAACGATACGTGCGGTCTCATACCTCTTCTGCACGCACATTTTCAACATATTAAAATTTTACATCGAAACTTTACAGAATTTTCCCGCAACAATAACGCCGTGCAATTTTTGTGAACTCCATTTTCCAACCTCCTCTTCGATCGAGCGAGGCCTAGAGGTACTGCACGCGGGAGGCCTGCGTCCTCACAACAGATAAAACCCAGGCATTGACCAACCTGGGCGGCTCTCTTGGCTTCGGTCCCACCAGGAAGAATTGAGCGTGATCGCTTTTGCCCACGTAGATAGCGAGAGAGCGTTGATGAGGAGGAGAACAGCACACAATATGGGGCTCGCTCGTGCTCCTTCCGCGAAAGCATCAACTACATCTTTGGCTTTGCTGAGCCTGGCTCTCGTGCTGCTTGCCTCGCCGCCGTGGGTGGAAGCCTCACGCGCGAGGCGACGCCACCCCATCCCGGAACTCGCTGACCACAACCCTTCACTAGCGTCTGCGGGGCTGACCCGCGAGGGCTCGTCCATCCCTGGGGTGTCGATCTGGACCTCGAAGAATGCTGCTTCCGCGTCGGAGAAAGTAGGGTATGCGAGAGATGCCCTGAGCCGGCGCATGGGAGATCGTGGTCGCGGAGATGGAAAATCAAGCAGGGTGGAGGCTAGTCGGCCGGCCTCCCGTTCTTTCATCCAGGCACGGGACTGGGCGGGAGATAGTCAGGTGGGGCGCATCGCAAATGGACATTTCGTTGTCGGAAAAGGGGTGTACACATGGCAGCCAGCAGGGCGGGATCGAGAGCACGTTGGCCAGGATGCATCTTACAATCAATGCACACAGCTATACGTAGCGGTGCCGACAAGTCTATTCGTCCACGCGTCACACGATGGGACGTTTAAACGAGCGTGCAACATGCAACACAGCAGCAACGCAGCATGCAGACACACCCAAGAGCAAAGAGGCCTCGGTGCAAAGGAGACGGCACTTTCCCCCGCCTTGACAGCTGAAAGACGGCAAATTCCCATCACTTTACCTCGAAGCTCGCCAAACTACTCCTGTACAAGCAGTACTATTAAATACTGCTGTACTGCTGTAGACCTCCTGCTGAGTACTGGTAGTGTTTAACGCGTACATACCTGGTAGTATGACGTACCAGGTACCAGGTAAGAAACCACCCCGGGTGATAGCCAAATCGTGTTTTGCCCGGGGTTGTTTCCTGTGGTGGGGTGATATTTAACACACCCCGGTGATTGCGGGCATGTTTTGTTTGAGGTTTGAAATACTTACCACCGGGGGGTGGTTTCTAGCGGGGGGTGATAGAAGCACAATGGGGAGTGATAGACAAGGGGGGTTGTATCGCAAGCCACGGCAGTTGGCAGCACAGGCGCAACCGGCCACGAGCTGCCTCGCCGGGTTACCGCTGTGGTTTGTCCGATGTCCGATAGGAACAAGTGTGCTTCTATACTGCAGTATACCGTACTAGTTGTTTTTTTTTGCCAAAAAAGAAGGCTCGTTCTGTGCGGCCGACTCCTGCTGTTCAATGGATTATTTGGCGGAAGTTGCACGCAAGTTGGCAAAGCAACGCTTGCAGATTGCCTTGGATGGAGTTTTTGCCTCTCCCTGACAGGTCGAGGCGGTCCCATTTCTTGGCGTCACACAGTGTGCATGACACGGCCTTGGGAGGTAGTGACCGCAAGTCCTACAAGGCTGCGCACCTTGGCGGGTCGAAGTACTGTACTGCCCACCGATCTACCCGCCTTTCAAGCCCGTGCCATCCATGCACAATGTGTGACGCCGAGAAAGGGGACCGCCTCGACCTGTCCGGGGGTGGCAAAGACCCTCCCAGGGCAATCTGCAAGCGCCGCTTTGCCCACTTGCCTGTGACTTTCGCCAAATAATCCATTGAACAGACAGTGGTCGGCCGCACAGAACGGGCCTTCTTCCGGTTCTTACGTCAGACGTTTACTCCCCCAAGAAACAACGCTTGCATCAACGGCTTGCTTTGCTTCCTTTGCTTGTTCGCTTGGTGTGCTTGCCTTAAGAAATTTCTCGGAAATTTCTCGGAAATTTCTCGGAATACATGTGCGATTATTGAGGAAGAAGTTTAGTGTGAACTATCAACCACTTGTCGAACTTGGCGCAAGTCGCAAACACTACTACCTGTAGTCACTTTCGGTGGTTCTTTCTTATTTGGTCAACCCCACTATTTAATAGTTACTTCTAACATTTTCGAGGCCGACGTAACTACTATCAAAATAGTACTCGTCTCATACGCATTGACTCTACGTACATCCTGGCTGGGGTAAGTAGGGTTTTGGAGTTATCGATGTCAACGTTGTCACGGGACGGGACGATCGTTCCGAATCCCGAATCCCGTGAAATCCCGCGGGGCAAATATAGCGGTCAAAGTCCCGAGGACTGATCATGCTTCATTTTTTTAGTGTCGGCCCCTGCCGCCTGCGCGTACGGCAATACCGTGGTACAGCAGGTAGGGGTTGCACGTTTTGGGCCAAAGGTTTCTGACCAGTTGAGTTCCTTAAGTGAGGAACTGCCAGCTTGGATGAAAAAATTACTCGTATGTTCAATTTAGGACGAGCGCATACAAGTGCCGATCGGGTGGCACGAACAAATTTCTTCCAAGTGTTGTTTCGGGTGAGATATTGAGCTCCTAATGTGAGGGGACTCAGGAACTTCTGGTGCACCCCTACCGTGGGATAATGGCAGCGTCTATTGCCCGTACTTTGAGATGATGCTCCGCTCCGCTATCAGCAGTAATAGCACCCCATGGCAAATACAACAGGCTGGCCCATCAAGAGAATGCGATCAGGGTTATTCGCTGGACACTAACGACCAGCGCTACTTTCGACCCCTACACCTGCACATCTTTCATACCGGCATTCTCTTTCTGTCGTCGATGAAAAGTTTGTGTGAGGTTTTGATGATTTTTTTGTGGCGTTCTGATACCACGCTTTCGTGGCGTGATGATGGCGTTTTGATGACGTTTTTCATAGAGTTCTAGTGGATGACGTATTGGTGATGCTTTAGATGGCAGTTTATTGCCGTTTTTATGAACTTTTGATGGGTTTATTTGCGCGCAAGCAGGACGACCGTGGGGACCCGGGAGACGCAGACGTCGAGCCTCCCGCGCGAGGGACAGGCGAAGAGCGAGGGAACGTCGCCGGGGTGAGTTGGCAGCCAGTAGTTTGGATATGTTCGGCAGCAGCAAAAATTGGCGACCTACAGCAGTATGTGCCGATATACCTCGGGACGTTACTCCGTTGTACGCACTACGTACAAGTGTGTACTCGTACGCATTTTTGTAATAAATTTAGCTCAATTCACCCATGGGACAAATCACGATCTAGATCATACCAGGTATAGATCGTGTAGATCGTATAGACTAAGTATATTGATCACATAGACAATCTTTTGGCCGTTCCGTTACGAGACGTTATGCAAGAGCTGTATCATCCAGATCCCACCCGACCGAAGTGATCTATTATTAGACGATACAGACAATGTACAGGTATTACGGGGGGGCATACTAAAAAGGACCAAATGTTGTTAGTAAAAGTAGGGAAATATATACCAGGTAGGTTTTTGTTTGTACAATAGGTCCTATTTACTATGGTCCCCCTTTAAAAATCGGGGATGCGTTTGCTCCGAGAGATCTGCTGTACATAATATCACGATACGTTAAAGGATTCGCACAGGAGGTCGTGTATACGTATCATGCGATGCAGTAAGTAGGCGTGTAAGGTATTCTATTAATAGCAGCACGTGCGAGCTAAAGGTATAGTAAATAGGCGTTTAGCGTGCACGGGGGGGGGGAGGGGGTCGTTTTTCAGCGCTCGATTAATCCAGAACGAGAAGGTTGCGACAAGTATCAATACCGAACAACATTAAGTTGTTTTTGGAAATATCTGGTCGAAGGAGAAGAGATCCTTCAGAGAATAAAACGTACCTGGTACGCCCTGAGCACCCTTACCGTCGTTGTCGAGAAAACGAGTAGCGCTGAAAAAAAACGGTGGCACCACTGTGCAAACCCCACGCTGCCATGTGCCGCCGGTTTGAAGTGATATGGTACCAGGGTCTGAACATGTGTGCCGCCGGCCCTACGCATGAGTTGGGCAAGCGTGTCGAACCTTTATTTTTGTGTCTCCCGTCCTTGTCTCCTCCTTGGCTACAACAGACAACAGCAGCGCTGTGAAACTGCTGCGAGTATAGCCTGATGTACCGGTATTGGTACGAGATTGTCTTATTATGCTCGCGATTTTGCACTCGAAAGAATACACCGCCTATCAGGCGCTACGACCACGCTTCTTGAGGCTTCCAAATAAAAACACGCCTTTCTCTCTTCACCAACCAACACAACAGCTGAGCGTATGTCATCAACTTGAAGGCGTCTCACTTTTGGGCCCCCTGTACCCTGTCTCTTGCCCCATGCCCCATGTCCCCTATCTCCTGCCCCATGTCCCCTATCCCCTGTCCCCTATCCCTTGTTCCCTATCCCCCTTCCCCTATCCCCTGTCCCCTATCCCCCGTCCCCTACTCCCTCCCTACTTGGCGACACAGGACGAGTACCGTGGGGTTGAGACCACCGAAGAGGAGGATGACAACAAAGGATTAGGGGATGCAGCGCCGGGCAGACTGTTGGAGGAGGGCGGGGGGTCCGATTCGGACGAGGACGAGACGGACTCGGACCACACGGAGGACGAGGGCAGTGACAGCTACGAAGACGGTGAGCGTTACCGGTATATACACGAAGTGCATGTTTGCTTGTTCGCTTGTTTTTAGGTCAATATATGGTATAGATGGCAACATAACTAATATGTTCTTCTGCTATTGCGCAACGGGAGCTACGGATTGCATTGGCACACTACAACCATTTTATATGGGGAGTTGGGGTGAGTTGAGGCTTTCATTTTGCATTAAACCTAGCCAATCCGCAGGAGGATTGAAAAAAAGGTAGAATAAGAATTGTCCAAAAATATAACTTGAGAGTTCTCGCAACCCTTCCACAGCCATCTGCATATTCGTGCACATTGGATCATTTTTTTTTTGGCCAACTGTTTCGGTTATTGCCGTTTTTTTTTTCTTCAAGTTCATTTCATTGCCCGGAGGTTTTGTTCTTGTTTGGTGTCGATGGTGAGACTTGCCAGCTTGCTGCACAGAGTTTACGGTACATGTAGTTTTGTACTCTTAATGGCAAGTCGTTTTTTTTGTGGTGCTTTCGGTCGGTCGTATTTTGGTCGCGAGGGGTGAGTCGAACGGTCGCCATTTCTGACGCTCTTACCGCGTTCGTCTGCCCGTTCGGCGGCCTCATCATCACCACCACCACCCCACCTCCGCCGCTGCTCTCCCTCCCTCCCTCCCTCCCTCCCCCCACCCCAACCCTCCCCTTTTTTATGGCCTCCTCCGCACACACTCGTGCCGTGCAGCAGACGAGTCTGAGAGCGAGGAGGCGGAGGAGGAGGCCGCGCTGCGGAGCGCTTCGAGAGGGTGGGGGAGGGGCGCCATCGGCGGCGCCGGCAGCAACAGCGGCAGCAGCGGACGGGCTAGGGGGGGTGGAGCGTCTTCGGCGAATGTGTACGAGAATGACGAGGAGGCATGCTTTTCCAGGGTGAAGGAGCTGTGGGAAGATAGGGTGAGCCGGTAGACATTTGAGACAGTATCCCCCCCCCCCCTGCCGAGCGAGGGTCGGGGGACTGGATGGGAGCCGCGGGGGTGGGGTGTTCGGTTGGGTAGGGTGGGTTGGTGGATGTGCGGGTGGGTGAGTGAGGGGGGTGGGTGGGTGGATGGGTGCAGAGGTCACTGGGATGTGTGGTGTGGGTCGGGGCGTTTTTTTTGTGTGTGTGTTTCGTATTTCGTGTGCTTTCCGGTTGCTGTATGTACGTGTCTTCGTTTTGCTTTTTTGTTTATAGCCAATAGGTTCGCGGGGCCCCGCCCCCGCCCCCCCCCCACAGCAGGATTCGCCGACCCCCCTCCCTCGGCCTAAGATCTTGCCCCCTCCCCGGCGCGTAACGAGGCCGACGGTGGAATGGAACAACACGTGTCGCCGTCGCTCCTCGCGTGTCGTTTTTGTGATCCCGCTTCCAATCCCGATCTCGATCGATCCTCATCCCGACCCCGATCAATCACGATTCCGATCCCTATCCCAATCCCTATCTCTGTCGGGGTCCCAGTCCCGATCCTGGTCCCGATCCTCATCTCGTTCCCAATCTCGATCCCAATCCCGCTCTCGATCCCCCTTTCCCGTTTCTATTTTTTACTGACATACCATGGTATAGGTTATCCCACCACTGTCCCGATCCGATCCCGATCCCTAATCCCGATCCCTTATCCCAATCCCGATCCCGATCCCGATCCCTAATCCCAGTTCCGGTCCCGATCCCCCTCCTTCCGCATTCCCGTTTTCTGTATGATACTGACGTATCATGGTATAGGTTATTCTACCGCTGTCCCGGTCTGAGATCGAAGAGCTTTCCGAGGGCGTGAAGGCGGAGCAAAAGAAGCTCACGGAGGCCGCGCCCACCGAGTGGAACTCCGGTCTCAGTCGCATCGGCTCCAGCGGCAGCAGCAGCAGCAGCAGCGGTGGTGGTGGTGGTGGTGGGGGAGGGTCGAAGAAGACGGGGAGTTACAAGGGTGATGGTGGGGAGACGGTGGTGGAGGGGGGAGGGGAGGGGGGCGGGGGGGGGGGGGGACTCGTCGCTGGATTTGCTGTACCGGCTGCTGCTGGCGGAGATGTACGGGAATGGGTCGTCCGGGGGTCTGAATAATCGCTGGATCGAGCGAGACTCGCTGCTGCAGGTAGGTTGGTGGCGTGTTTTTTTTTGCCCCGAGTGTAATTCCAACTGCACGTAATATCACCTGTCGCCACAACGGGAGTTTAGTCCTTGTGGCCTCAGGGCTTCAAGAACTGAGGGGGTTGCTCGCGTCAAGCGAGCGGGGTTAGGGTTTATTGCGGTTCCCACCCGGCCACGCCAGCTGCAGCAGTAGACTATAAAGATCACCAAGAGTATTGTGTATGTCATTGAAGATAAGCTAGATCATGAAGTAGGAATCGGTGACAGGTCCAAGGTGTGTATGCTTGCGTCATTCTTAGGTAGACCGATTGAGTTACCGCCATCGTGAAGTTTTTCGTTTTTGACTCCTCTTTTGTTCTCCTCCCCCTCCCCCTTCCCCACCCCCGCCACCCCACCCCACCCCATCGTTTCCGCGATACCTTTGTTTTCTATATACGCTTGACGAATACCCCCCTTCCCCCCCCCCTCCCGAACCCCCACTACGTTTGCCGCCGTTGGGTTTCCAGCTTCGAGGGGCGGCTACGTTGGCGCACAACCCTGAATACCTTCGGCACACCGCCAACCTGCCCAGGGTGACCCGAGGAGTGCGCTTGGTTGCGCCGGAAGCCACGCACAGCATGCAGGTCAGTCCGGCGGGGCGGTCCAGCAAGCCGCCAGCGCGCGCGCGCGCGCGAGCGAGCGAGCGATCGTGCTCGCGCCTGGAGGCAACTCTCTCTCTCTTTCTCTCTCTCTCTCTCTCTCCACATACCTGGTATTGGACGGATGGTGATCTGAGTAGTCTTGATCCTATAGATGACGATATAGAACGTCTGCAAGTAGATCGTTCAGGCTCTACTAGGCTCCACTCCTGTACGACCGTACGAAAAATCCACCTACCAGGAAATTATACCAGGCATAGCTTACGATCTTCTCTACAGTAGATAACATCTAGATGTCTGAAATTATGTGAAAACATTCTTCTTTTTATCCCCGCACGCGAAACGCCTTCCCAAGTTATCAAAAAATTTGAACGCTTGTTTTTTTACCCTCCCATATATCTTGCGAGTGTAAAGCTCCGATTTACCACATTCATCTCTTCACCGATGCGTCGCCCCCCGTTTGTTGAATATCGAGAAATGAATCGCACGCACTCCCGACGGTGAAGAGTTGCTTTTCTTGCTGGAACCAGCTCGTGGGAGCCGTATGGCCTGCATGATCTTTAGCTCGTTGCTTCCCTTGCTGGATCTGTACTATACAGATCCCGCCCAATTTTTCGTATCGGCAGGTCAGGATCTAGATGATCTATATGTAGATGACCTATCTGTATGTGATCTATCTGTAGGTGATATGTCTGTAGATAATCTATCTGTTGATGATCTGTCTGTAGACGATCTGTGTGCCCGATGTGTGAACGATTTTTTCGGAGCTGGATGAAGTCGTAAACTCTACTGCCCCCGCCCCTCTTGTCAATCGCTGTTGCAGGAAGCTCTCGCCCGCTCGCTTGGGCACAGCACGGGCAGCAAGGTGGTGCTTTTGGATGGCAAGGCTTTGGAAGCGGTGAGGGGTGGGGTTGATTAATTGGTTGATTGATTGGTTGTGCTGGCGGGTTGAGAGTTGCTCACCACCTATTGGAGAAAATGGTTGGCACACACTGTGTACGAGAAAAGTGTAACCAAGCCAAACCCTAACCGATTAATACTAAAGCCAATCAGAGCAATCCTAATCCTGACGCTAAGCCAATCAAACGAATCTCGAACAAGTGGTAAGCTTTACTGGGTAGGTTGATAGGTGGGCTGGTTGATTTGGTTTGGTGGACTGGTTGGTGGGTTGATCGCTTAGGTGGTCTGGTTGATGGATTTGTTGATAGTTTGTTGGTTAGGTGGTTGTTCCTTCGGCTTCTTGGTTAGGGTGTTTGGTCGGTTGGTTTGTATTTTGGATGGGCGTCACACCTTGGACACGTAGATGATGATCTATCTATCTACAGATAGATCATACAGTTCCTCACCTGCCGTTGCGATAGGTTGTCCATAGTCTGCACGGCACAGATCCAGCATGTGCTACTGTAGATCATGCAGATTGCACGGGTCCCTCCCGGCAACATGAGCTAGATCATACAGATCAGGAATACACCTATCTGCCTTGAGATATCTACATCGGCAACTGGGGATGATCTGTACATGATCTGTCCGACGTGTGTTTGGGTGGTCGGTTGGTTAGATGGGTCAGTGGTCGGTGGATGTTTAGTTTGTTGGTTGGTTGGTTGGTTGGGTGGTGATTTGTTGTATGGTGTTTTAGTGGGTGGATTGGTTGGTTGGTTGGTTGGTTGATTGACTGATTGATTGGTTGATTGTGGGAATCGAACCGTCCGGTCGGTCGATGGGCTGATTGGCCACATCGTTTGAAGGAACACGGACTATTAATACTTATGTGTCATTTATTTCATCATAGCGTGTGACGGCTCATTGGGCAAGGTGCTGGTGCTGTACTACGCATTGCCGTATGCCACTGTACGAGTACATTTTTTTTTTTATGATTGTGAAATATTATATTATCGTGTTGTCAAATGTGTACGAAGTGTTGATTGTATCGAAGTTTATACCAGGTACCCCTCTGATCCGAAATATAAGGATGGTTTAATCATTAATATGAACCAGGTACCCCTCTGATCCGAAATATAAGGATGGTTTAGTCATTAATATGAAGACCAAGTGCTCCTTATATTTCGGGTCGAAGTGGTATATATTATCACGACGTCATCATACTGCCGTATTCGTATTGTTATAGAGTGTACAGTAGTTTTTCCGTGTGCTGCGGTCTGTGACGGCTCATTGCACGTGATAGTATACCACTCGTAATATTATTGTATACCAGGTACTGTATACGATTACTTTTAGTACGATTAAATATAATACTTTCGTTTTGTCGTATTATTAATAATAGTATTAACAGTGGTATCGCATTGCCGTAGACCTGGTGTATGACGTACGCGGTAATACACACGCCATAATCATATTGCCATGTTCATGCTGCGGTACTGACCACACTCTGGCTTGCCTTTGCGTCGTGGTTGTCTCACGATATGCTCGTTGCGCCGAAGCAGGCACGGGGAAGAGCGCTTGCGCAGGGTGTTGCATCACGGCTAGCTTGTGTTGAAACCTCCCTCCTAAGAACGCATACCGTACTCCGACCCCCACTATCCACCCAAGCGCTTACCCCCCCCCCCCCCCCCCCCCCCCCCCCCCCCCACGATTATCGCCTGCCCCTTTCCCTGCTTCGTTATTGTGTTGGACCCCCCCCCCCCCCCACCCCTCCTTCCCTAAGGAAACCTGCCTCCCCCCCAGCCCCACCTAACCCCCCCCCCCCCCCTCCCCCCTCCGCCCTAATATCGCCTCCACATGTTTTTCTTCTCTGGTGTTGCGATGATGGCAGGTGCGGGGAAGAGCGCTGTCGGAGGGCGTCCCCAAGGACCAGCTGACGTCGAGGCACCTCGCGTCCGCGCTTGTGGAGGTGGCCGGCGAGGACAGTTCGCCGTTCGTGGTGTTCCTGATGGACAAAGGCAGCGCCGTCTTGAAGAGCAGGGGCCTCTGCCAGAGGTGAGGGGAGGGGGTGCGGTGGAGTGTGCAGCAGTGGTGTAGGTCCGTCAGTATGATGTAGAGGAGGGGAGGGGGCGGGAAGATAGGGTAGGGGAGAGGAGGGGAGGGGAGGGGAGGGTAGTGTAGCGATAGGGTTAGGTAGAGTAAGGTAGGGTAGGATTGGGTAGGGGGGCGTAGGGAAGGGAAGTATAGAGGTAGGGTAGGGTAGGGGAGGGTAGAGTCGTGTAGAGGTAGGATAGTGTAGCGTAGCGTAGAGGTAGGGTAGGGTAGGGTTGGGTAGGGTAGGGGTAGGGCAGGGTAGAGTGGTGTAGGGTAGGGTTGGGCAGCTCAGAGTAGGGTAGGGTAGGGTAATGTAGGGTAGGGTAGGGTAGCGAAGGAGTAAGGCAGGGTAGGGTAGGGTAGGGTAGAGTAAGAGTAAGAGTAAGAGTAGAGTAGAATATAGTAAATTAGGGTAGGGTAGGGTAGGGTGGGGTAGGGTAGGGTAATGTAGTGTAGCGCAACGTAGGATAGTTGAGCGTATAAACAGCCTCCTCAGCAGAAAAAGAGTGTCTATCGACTAGTGTGTATAGATAGCCACCACAACAACAAGGATGCTTCGCCCCCCCCCTGCGCCGACACGTTTCTCGCCCTTGGCAAGGTTGACGGAAGAGATGAAGAACGAGTCCTCCCGGGTGCTGTTCCTGCTGTCCACCGCTAGCGACCCTTCGGTGCCAGGCAACTCGCCAGACGGGCCGGGGGACGAAGCGGCCTCGCAGGAGGCGCCGCAACAGGTGAGAGAATATTCCCTTTCGGTTCAAGCGGCGTTTTTTCGATCACGATTTCTCGGTGGCGGCGGGCGGCCTGTGTGCTTCTTAAACTCCTTAAATATGTGTCACATATGGAGCATACATCGGATACTTTTTTTTATGATTTGGCTAGTTCGGGGCGTGTGTATTACTTACTTACACGATCGGCAAGATCTACCATAAATCGTTATTGCCGGTTGAGAGTTGGAAGAGCATGGGTATTCCTGATTTACACGATCTGCAAAAGCTACAGCTATTAATGTTATCATTGGGCGAGAGCTGTATAAAACACGACTTTAGCTCGCATGTTTATATGATTTGCTTGATCTGTATAATGTGTTTGCCGGGGCGAGAGTTGTACAAAACACGACTTTTGCTCGCATGTTTATGGTCTACGAGATCTGTATAGTGTTTTCGCCGGAGCGAGAGCTGTATAAATCACGACTTTTGCTCGCATGCTTTATATGTAATCCGCGAGATATGTTTGTATTACGTGGTTCTTTTGCGCAACATCTCATTTTTATAGCGGCGAATACAGAGCTCGGAGGACCTAGATGATCGAGATGATCTAGATGATCTATCAACCGTATCACACTGGGTGATAATATAACAAACCCCCCTCGGACGATTTTCGAAGCTGGATTTCTCGACACCGGGGAGGGCGTACTGAGTACGACGAGCGATGCGTCTGTGCAACATCCTCGACATCTTTCGAAAACCAGCATTTTCGTTGTGTGTGCCACCCCATGTTTTTGGAGGAACCGGGTCTGAAATTTGTCTCAGGGTGTGTGTTGTATTACCACCCAGTGTGATAGTGTGGTACTACAGTATTACGGGTGTGTTATATTATTACCCGGTGTGGATACGGTACTATTTCGGGTGTATTATGTTATCACCCAGTGTGATAATGTACTATTATGGGTGTGTCTTCTGATCACCCAGTGTGATAGGGTACTTTTACGGGTGTGTTATAATATCACCCAGTGTGATAAGGTACTATTACGGGTGCGTTATCTTATCATCCAATGTGATAGTGTACTACGGTACCCGTATTGTACGATTAGGGGTGTGTTATCTTATCACCCAGTGTGTTATTCTATCAACCAGTGTGATGGTGTGATACGGTGTGCTCTATCTCATCAGTCCGATGCGTAATATTTCTTCATACAGGGCGGTGGCGTGTTCGGGACTCCTTTGCAGTGGCCGCGCGGACCCAACAACGCACCTCCCGGACAGCCCAAGCGCCCCACGCAGGTAATAACTCGCGCGTACATGTCGGGATTTTTTGGTAAAACCTGTCGTCAAGTTGTGTGTGCGTATTGGGTGGATGATGGACCGTACGCACGGAGTTTCACTATATTTTTGGAGCGTTTACGGTTGGGGGGGGCGGACGCGTCAGGTATATAAATTTTGAGGCGGCCCTTTTTTTCTGCAGCCGTCGACGACGCCAAGGTGTGGCGGACGCCCCCCTCCCCACCCCCCACCCCACCCCTGGGCAGGTTTCTTCTCTCTCTTGTGTGGTTGTGGGGTAGAGGGAGTACCGCAAAGAGGCGTTTAGCTCGCACGGGGGTACGACCGTTTTTCCGCAGTCGATTTTTTTCGCAACGGGAATATTTTGTTTTTTGCTGATACCGAAACAACAAGTTGTTATCGGAAATATCTGGGTGAGCGATGAGACGAGTGCCGCGTGGGTTTCGTGGTGCCTTGATCAGGCGTTTTGCGAAGTGTCCCAGTGAAATGAATCGTGACTTTTTTCTAGGGGAAAACTAAAAAGATTGGCGTCATAATTCGTGAGTTTTTTTTGTCGTGAATCGTGACATTAAACAAAAAAAGAAACAAACATTCATGACCAAACCTCACGAATCGTTTTTTTTTTTGTGTGTTGGTCAGGAATGGCCCTAAGATTCGTACCAGGTATGAAGTATGTAGTTGCCTTTTATTTTCCGTGACTATGGAAAATACTTACAGTACCCCTTCGAGGAGTGAGTGCACCCTTACCACACAGCAGTACGTACCTATCTATTACGGGGGACCATAGTTAATAGGACCACGTATTGTTAGTAAAAACAGGGAAATATACACGTTTTTTTGTGTACCGTAGCTTCTATTTACTATGGTCCCCCGTAATAGCTTGAGTTATGACGTACATTATCTGTTAGGTAGCGAGTTCGTTGAGTACTAAAGCGCTCAGAATATGTAGACCAACTCTAAAAACCTACCAGTATGACACACACCCAGTGCATACAGCACACGCGCGATATCGAAGTGTCGCGCCGAGCTTCCGAATACGAGGTTTGAGGAGGTTCTCGATCTCACTCACCTACTTAAATTTGTGTTTTAATTTGAATACAACACACAGGACGACGGCTCGCCCAAGAAGAACTACATCTTCTTGCAGCAGAACACGCCCGAGGGAGGGGACGGCGGGGCCTACTTCGGAGGGCGCTCCCCCCGCGGAGGCCGCGGCGGGCGGTCGGGGGGTAGGGGCCAGCCCGGGCAATCTTTCGGGAAGGGGGCGCCGGGTCCCCCAGTTCCGCCGCAAATGCTCGAGCAGGTACGGTGTTTATGGTTTTGTTTTGTGTGTGTAGTGCTTCTTTTTTGTTTTTGTGCGAAGGGTAAAATCAGTAGCCGAAGCACCCACTACACCGTGCATTCTGAAAATCGCGGCCGAGCGAGCGGGGGAGTTTTTTGTTTCGTGTTGAGGCCGGACTCAGGAGATGAAAAAAGGAAACAGGACAAGACAGGGTGATGGGGTTTAGCAGGGAAGCGAAGCGTTCGGCGGAGTACTGAAAAAAACGTATGCGGTGTGGTAACCGACCGGCAGAAGGTAGCGCGCGCCAGCGGCGAGGATTGGGAGCTATTACGGGGGACCATAGTAAATAGGACCTCCGATACACACAAAAACCTACCAGGGTATATATCTGCGCATTTTTACTGACAATATTTGGTCCTATTTACTATGGCCCTCCGTAATAGCAGGGTTTTGTCATAAAATGGGGGGGGGCTGCTTGTTGCTGCACTTGGTGGCATGCATTATACATACTACACGACACCACTCATGATTCGGAAATATATAGCCCTTACGTAGGGTAACTACGTGGGACCATAGGACCAGATATTGTTAGTACAAATAAGGAAATATATAGTTTTTGTGTGCACCGTAGTTGCTATTAAATAGGACCAATTTTTGTTAGTACAAATAGGGAAATATATAGTTTTTGTGTGTACCGTAGGTCCTATTAAATACGACCAATTTTTGTTATTACGGGGGACAATAGTAAATAGGACCACATATTGTTAGTAAAAAATGGGAAATATATAGGTTTTTGTGTGTACCATAGGTTCTATTTGCCATGGCCCCCCGTAATAGTACAAATGTGGAAACACATAGTTTTTGTGTGTACCGTAGGTCCTGTTTACTATGGTCCCCCGTAAATAGGACAAAACAGTTGAATCAGAGTAATATTTTCGAGCGGGTTGTCCCCAAAAGGGTTCGTGGCCGATTGGTGTCCTGCGGCAGGACGGGGAGGGGGGTCTTTCCTACCTCAAGGGAGCTCTGTACATGTCTGTTTTATCTCCATAGACTTGTGTTCTGAGAAGAAATGTACACTTGACCATATGATACTATCTATACCATGGCTTAGGCCTGTTTGACACTTTTTTTTTTGTACAAACACACGACGCTATATACTTTAGACGCTGTAGTTCCTCAGTTGAACCCCCCCCCCCCCTCCCCCGCCTCCGTTGTGTTTGGGTAATTCCTCAGCTGACCCCCTGCCCAACCCCCTCCCCCCCAACCGCCTCCGTGGTGTTTGGGTAGTTCCCTAGCTGAGAAGCCCCCATCCCCCCCCACACCAACTGCCTCCGAAGGATGTGTCTCTATTAGGAGGAGGAATGGTCCTCCTGTCTCGAAAATAATGCGTGGTCAATAATTAAATGGCAAAAGGCAAGCGACAAAGGAGTAGCTCGTATACCCCCCCGCCCCCCCCCCCCCCTCAATGTCTGCCTGGTCGGTGAAAACCCGACATGCTCCGTCCCGGCATTGTAGGGATGCGAGGGTCTATGGTCCTACGACTACGGCCATGCATGAGATCGAGTACATCTCTCCTTATAGAGTACCTCCCCCAACTCCGTGGTGTGTTTCCTTATCTTATGTCGAAGCTTCTGAGGGAGGCGATGAAGAACATGCGGTCTGCTCAAGAGGACAGTGCCAACAACAGCAACGGTAGCAACACGAACGGCGGTAGCGATAACGGGAGTGGCGACGGCGGTAGCACGGAGCAAGGTGTGGGGGATGCGGAGGGGAGGGACGCGGGCGCCGGTGACGGCGGGGGGGGGAACGGGGATGGACGGGATAATATTGCCGCTGGAGACATCCCTCCCGGGCTACTGGAGGCCCTCAGCGAGGCGCTGAACGACGATGAGTTCAAGAGGACTCTGGAGCAGATCGGGAAGCAGCTCGGGAAGGACGCCACGCAGGTGGGAGGTGTCGGAGCACTTGAGTGTGATGCGAGGTCGGTCGGTCGGTTAGTCGGTTGGTTGGTTGGTACTACTTTGGACGTAAATATAAGGACCGCTTGGTCTTCATGTTAATGTTTAAACGGCCTTTATATTCCCGACCACAGTGGTATTGTTTTTGGTAATGGCCGGTCGGTTGGTTGATTGGGTTGATTGGTTCGATTGGTTGGTTTGATTGGTTTGATTGGTTGGTTGGTTTGATTGTTTTTTCGGTCGGTTGGTTGGTTGGTCGGTTGGATACGTTAGGTTGGCTGGTTGGTTTGTCGGTTTGTGTGTGTTAGGTTGTGTGTGGAGTGGTTCAGGTGGTTCGTTGGGTTGATGACTTGCATGTGTGTTGCTTCGTTTTGTGGTTGGTTGGTTTGTGGGCTGGTTTGTTGGTTGGCTCGTTGGTTTTGTTGGTTGATCGGTTGATCGGTCGGTTGGGCGGTTTGCTGGTACAATACTCTACTTGCAGCTGCTACCTGGCACACTGCTACACCGTCCTCCCTGTTGAAGCAGACGGCTCATTAGGCCGCACTTGCATTTTTTTTAGGTCGCTATACCTTGTTTCCAACCAAGACGATTGAGATGACCTCTCTCGTCGTTTTCGGTTGGTTGGCGTTGGGTTGGGTTGGGCTTGGGGTTGGATTGGGTTGGGCTTGGGGTTGGGTTGGGTTGGGTTGGGTTGGGTTGGGTTGGGTTGGGTTGGGTTGGGGTTGGGTTGGGTTGCGGTTGGGGTTGGGGTTGGGGTTGGGGTTGGAGTTTGGGTTGAGGTTGGGGTTGGGGTTGGGGTTGTTGGGGTTGGGGTTGGGGTTGGGTTGGGGTTGGGTGCGGGGTGGGGTGGGTGGATGAATGGGTTGGGGTTGGGTGCGGGGTTGGATGGGATGAGTGGATGAATGGGTTGGGGTTGGGATTGGGGTTGGGTCACTTTGGTTCCAACCAAGACGATTGAGAAGAGCTCTCTCGTCGTTATCGGTTGGTTTGGTTGGCTTGGGGTTGGGGTTGGCTTGGCTTGGCTTTGCTTGGGGTTGAGATTGGGTTGGGGCTGGGGTTCGGTTGGGATTGGGGTTGGGGTGGGGGTGGGGGTTGGGTTGGGGTTGGGGTTGGAGTTGGGTGGGGGTTGGGTGCGGGGTGGGATGGGCGGATAAGTGGGTAGGGGTTGGGATTGGGCCCACAAAACCTCGCTGGCAATTGTTAGGGTCGTGTATTCTCGGAAAAGTACATGTGTACCAAAAGGGAAGAGTCTGCGGCTTATGCGCTCGACTCCAAATCGCACAGTCTGTGTCGGACGGAACGATGACGAGATCCGAGCGATGAAAAAAAAAACGTATCGTCTACCTGACACCGCGACCCGCGAGATTCACCGCGTCTGGGTCGCTGTGCCTGTGTCCCAAGACAGCGATTTTCACCACTTCGCCTCCTCGCCTGTACCCCCCCCCGCCCTGTACCGCTCCCCACCCCCCCCCCCCCCCCATAGGGTTTTTCGATCATGTTCAGCTCGGGCGCTGCCCCACCCGGCCAAGGGGGAGCAGAGGGTGGTGGGGGGGGGCACGGCGGTGGTGGGGGCATGGAGGGGGATCAAGGCGAATCGTCCCCTCCCTGGGGAGCAAGCGGCCCTGGTGGAAACCCTGGAAAGGGCGGGAGCTGGCAGGGATCTTCGTCTCTCTCGTGGCTGACCAACCTGAGGAAGGGGATCATGACCGGAGGTGTGTGCGCTTCGGGACGGAGGTGTGGGGGGGATATGCTACCACAAACTCGGCCAATCACAGGCGTCTGTTCGCGCTGTTGGCTGTTAGAGGGCTGGAGATTGCCTATTTTCAGTTTGATGTAACATGGTGCTGAAGTGGTTCAACTCGAATTTCAAGTAATTTATTTTCCCACGTTGGGGTGCATTGTCAAGGTAAGTTTTGTTTTACTGCAGCAAGTAATAATGGCACCACTTTTTGTCTGGGAATAGAATCGACGCTTTGATGCTTATATCGGAGTACAACCGTGGATTAATTCCTGGCCAGAGTGGTGAGTCGGTTCCGAAGCGTGGGAGCCGTTGTAAACGGAGCCGTCAAGCACATCCGTCAAGGACACGAAAACCCGTCAATGACTCCCCACACTATAACTGGTCTACCGGTATCACTCTGGACGGGAACATGACCCCTGTTTTGATATTCCTATCGGAGCCGTCAAGAAAATCAGTCAAGGACAGCCGTCAAGAAAATCCGTCTAGGACAGCCGTCAAGAAAATCTGTCAAGGACAGCCGTCAAGGACCCCCAACTCTACAACTATGTATAGTACCGGTACCACTCTGATCGGAAGTGTCAGGACCGTTTGGTTTTTATGTTCATACTCCAACGGCCCTCAAGTTTTCGTCCGGAGTTGGTTGGCGTCACTTCTCTGAAATCTAGCCCGCGGTCATGGAACAGGGTTTCGTACAGGAGTAGGACCACTCTGTCCCATAATATAAACACCGTTTTTTTACACTAATTGTTAAACCAAACGTTGCGTGTATTTAGGGACAGAGTGGTACGTATTCATGGTAAAAGCTTCCGGTACGTACGTCCAGTATAAATAAAACCGAACTATTAATAGCACGACAAACACTAATTGTTAAACCAAACGTTGCGTGTATTTAGGGACAGAGTGGTACGTATTCATGGTAAAAGCTTCCGGTACGTACATCCAGTATAAATAAAACCGAACTATTAATAGCACGACAAACAAAAAAGCCTACTGCTGTTGTTAACCCCCCTTCTTCGCTATTAAATTATCCCACACTAATCTCCAGTACTTAGTCCCCAACCCTAACCTGGGGTGTAGCTCTAGTAGGAGCAGGAACGGTGCTCCGTCTCGAAAGGGATGCGTGGTCAATGGTCAAATAAACTCTAAGGCAAGCAACAAATGAGTATCCCCCATCCCCCCCCCCCCTTCCCGCCTCCATTAGCAGACGAAAATATGGAGGCCGCTGGCGGGGCTAAGGCAGGAGGCGATGCAGACACGAGCGGGGGACGCGGCGGTAGCGATGATAGGGGAGGGGGCGGCGCGGAGGAGGCCGGGGGGGGGAGGGGAGGGGGGGGTGGGGGCGGCGGCGGCGGCGGGGGGGAGGGGGGGCGCAAAGCGGACTCGCGGAGGGGGGTGGATGTGGCCCCCTCCGTCTCTGAGCTGAGAGCGTTTGTGAACCAGTTTGAGGACATCGCTGTGAACCCTCCGCAGGTGAATGTGGGGGTGTGGGGTGGAGCTTTTTTTTTTTTGTGGATTTTTTTGTTGATTGTTGTGGATTTGTGTTTTTCGGGGGATTGTTTGTGTTTGTTCGGTGTTGAGAGTTGTTTGCGTTTGTTCGGCGTTGTTGTTTTGGTTGTTTTGGGTTTTTTGTTTTTTTTTTGTCTTCGTGGGGTGTTTTTTTTTTTTTTTTTTTCTTGTTCAGTCCTGGTTGTGTTTGTGCGTTTGGATCGGGGTTTGTTCGTTTTCGTGTTTGGGTGTTCAGGGCCAGTGTGTGTGTGTGTGTTTTTTTTTGTTCTTGTAGTTTTTGCGTTTGTGTGTACCACTCTACCGTAGGACCGCTTGTGTGTCATTATGGAGTACAATCACGACGGAGAAGGTCCTTCGTGCGTACCGTACAGCAGTAGATTAGGGAGCTGTACGCATGTGCCACCTTGGCCGTAAGGATGAGGACCGCTTGGTATGCATATTTATCATAGTGTTCGACGCTCCTTCTAATAGCAGCCATGGTGGTACTCGATGAGGGATTACTGTAGCGGGGGACATGGATATTTCTCTGCGGGACAGAGAGAGGACTTACTTTTCCGGCAGCTTGCCGGACGATACTCTCCCTCCCTTCCCGTGCTTCGTCCCGTGCTGTCCCGCTCGACCACTCGAAAGCGTATCACAAGATGGAGGAGAGCTTTGTTCTCGCTTTCCCGTGCCGTCTGTGTCAAAATAACGCATACCAGTACCAGGTACCAGGTAACTTTTAAGGGCCATTCTGAACTCGTCGACATGTAAAAGTGGCGTGAAAAGCTTTGCCAAAAGGGCCAAATTATTGTATTCATATTTCGTGTTTTGGTCCTTCGTTTTGGTGACATATCCCCCGAGTCTTTGGTTTCGCAAAATTATGTTTTTTTTTTTTTTTCAGATTTTGCTACGTGAGACACGTGCATACGTGCTTGCATATATATTTTTTTGTCGCTATTTCTAGACTTGGGCTTTTATTTTCGTCAACTTGCTGTTTTTTTTTTCTTTTTTTTTTCGCCATTTGGCGTTTGCGCCATGTCGTTAGTAACGGCCCAAAGGCAGCGACGTCGATTACGCTCCCATGCCTAACTACATCGTCCCCGCCCCCGCTGGCGTTGCCGTTTGTGGCGCGTGTTTCATCTTTCGTCCCCACCAACACAGGATGCTGTGCTGAGGCAACACTGGGACACGTGGGTCAAGGAGGACGTGGGCAAGCACAACCTGCGCCAAAACAAGCAGGTTAGGGCCACACTTGTGCTACGGCATCACCTACTCACTCACTCACTCATTCCACTCACTCACTCGCTCACTCGCTCACTCGCTCAATCACTCACTCACACTCACTCGCTCAATCACTCACTCACACACTCACTCACTCACTCACTCACTCACTCACTCACTCACTCACTCACTCACTCAACTCACTCACTCACTCACTCACTCACTCACTCACGCCAGGCCGTATACATATATACCACAACCTTTTTTTCTTTGCCCCCCTCGCCGATGCTTTTGCAAAAGAAAAAAAAAAACGCGTTCTGAGGTTTTCGGTCCCACTGGTTGATGTACATACTTACGTACGTACGTACGTACGTATGTTCAGTAGATCTTGTCGTCCCCTTTGCGCCTCCCTTGTACGTGCCTTCCTCCTACTTTAGTAACGCAGCCCCGTTTCGGGGACACTACTTGAATTTTGAGCCGTTTTGGGGACTCGCCAGCCCAAGTTACACGATTATTGTAGTTTTCTGAGATGTACAGAGCTGGCGAAAAATGTACACCACTCTGTCCCTAAATGTAAGGACCGATTTTATACTAATATTTAATTAAAACGGTCCCTTTATTTAGGGACAAAGTGGTACGACGGCAGTTGTCGACGAGGGAAGAAGAGTTATGGAGTCTTCTCGCGGTGCAAAAAAGGCTACGAACCGTAATGGGTGTGGGGGCGTACTCATTCGTTGTTTGCCTCAGTCATTTGACCATTGACCACGCATTATTTTCGAGACGGAGCAACGGGGGGGGGGAGCCTGCTGTCTGACCCCGGATCTGGGTTACGACTGCTTCAGAGAGAAAAAAATAACCTTAAATGATAAAAATAATGAAGCATGATCATATCATCATACCATCATCATCATTTCATCGTCGTCATCATCATCCTCCTCCCCCTCCTCCTCCTCATCATCATCGTAATCATGATAAAAATAATAACGGGATGGGAAAAAATACCATCGACCATACCGGGTACAAAGCAGCCGCGCGGGGTGGGATGTACGTTACCGCATTTTTGACCTGTGACGGTGCGGTAATTGTAATTTCCGACTTTAGCTGAATGCCATCACCGCTCACTATTGCCTTTACCTGGAATCTCGCAAGGCATTTACAGACAGGAGATGCATCCTTATCATCCCCGCTCAAGGAAAGTCGCCGAGTTCCTCACTGGACACGAGCAAGGAGCTTCTGTTGTGTCCACCTGCATGAAGGAAATTGTTACACGTACGTATATACGACACGTGCGCGGCATGAGAAAGTACAGTACTCGCCGTTCTTGCCGCTGCTGCTGCTGCTGCTGCTGCTGCTGCTGCTGCTGCTGCTGCAAGATCACGCTCCTATCTACTGCTGCATGGAGATGGCTCTGTTAAAAAATCCACCCTCAAGTCGCGCCAAAATGTAGGTGACTTTGTTATGAACCGGCCTTGAGTCGCGCCAAAAAAAGTGTTAACGCGTGCCTTCCGGACGTAAATACCTGGTGTATACGGTACCTGGTCTTGATATTACGGGGGACCATAGTTAATAGGACCAAATATTAATATTGTTAGTAAAAATCGTTAAATATGTAGTTTTTTTATGAATACCATAGGTCCTATTAACTATGGCCCCCGGTAATAGTGCATGTGCACCTTTTGCGGTCATATAAATGCCCCTTATATTCGGGGCCAGACAGACTCCAGGCGGAATGTTCAAGGACCGGACAGACGACAATATGTACAGGAATATGTGGAGCGAGCGGCTGTTGTGTTTACGCCTGCAGTAGAGTCTGTAATTTTTGTTGGCTTGCAGATTGTGTCTCACATTGAATAAGACTGGTATTATGTCCCCAGCAGCGTGGGTGGTGTTCGCAGCAGATGCGTATGTATTGTGACGGGTATTACTGTATGTGAGGCAGAATGCGTCCTATATATGTACGTACGGCAAAGTATTTGTTTTTTTCTTGTAATTCATTCCAAAAAAATAAGGAGTAGGTTTAGCAGTCTGGGAGAAGGGATCTTTAGGCATGTTTTCTACTTGAAACATGTGTAGCGTGGTCTGCACTTCGGAATCGTCGCCCGCATCTGAGAAATTTCCTGGTTCGATGCAAACTCGGCGTAGCCGCGTTTATGGCGAGTTTTGGCTCGTTTCGGCTGCGGTTTGGGGTCAGCGTTAGGGTTAGGGTTAGGGTTAGAGTCAGGGGTTGGGTTGGGTCTTTGCCCGTACCTTGATTCCAACAGGAACCAAAACATCCGAACAGCCTACCAACCTAAAGATCCCTTCTCCCAGATTGTTAAAGGTCCTCAAATAAGTCGAGCAACAATATCCTGGCTCCCAAATTTATTTTTAGGTGGTGTTGTCGTGTCTTTTGCTTATTTGTACTTCTGCGGGGGACAGACAGGCTGTGAGGTTTACAGGAGAAAGCGTAATTCGAGAGTCGTTATGCTGAACATATTTTGTGTAGCGCGCGCCCATACCCGAAGGAGTTCCAGCCTGGAACACCTATTCCCGTTTCTTTTTTTTTGGGGTCCTGTTTCTTATAACTGGCGTCCTGCTTCTTGATTGGCGTCCTGTTTCTTATTTGGCGTGCTGTTTCTCGCTAGGTGTTGATGACTGCGCTTCGACGAAACATGCTGGCCTGCCCGGAGCTGCAGAGGCTGGACCCTCTCCTGGCCAGGCACCGCTTGACGGAGGCCGAAACCGGGCAGGTTGTGCTGACCTCTTTCAAGGCGGAGCTGAGCAAGGTAGGGGTGACTTGCTTGCTGGCTTGCTTCGAGGGAGGGGAAGGAAGGGAGGGAAGGGGGGAAGGGAGGGTTTATTTACCCATTTTTATGACTGCAGTCCCGTTTTGGGGGTCAAAACCGCTCGGATTCGACCATGTAAGTAATAACAAAAAAGGACGAAGAAAAGCTGACAAGAGGGATGGAGGGAGTAAGGTCACATCGTAAACAAAGAGCGCTGCGTTTGCGCAGAGGGGTGAATAGACCGTTTTTCAGCAAGCACTCGATTTTTTTTTTCCAGAAAATTTGAAGAAGGTTCACCAATTCCGAACAACCTTTGAGTGAGGTGTTTACCGGAAATATTTGGTCCGAGAGGCTTCCGAAAAAATATTATATGTATATATATATATATATATATATATTGGCTTTTTAGCACCCCTTTCGCCTTTGTCGAAAAGACGAGCGCTGAAAATCGACCGGACCGGATGTACGTATAGTACTTCTTATGTATATATTGGCTCTTCAGCATCCTGTAACCGACGTCGAGAAGACGAGCACTGAAAATCGATAGCACCCACGCCTGTGCGGATTTTCAACGCTATTAACCCATTTAGGACTGCAGTTCCGTTGTTGGGGACAAACCATTCAAATTCCAAGTAACTTGTCCGCAAAACGGGACTGCGGTGCTAAACGGGTTAAGGTCCACCAGGTACGTCATGTGATAGCGATTGCTCTGCCGTAGCGTCCAGCATACTTGCTTGGTCCCCCCCCCCCCCCCCACTCACCCACTCATTTTGTTTTTCAAGAGCTGTATGTAGCGTTTTTTTTTTGTTTTTTTTTTGAATAAAAGTGGCGTATTTTGTTTTTACTTTTTTATGGAGCAACGAGCCTAACTGAGAGGAAACTCAGAAATATTACGAGCATTCTCCGCCTAAGTTTTTTTTTTTTTGGAAGGATGGGTTTATTTAAGGCTGGACACGGAAGGGGAGGGAGGGAGAGGGAGAGGGGTGGGGGGAGAGGTGTACTCGATACCATGCATGGCCGTAGTCGTATGGGTTGGGGGGGTAGGAGGTTGAGCGCTTCGCTTTCCAACGCGCGGTATGCCTGGCGCCCATCGACGGTAGGATTCTCCCTGTCGATCGTGGGGTTACGATTTTCGACACGGTGCGACGATAATTCGTATTACAGTGCCACCGGCGACCTTGGACTCCGTAGTCTTGCTCGACCGCGACTACCCCGCCCCCCCCCCCCCCTCGCCACTTTTCCCTTCCATGGAGAGATTGCGTGAGTTTAAGGTTTCGCAGTAGTCATCACACGGTCACGGGACTGAGAGCGCACGGTGGGCGTCTCATCGCGGTTACCCCAACTCAACCCCCACCACCAACACCATCCATGAATCGATGGCCGCAAGGGGCGCAACGGAGAGGTGGGGAGGTTTGTTCCCTCCGCGTTCACCGTTCTTTTTGTTCGACCCTAGCCTGCGTTAACTCGCCACTTCGACTCCGACCCCCTCGCCGATGTTTGCATTTACATGGTAGGCCGCCGCGGCGCGCGAGGAGGTGGAGGGGGATCCCTCGGACCAACCCCTGATTGCCCCCCGCAGGACGGCGAAGGGGAGGTTGGTGATCTCGCGCCAGAGCATGGAGACAGCCTTCGCGGCGGTGTGTAAGGCATACGTGCCGCGACCTGGCCAGCCCATGAGCCGGACGAGGGAAGAGGTCACCGCTCTCGCGCAGGTGGGTTTCCGTTGTTGCGTGGTTCGCTGGCCTCACCCGATCCGACCCGAACCCGGCCAGCCTCACCCTGCCTGACCCTACCCGACACCTACCCGACACCTACCCGACACCTACCCGACACCTACCCGACACCTGCCCTACCCTACCCGACACCTGCCCGACACCTACCCTACCCTACCCCACCCTACCCCACCCTACCCCACCCTACCCTACCCCACCCTACCCTATCATACCATACCCTACTCTACCCTACCCTACCCTACGTTAGCGTCATCATTCAATACGAAACCGTACCTTTCTCCACCCCACTTCACCGCACCCTACCCTACTCCACCCCACTTCACCGTACCCTACCCTACCCTACCCTTCCCTACCCTACCCTACCCTACCCCACCCTACCCTATCATACCATACCCTACTCTACCCTACCCTACCCTACCCTACCCTACCTTACCTCCGTCCCTGATGGCGCCTTATCTTTTGCAACGCGACGACAGCACGACAGGCACGAGCAGGCACTGGTGTCGAACGTGATCCTCCCGAAGGACATCGGTGTGACGTACGACATGATCGGCGGGCTGGGGGGGGCGAAGGAGCTGCTGCGGCAGTGCATAACGTACCCCCTGCGCTTCCCCCACCTGTACAACGAGGGCATCGCGAAGGAAGCGGTCAAGGGGGTGTTGCTCTTCGGACCCCCTGGTAGGAACGCCGCCTACTTGTCTCGTTGTTGCGTCTTTTTTAGTGCGTCCCTTTCTTGAGCTATTTGCGAAATGGAATCCGTACGTGGGCTGTGGTAAGAACCAGCGTTTAAATAATTGTTTTTGATAGAAAACATGGGATTTCTTGGGTTTTTTTTGTCGAAAATAGCCCCAATGATGTGAAGATATACGCACTACGAGTACCGGTAGTGCAGTGGCTGTCAATCAATATATCAAGCACTGAATGAGCGTTTTCTCATGCAGAACCCCCCCCCCCCACAGGTATTTAACATCGTACCAGAAGGGTATATCGTGGTATGTAGCTACTGCTGTTTGAAGGTTTTGAGTATAGTGAATTGAGTAACGTATCGCCTTGTTGTTGCGTGTCGTGTTGTCTTGTCGCGTTTTTGTTGCTTCTTGCCTTGTTGCGTCACGTCTTGTGCTGTGCCTCGCCTTTTCGTGGAAGTAGCGTACCATCGGCCGTCGTCGACGTAACGTCACCTAACTGTGTCGCATCTTGTTGCTGTTGCCTCTTGTGTCATCACCGCGTCGGCAGGCACGGGCGAGACGATGCCGGTGAATAGAAGCTGCTGCTAGTGCAATAGAAGCTGCCGTTAGTGCAGTATTATTGTGCAGTATAACACGTTGCATATCGTGTTGTTGCTGTTTTTGTTGTTGTTGTTGTTGTTGTTGTTGGTGGTGGTGGTGGTGTTGGTGGTGTTGGTGGTGGTGGTGTTGTTGCTGCTGTTGGTGGGTCTTGTGGCGTCGCTCCGCGCGCACGGAATCAAGCCGATTACGTCGAACAACATGTCAAGGCAACTGCCGTCACAACATGATAATGTCGCATCTCGCTTCGCATGTATTTGATTATTGTTGCAAATCGCATCTCACCTTGTTAGCGCCCTCTCGTGGCGTCTTGCTGCGCCACCGCCTTATCCGCAGGCACGGGTAAGACGATGCTGGCGAAGGCGGTGGCGACGGAGGGGGGCGCCACCTTCCTCAGCGTGGACGCCAGCGTGATCGAGAACAAATGGCTCGGGGAGAGCGAGAAGAACGCCAGGGCGGTCTTCACGCTGGCCAGGCGACTTGCCCCCTGCGTCATCTTCATCGACGAGGTGCTGTGTGTGCTGTGTACCTCGCGTGCGGTAGTCGCGGTTACATAGAGGGGGCGGCTGTGTCGGGTGGCGCGGGCGGTGCTGGCGGTTGGACGGACTCGAGAGCTCGCACCGCGGGGACTAAAAAACGGCTTAACCTGCAGATACGACAATGAAAACGCGGGGTAACCTGAACTACAGTAGATCCGTGGTTCCAAAACGAGAGAGGCTCGACCCTCTTGAGTCGCGTTACAACAAATCGGCTAACTTCTAGAGCCGTGGGATACAAAACGCGGCGTAATTATTTATAAGAGGGGCGATCATGCAGCGTATCCTCCAGAGCCGCGCGGTCAAGTCAAGCGTAAGCTCTTGAGCCGCGGTGCAAACACGCTTTCAGACTTTCGGGCCGTGGTTATATAAAAAACGCGGTGCATCCTCTTGAGAGGTGCGGTCCATATAGGCGGCTTATCCTCTAGAGCCGCGGTTAGTAAAGGTGGCTTGTCTTCCAGGGCGAAGGTACGAAAGCGCGGCTGAAGCTACACCGCACGGTAGAGGTTTTTAACCTGTATTCATGTGCTTTCTTGGGTGTCGGTGCGATGATGTGTTCGTGTGTTCGTGTCATTTGTGTTGTTTGAATGTGTCTGTCTGCCTGTCTGTCTGTCTGTTTGCCGGTAATGGTCTGCAGGTGGACTCTGTACTGAGCAGCCGGGAAAAATACGACGACACCACGCACGGAACTCTCACCAGCGTAAAGACGACCCTCATGCAGGTGCGTCTTGAGATCACAATCGCGACCACTTTCGCGTGTGTATACACTCGTAGGCTGTTACGTTTCCCTCTCTGTATGTACAACCTGCTGTATACATGCCACGACGCGGACCACACACTGGAGGAGATGGCGAAATTCGCTGAGGGGGAAGAAGGGAACCGCGGCTCTTCTTGTTGCGAGGCAACGAGCGCGTCTTGATATCCAAGGAGCACTCGTGCCACCTGCAAGTTGCGTCTCTTTCGTAGATAGGACGTTTTCAAGGGTGTGTTTAGCAGTGTGAGTAGGGTATATACTCTTAGATGTACCCGGGTATACCCGGGTATATACTCTCGGGGTACCTGAGTATATACTGTGAGGATCCCCGAGTATGTACTGTGGGGGTACCCGGGTATATACTGTGAGGGTACCCGGGTGTTTACTATGGGGGTACCGGGGTAAAAACCCGAGTATGACCACAACAACCAGGGTTTGTTTTCCGGGTATGTACTCCTGAGTATGTACCCGACTAAATACACCCTTGGACTTTTTATGCTCACGCCTTCGGTGCGTGAACTACAGTAGGATCGTCCCGACTGAATTCCGTAGTTTGCGGTGAATGCTGTAGTTTGTGATGCTCTGCGTGCGATGCATGGCCGCCCGGCCGCCCCACCAGTTTCCTTCCTGGTCGGAAGACGTTCAGGGTAGGAAGAGCCCCCGTCCGTCCGTCCGTTCGTCTCTCCTCTTTCGCCTTTTTCTGTCGTTTTTCTTTCATGAAAAATGTTCAAAAGACAACTATTTTTATAAAAAAAACAGGAGAACACAGGAACAACAAGCGTATGCTTTTTTTGTGAACCAGGTACTGTATTTACGTGTATTCATCCCGTTTGGGACTTCACGTGAATGTAGCATCGAGAGAAACAATGTCGAAAAAAAAGGACGAATGCAGCATCGGCAACACCAAAAAGCAGATCGGGCTGCTGCGGTAAGGTGTGTGTCCGAAGCGCAACGATCGGAGCTACCGCATGATACGCGCGCAGCTTGCTGATATGTACGTGTGTGCTGCCACATGCTCTTCCTTTGTAGGTGAAAGAGCTTGGTCGATATTGCAGGCAATAGTGATCCCTTTATGATGCCGGTATGTATGCGCCAGCCAGCAATACCGGCACTATCTATAGCGGCAACCGGCATTAATTACGCCGCACTGGTTAATCCCTTCTGTGCCAAGCGATATCACCGGCAATATAGCGGGCAGCCGGCACTATTATACTCAGCCGGCACTTTAGAGGGGCCACTGCTGCACCCCTCTTGTCGGTTTCTGCTGCAGGTCGCCAAGTCTGGGTCCCACAGGAATTAGTTGAGTTCACGGACGACCCTCGCCCTGCTCTCTTTCTCTCTCTCTGTTGACGCTTTTCCTTCTCCCCCCTTTGCTGGAATAGGAGTGGGACGGTCTTCGCACCGGTGGCGACAGAGTGGTGGTGATCGCCTCCACCAACCGGCCGTTCGATCTGGACGAGGCTGTGCTCCGACGATTGCCGAGGAGGATTCTCGTCGATCTGCCAGACGCCGAGGTGTGGGAAACAACTTGGCACACCTCGATCGGACATAATCGCAACCTGCCTCACATACTGTAGGTTGGTCAGGCCGTGATCTGCCTGGCCTCGATGATTGGACAGGTCATGATCAGCCTGGCCTAGATCGGTCAAGTCATGATATGCCTGACCTAGATGATCGAACAGGTCATGGATCGGCCTGACCTAGATGATTGGACAGGTCATGATCGGCCTGACGTAGATCGGACAGGTCATGATCTGCCTGACCAAGATCGGACAGCTCATGACCTGCCTGACCTAGAGTAGATCGATCGCAACACATAAGTGGGTGGGGACGCATTTTTTGTATCTTGCAGATGATATCTTCTCAATCATCAAAGTAAACTTCAGATCACACAGATCGTGTCAGATCAAAACCATGTTGCAATGCTCTTACAAACCCTTGCACTGTGATGATAGCACGGAACCCCGATATGTACACCACTACTATTATAATGCACGCTGCGGAAACATATTCAGCCAAGACCCGCTCGCCGGTCGGTCGGTCGGTTGATTGTTCCGTTGGTTGGTCGATTGGTCGATTGGTCGATCTGTTGGTTGATCGGTCGGTCGGTCGATTGCTCCGTCGATCGGTCAGTCGGTCAGTCATTCGATGGGTCTGTTGGTCGGTTGGTTGGTCTGTTGGTCGGTTGTTCGATCTGTCCGTTGGTTAGTCGGTCGGTCGGTCGGTCGGCTGGTCGGTCTGTCAATTTACATCGACACCGCTGTCGTTTTCCTGTTTTTCGCAAACGTTTTTGCGCTGCCAGCAAATTATAGGCACGCGGTCGATTGTATCCGTTTTCCTTTTCGGCTTGTTGCCAACAACGCGAACAGTTGTGTCCGTAAATGCGCTGCTGCTCACGAGTCACCGCTTGGCTTTTCAGTCTTTTTAGGGAATAGAACTGCACTCCACGTTTCAGGGGGCATACTCCTTGGAAAAATGTGGGATACGGTAGTGGTCCCTCTGTAGTACAGGTTGAGCAGTGCCGGCTGTCCTCCCTAGTGCCTGTTAGATCGCTTGGCACAGGTGGGACCGACCAGTGTGGCAATGCGCAATGGTGCCGGTTGCCGCTGTGTATAGTGCCGATATTCTTGGCCGGCGCATAGATACCGGCATTATAGAGGGACCATTCCTGTGGGAGGTTGACCCCGCTATGTACGTTTCGTCGGGTTTTGGTTTGACCGACCCCTCTGTGCTGTCTGTTTGCTGTATCGGCGGCGCGCAGACACGGGAGGAGATCCTGAAGGTGTCCATGGCGCAGAATAGGGTGGACGCCAGCGTGAACTTCACGGCTATCACCGCCGAGCTCGAAGGTTTCACCGGCAGCGATATCAAAGAGGTGGGCTGTGCGGAGCGTGTGTGTGTGCGTGCGTGCGTGCGTGTGTGTTTGTTGTTGTTCTTGTTGCACATGGTTGCAACTTGTGTCACATGTCGAACCGATATTCGATTCTCTCTTGGTGGCCTAGGTTTCTCGGGGAAGGCATGTTCCTGATCTGTACGATCTGTGATGGCTCATCTGATGTGTATGATCTGTGATAGCTCATGTTTCCCAGGTGGGAGTCGTTCAACTGGCATGATCTATAGGACGTATTTCCTGGGTTGGATCTGTACTAATCCTGCACAGCATATCACAAAACGGCAGGCTAGGGTCTACATGATCTACAAGATCTATCTGGAGATTATGGACATGATCAATGTGGAGATGATCTTGATCATCTATCTGTCTGACGTGTGAATTGTTTGTCTCGCTGGGAACCCACCCTGATGGATACCTGGGGTTTGTTACTGCCGTCAACTCCGCACCCTGGTGGTAGGCAGCCCCCCCCCCCCCCCCCCCTCCCCCCCCGAGACCCTCGGTGGGATGCCGCGGCTTCCCCGCCCCACCCAGCTCAAAAGTAGGGTATGCCCTATATTCTGTATTCTAGGCGGCACTGCACTGCTCAACAGCCCGACGCGTTTTTCTTTTTTCTTTTTTGTGTTGGCGCGTTGCCAAGGATGTAGTGCCTGCGCGCCGTGCAGGACACCTGTATACAGCACCTACGTACAAAGCCCCCCCTTCGACATTCGGACGTGTAGGGTGACGCAAGGTAGATAATCCGATGTGTCTTTTTTTTTGTGTGGAGCCGAACGAAAACCGAAAGGCCCACCACCAGCCGTTACAGCCGTTACATTTTTTAAAATCTAGATAGCCCAAAAAAGCGAAAGGCATGAGGGCCAGCGAAAGGAAATCGATGAATATGTGTATCTACTGTAGTGGTCCCTCTGCAGGGCTGGTTGGGTAGTGCCGGCTGCCCGCTTGACAGTGCCTGTGAAATTTCTTGCCACAGAGGGGTTTCACCAGCGTGGAAGGCAGTGTGCGGAGTAGATAGTGCCGGTTGCCGCGATAGTGCCGGTGTTGTTGGCTGGCGCACATCATACCGGCACTATATATAGAGGGGCCGTTACCGTATTCGGACGTGTGGGATGGCGCAACGTTACAACCGCGATGACTTTTTTCGTGCAGCTGGAAAATGAAAAGCAAAACAAAAAAGGCTCACCACCAGCCGTTGAAATTTTGAAGTTTAAATAGCCCCATAAAAACGAAAGGCCTATATAGCGACCATCGAGAGGAAATCGGTACGTAACCGTATTACATGTACTCCATACTCCATGTATGTATATGATACCTGGTATTTATACTAATCGTAAGAAACAGGAATGCTCGCCTATTAATAGGCTGAGCTTCTATCTTGGGGGCAAGAGTATATCACTTTGATTCAATAATACAGAGGGGTATTCTACACTGACGACTTTCGAAATTTCTGATTTTTTCTCCTTTAAAATATTCTGACTTTGCCTTTCTCAGGGCTCGTTTTCTTAGTATCGTTATAGTATTACAGTATTACGGGGGACCATAGTAAATAGGATCAAATATTGTTCGTGAAAATAGCGAAATATGTAGGTTCTTATGTGTATCGTAGGTCCTATTTAATATGGCCCCCCGTAATAGTTGTCCTGTACTGTTGGTATCTCACCGAGCCCGGGTTTTCGACGGATTTAAAATAAAAAATCCCAGGGCGCAGTATGTATTATAACCGTGTGGTATCGATGGTTCATATATACCGGTGATACTAACCGTTTTGCAACGTCCGTGTTACTATAGGTGTGCCGTGAGGCTGTTGTTCGTATCGCGCACGAGAAGGCACACGAGCTCGACAAGGCTGGCCTGGGGGGTCTTGGAGAAGAGATCGATCTGACTGCGCAGCTCAGGCCTGTCACGATGGACGACTTCGCCGAAGCAAGGAAAAAGGTGAGCCGGTTCCCGCAATTGGCAGGGCTGCGAGCCAAGGCATGCCTTCGCTCGGCTGGACTTGACGTCTACTACTCTGTCCCGAAAAATAGGGGGAAATTTTGATTACATGTTAATGTACCAAAGGTACTTCGTATTAGGACATAATGGCAGACGGAGGTGGCGAAGTAAGCCAGCTGTTGATTAACTGACTTAGTATCTACCGACAAGAGCAAGAGCGACAACAACGCCAACCCCAACGAAAACAGCAACAGTGACAAGAACGCGCCAGCCAGTCAGCCAGACACGGGCGCGGAAACTCCGCATTTTTTGCTCGAGACTACAGCAGTGCCCCCCCCTCTCGTATTTTGCCGGTTGAGTAGTGCTGCCCGCTGTAAGTGCCCGTGAAATCGCTTGGCACAGGTGGGGCTTGCTTAGATCAGTGCGGCGGTGTGTGCTGAGTAGTGCCGATTGCCGCTGTAGTGCCGGTGCTTGTCGCCTGGCGCATACATGCCGGTACTGAAGAGGGACCGATAACCAGTCGGTGTCGTACAGTCGACCAAGTCACAGCCTTCATCATTTGATCGAGCGTATTGTACCTATAGCTCAAGCGAGCGTTGTCTTCCATGCCCCCCATGAGGCACCTCTTGGCTCCGTGTGTTCATGGTCTTCTATCTATCGTCCCACGTAATCACGTTTTCGCGTGGTGTTGTGTGTGTTAGGTGGTCTGATATGTTTGTTGTTATTGCTGTTGCTTTTTTTTCGCCTTTTTTGGACCTTACAAGCAAATAGTCACAGCATAGACCCTTCCTTTTTTTTTGCGATTTTTGTTTCGTTTGGTCCTGCGAAGGGGGCGGGCATGTATGCCATGCCAGCCCGTCGCTCTTACAATTAGTTCTTCGACAAGGCTCGAACAGACGTAAATGATCGTAGCGGCCCCATCAAAAGTGTTGGTCTTGATCGGGAGTGTGTGCGGTGGCGTTACGAATGACGTTCAGCGCGTTTCGGAGTAAAGAGCGATTTTAACGCAGCACGGCCGATGCCGCCGCTTCGCTCCTGCACGCGAGAGACCAACGTGCAGCCACGCTGGACGAGATATCCTCTGGGATATTTGTACGTAGTGTAAAAACAACTCGAGACACTGTTAGGGTCAGGGGTTTGTATTTTACTGTGAAGACGGTTTACTCGGACATTACCGGTAAGCCGCTATTGTAGGGCTGGCAGCTTGCACGCCTGTGCTGCTGTTGAGATATAAGTTCACTCTGTGTTTTACTCTACCCGAACCTCTGACTCAGCGACAGACAGCTACTGCGCGCTCTACTGCTGCTGCTGCAGCGCCCACTACAGCCACAACATCCGCGTCTGTCCGTTCCCGCAAGACTAAAGTGTGTTGTTGTTTCGGGCTGTGGTGCATATGTGATACCTCCAAGGCGCTTGCCGCCAAATCTGTCGGTTGACAGCGTTTTTGATCCTTGATGAACAGCTGTCGTGGAAATACGTCAAGGGCATCCGTCAAAGACAGCCGTCAAGGAATCCCCCACAGTAAAACTAGTATATGAAGTGCAAACACAAGTTTCAGAGGGGGGGGGGGGTCCTTGATGGCTGTCCTTGACGGCTGTCCGTCAAGGGTAAGAGTGACGTCAACCGACTTGATTTTTTATGACGGCGCTCTTAACCCTTGACGGACAGCCGTCGAGGAAATACCCACACTAACACTAGTATATGAAGTCCGAAGAGGTCTTGACGGGACCAAAAATAGACCCGTCAACGGATACGTTTTGCCTTATCCCCCACACGACGGCAGCTTGCATGTCCTCCTTTTCGCTGTTTCCCCTCGCGTTACTTTGTGGTGCCGCGTCATCGTTGTGTAAAAACGTGAACGTGTGTTTTGTTGCTTATCCTCGCTGCGATATGATTGAAATATGCATTCATCGCACCTCCCATTTCCCCACGTGATGGCGACCCCCGTATTTTTGTTTTTACCGCCGTCTCTTGCTGCTACGCCTCGCGTTGCTTGCGATGCGACCGCGTTTGTTTTTCGTTTGCCTCCGTCGTGCTCCCCAGTTGACCGCTAGCGTTAGCGAGAAGGGGAGAGAGTTGTCGAGGGTGTGGGAGTGGAACGAGGAATACGGAGAGGTGAAGAAGAAGAGACCGGAGGCGTCGGCCCACCATCTCTCGATGTATCTGTGATTAACTGCGTATACGTAGGAGTACCCTTTTTTGTTGTGTTTTTCGAGGCGGCTCAGAGAGAAGTTCGGTTCGGACGGGTGGCTATCTCGACTGCGATGCTGTGAATCCGTGCTACAAAGTGTATTACGTTGTTTTTGTAGACTCCGGTAAGGCCACAGGGCAGAACGTGACAGCGTACCAGGTACGTTTAGTCCTCCCCACTATGCTGTAAACGTACCAGGTACGAAATACAGTAGTAGCCCCCGCACTAGCCTGTAGAGGTGCCAGGTACGAGCATACAGCAGCTATCCGCACTGTGCTGTAAACGTGCCAGGTACGAAGAACTTTAGTCTTCAACACTATGCTTTAGACGCACCTGGTACGAAGTACAGTAGTGCGTATGCTGTAAACCCGTAGATGCACGCAAGCGTCCGTGGATTTGTCATTTTGTGTTGCGTGTGTGAGGGCGGGTGGGGGGTATGGAGGGGTGTTTGTGTGTGTGTGGGGGGGGGGCGTACTCATTTGTTGCTTGCCTTATGTCATTTGACCATCGACCACGCATCGCTTTCGAGACGGGGTATGGGGTACGGTCCTGGCTGCAGATGCCTCGGTATCGAAACGCCGTGTGTTTCAGTGATTGCGCTATTGGTGTTGTAGGGTTTGGCCGCCGATAGAGAGCGTCGAGTACTTCCAAAATTATACTCTCGGGACCCCTGGGTATCTACTCGAGTATGACCAAAAGAACCAGGTTGGGTACCCGGGTATGTATCCCAGAGGGTATACCTGACTAAATACGTACTGCCCTTGCAATAGCGGTACTGCCGGCGGAGCGAACGAACCACATTGTTTGCTGCCGCAGAAGGGCGAACTTGTGGCGGTGATGGTCGTAAATAACGGCTGCCGATTGTCGGGGGGCGTAGCGTATCTCGTGGGAGTAAAGGGGCGGTGCTGCCCGCTCCCTGGCTTCGTGGTGCTTGGGACGACGTGCGTTCGGGGACTTTTTCGTGCCGCTAATAGGGCGTTATCGCGTTACACCCAGGAGTCGTTTTAGTTCCGTCGCAAACTACGTACGAGTATCTCGCTCTTAATTCAAAGTAGTTTACTTCTGCACACTCTTTCACTCTATGAATGATTCAAAGTGGTTTGGGCCCGGAACGTGCCTCAGTTGTTAATGTCGAGAGGGCTTAACTGCTGCTGCTGTCTGCCTCGTAAGGCCTCGCTAATGGCGGACGTGCCGAAAATGGGCACAGAGCTTGTTAATTCGGCAAACATCGGGCGCGAGCATACCGAAGATGTACGCGCGGTGGTGGTGGGGGTGGTGGGTGGGTACATGGGTGGGTGCGTGGGTGGTGTGGTTGTCCTGGATATGTATGGTGCGAGGCGCCGCGTTACACTGATGCCAACGATAGATGGGGCCGCCGTGTATCTTACGAGTACAATGATACCGCTGCCCTTTTCTTGCGTTTTACGGAAGGACGTAAACGAGGTATAGATGCTGACGTTTCTCTATACTACGCAGCCGCGGGGAGGGTGCGTTTTGGCTAAAACAAGCGTCTCGCCACGAAACAATTTATATTCTACACATTCTACGCCATGAACCGCCGTGTAATCTGCGTTTGGAGCGATGGTTGTTGCGAGGGAGCATTCCCCGGTTTTCTGGTTTCTTCTGTAAGCTAAAAGCAAAACGTTTCCGCCTCGAAAACTCCATAAAGCGAAGTACTGGCGAGTTCTACGCCAGTTATCGGTACATACATACCAGGCATTTGCGTTTCAGCAGTTCAAGTCGCGAAGAACCTTCGGTACACAGACTCGTATGCATCTCCCCGGCATTCTATTAATAGTATACCGTTTTCTGCCTGAACGGGTTTCTGTCGAACGGCTATTAGTTTACCAGAAAATGTGGTACAAATCTGCGCGGATATGGAAGGACCGTTTGGGTATTTTAATACATCAACAAGGCTATCGATAAACGTCCCGTGTTTTTCGGTGGACTTCGTGCGAGCGTCCAACTTTCATACTTAAGCAGTACGGGTACACCTGGGACAAACACAGCAACGCATATTGTTGTCGCTGTGCTCTACAGTCCCATACTTCAGTCGTATGCGTATACCTGGTACTACACGAGCACTCCTACTGCCTTGCACACCATTGGTTTCGTCTCCCACCCGAACAGGGATTCGGCGTACCAGTCGGGAACAGACAATGGTTACTGTATCACATAACAAACGATACTGCGTGCGATAGACACATCATCACGCCCTCGCCACCAACCACATTGTCCTCAGGTCACCGACCTTTGCTCATTCCCTCGTGTACGTGTACACCTAACCTAAGGCCTCTGCAACCTAAACTAAGATATTCAGAAAAAGACTATAGACCGACCAGGTGCTACGCACCCCTTCTCCACATTCGATCCCTAACGATTGACGCCCTGACCGAAAGCGACGGAAGTCGATAGCTAGCCGATAAACGCAAACAAGCGGCCGGCGGCAATTACTAGTACGAGATTCCGGGGGATGTTGCTACTACTACTACTACTACTACTACTACTACTACTATTAATACTACTACTATACTACTACTATACTAATACTATTACGGGAGACCATAGCTAATAGGACCTATGGTATACATAAAAACCTACCAGGTATATATTTAACTATTTTTACCAACAACATTTGGTCATATTAACTATGGTCCCCCGTAATACTACTACTGCTCCTACTACTACTATTACTATACTACAGTACTACATACAGCAGTACTACTACTACTACTACTACTACTACTACTACTGCTACTACTACTACTACTACTACTACTATTAATACTACTACTACTACTACTACTACTACTACTACTACTATACTACTACTACTACTACTACTACTACTACTACTACTACTACTACTACTACTACTACTACTACTACTACTACTACTACTACTACTACTACTACTACTACTACTACTACTATTAATACTACTACTATACTACTACTATACTACTACTATTACGGGGGACCATAGCTAATAGGACCTATGGTATACATAAAAACCTACCAGGTATATATTTAACTATTTTTACCAACAACATTTGGTCATATTAACTATGGTCCCCCGTAATACTACTACTGCTCCTACTACTACTATTACTATACTACAGTACTACATACAGCAGTACTACTGCTGCTACTACTACTACTAACTACTACTACTGCTACTACTATTAATACTACTACTGCTACTACTATTAACACTACTACTCGTCTACTACTACTACTACTACTACTACTACTACTACTACTATTCATACTACTACTCCACTACTATTACGGGTGACCATATTAAACCATTACCGGCGGGCCGGGGCCCCGACGGGGCGGATGACCGCATACGTGTCGAAAAAGCAGGCAAAGAAAAATAGTTTTCGCCGTTGATGGCAGGTGTCTTATTATGCGCGAGAGTCTCAAAAACCAACCACTTGGCGTCCAAAGTACCAAACGGCCTCGACACCGTAACCAAAACTCCCGGGTACAGCGTGGGCATCAAGCTGGGGAACTGCTCGTTCACTGCGATCCGAACAACCTTCAAAACAACTTCCACCCCCGGTGCCAAAACACGCTCAGTCCCCGTCGCTGCCGACACTACCCCTCGAAAAGCACGGCTAAAATCGCAAAAGGGGCCCCGTTAGGTACGCCTAAATGATGAAACTTGGTGTAGCTGGCTCCCGTGTCAGTGCGGTCGAAGTGGTTGCTCAGCAACCTCAGGAGGAGCGTCAACGCTTCAGGTCCCGTCGATCCGGCTGCGAGGGCGTGCGACACCTGCCCAAAACAATCATCCATCAAGGTAGTGAGGGGGGCGGTCGTGGGCTTGTCAGGTGCGATGGCGCGCGCGAAGGATTTCTTGAGGGGGTACTCCCAACCGGCGATCCAATCGGTAGAACTAAGGCCTTCGTGGCTGCCATCGTTGCACAACATGAGAATATCAGACGTGGAGGCCTTAAACGAACGAGTGAGTTGCTGCGCGGCATCAGAAGGGTAGATCGAGGAGGGAAAATGTATATAACAGAAATGCGTGAAATATCCTTCAGTCCCAGGTGTTTGTACGCCCGTTGGACGTCTGCAGTGTGATTTTTCGTGGCGGCGGCGGCTGAGTCGATCGCCGTCGTGCGGGCGTGGACAAGGATAGACGACACGGGCATGGGGCGGTCATCGGATATGGTCAAGCGGCCAAGAAGCGCGGCGGAGGGAGCAACTTGCGCCAGCGAGGGAACCACTTGCCTCTTAGAGCCAGTGGTGACCTCGGGAACGGGGCTTTCGCCACTGCCGTCCGTGGAGGACCTCGAAGAGTGGCCTGATAAGCGTCTCCCCGCGGGCGGCAATTCCAATTTTCCCCGTCGCTCGAGCTGTCCTCCCTGGCCTCGGTTTCTTCCACGTCCAGCCACGTGTCGCCGAGAAGTGGCCCAGTCCCAATATGTACCCTGCCCGCGGTGGGACCTGCCCTTATGGCCGGCCGAGTCTCCTCCCCCGCTCGGGCGACGGGCGTTCCGCCGCGCTCCCCGCGGCGGATGCTAAAATGGCGGACCAGTGCTGGAGAATGGCTGCCTTGTCCGGTGAAGCGAGGGATGTCCATGCCCCAGGCAGTCGGGGGGGCGGGGCTTGGGCACCGTCCGGTTCCTAGGTCGCCAGTCATGCGTCTTTCGTGGTAGCCAGCCGTTCGTCCTCTGAGTTAGGGGGGCTCGAAGTTCACGGCGTCCGCCAGCGTCGTGGAGCACGGGAGTTGGGGTGTCCTCTCTCCCGACGAGGGAGAGGAGCCGTACGTCCTCAGACCGCTGGTAGACCTGGCGGGGCTGGGTGGCTCCTCCCTTGCTTTATGTGTCCGTGACATGCTGAGCCGGGGATGGGCGGAAGGCCCGGAAAAGTCTTGAACGAGGTCCGTCTGCCGGAAGCTGCTCGAGCTTCGTCTTGGGGGTCCAGCCGAGGCTCTGGCTCCTCGTGCGGGCGTGCTGTACATGGCGCGCGATCTACGTCGCCATCATGGGGCTCCTGCTGAGACACACGCTCCGCTTGGTGGTCTGTTGTACAAGGCACTCGATCTCCATCGACGAGCCTTGGGCGGGGGGGGGCTGAGGGACTCTGGGCCTCAATGTCTCGTCCACCATGAGGGGAAGCAGACCCTCCCTCCTCATGAGTCTCCATCGTGCAGTGGGTGGAGCAAACTTACTCCAGAAAAGCAAGCGGTTCGAAATGAGTGAGAACAACTCGTACCAACAAAAAGGCGAAAAGTCCTACGCCGACGACGCCACTTGTTAAGATCACAGACAGCGGGACACTTTGTATCCCTGGGCAGGTCTGCCTATTAAGCCGGTACTCATTGGGACTCACATGCGTTGCTTGCTTAGAGATATAAGAGCAGCTTTATTCCTTTCGTACACGACGGAGACTGAGACCACGCTCGCTCGCGCCTCTCTGGAAAACCCCTGGTTTTCCACCTAAGATACGCCTTCCAAGTACTACAAACGCGATCCCAGTGCCAGAACCCAGGTAATTACCGGGCTTTCCGCCTCATACAAAGCAGTATCATGACACTAGCCCACCCTTTGACGATTTCTTCCTGCTCCTTAAGGCTACGTATTCCTTTCATTTTTTTACCTACCTTGTCGGCTTCGTTGACTTGCCATTCAGAGGTAACCTGGTGTGGTAGTGGGTTTTGAGGAGCCACAGCTCCGACTCATGTTCTAGTTAGTAGAATCGGGGTTTCCATGAATTTCCCATAATTTTGCATATACGGCTCGTCAGAGTGGGCTTGTGTTATGATACTGCTTTGTATGAGGCTGAAAACCCAATAATTACCTGGGTTCTGGCGCTGGGATCGTATTTGTAGTACTTGGAAGGCGTATCTTAGGTGGAAAACCAGGGGTTTTCCAGAGAGGCACGAGCGAGCGTGGTCTCAGTCTCCGTCGTGCACGAAAGGAATAAAGCTGCTCTTCTATCTCTAAGCGAGCAACACATGTACGTACCAATGAGTACCGCAGACCTGCCCAGGGATACGAAGTGCCCCGCTGTCCGTGATCTTAACAATAGGACCGACGGTAAACACGAAAACCCATATATTTCGCTTTTTTTACCAACAATATTTGGTGCTATATACTATGGTCCCCCGGAATACTGCTGTTGCTACTACTATTATTATTATTATTATTATTATTATTATTATTATTATTATTATTATTATTATTATTATTATTATTATTATTATTATTATTATTATTATTCTTATTATTATTCTTCTTCTTCTTCTTCTTCTTCTTCTTCTTCTTCTTCTTCTTCTTCTTCTTCTTCTTCTTCTTCTTCTTCTTCTTCTTCTTCTTCTTCTTCTTCTTCTTCTTCTTCTTCTTCTTCTTCTTCTTCTTCTTCTTCTTCTTCTTCTTCTTCTTCTTCTTCTTCTTCTTCTTCTTCTTCTTCTTCTTCTTCTTCTTCTTCTTCTTCTTCTTCTTCTTCTTCTTCTTCTTCTTCTTCTTCTTCTTCTTCTTCTTCTTCTTCTTCTTCTTCTTCTTCTTCTTCTTCTTATTATTATTCTCTTGCCATCCGACAACGTGCAGCATGATCTTCAACATTGATCACTCCTTATTTTCCCGAAAGAAGAAAACCTCAGAAACAAAAGGAAACCCTCGCACCAAGTCTACCTCCCTTCTGTGCCAACTTTCGTCTTGTCTACTCCATGTGCTGTCCTTGCTCTTCCCTTCTCAATAACCCCTTTAGAACTCCAGTCCCGTTTTGGAGACAATCCACTCAAATTCCAAGTATTTTTTCCCCAATTGTCCCCAAAACGAGACTGCAGTCCTAAAAGGGTTAAGTTCTATTGTTAAACTTTACGCTGCATCCAAGCTCCATCCCCACGAAACCGGTGTGGGTCCGTCGTCCCCCCCCTCCCCTGTTCCTTCTTCCTTCCTGACGGTCCCTAAGCTGGAGCTTGAACCGCGACACCCCCCTCGAAATGGCGACCTGGGTGGTCACCGAGACGATTTGGAGCAGGCGTTCCTTCACCACCCCCTTCCTTGCCATCGACCCACCATCCCTCCTCCCCACGACGCTAGCTGCCCGCTGGTCGACGAAGTTGCTGCCCTCTACCCCGAGGCGCCCAAAGCATTCCACCGGTAAGGTGGCTAGTTTGTGGCTCCGCTCGTCGAAGGACACATGTCCCGGACGCTCGTAGATTTGGCGCTCGCGCGCCTCGGAGGTAGAAGCAGCTGATCCATCGTGATCAACGCTGCCTCCTCGCAGGTGGACCTGCGCTTGCGGGCCTGCATGGGTGACGTCCAGCAGGATGGGCGTTTCCCTGTATGCCCTGTTAGGAGCGTCCCGAAGACCTCCTTTCCCGACAACGACGCCCATCCGCAGGTTCCGGTCCGCAGTGAACGGTTCACCGCTCTCTACTTGGTGTGGGATTCCCAGCCGCCTCAGCGAGCGGGAGATCGCGTGAACCAACGGTTGATGCTGGTTTACCTTTGCCCCTGCTCTGGGACAGATGCGTGCGTGGCGTATGTCTACGTCGACTGCGTCGCAGCAGGGGTACCTCACTGCCACGTGCTCCTCGATGCTCATGAAGCGCCTTCCCATCCCCACGAACTCCGCTGCTGGTATGACACGGAGCGAGTATATGTTGGCCTCGCCCGAAGGCAAGCAGTGGCTCCTGCTCCTTGTAGACTCCTGTAGCGAGCTTTGGTGAAAGCTTTGGTCTCGCTCCCCCCCAGCGGGTCGCCTGGTCCATGTGGGCGTGCAATCTCCGGTAGCCCCTCCAGCGCGGCTGTGTGTTCAGCGTGCCGACCCTGATTCACCAGCTTCCCCAACTTCTGTTGAGCCTTTCGGGAGTTGGTGGTTACGGCGTCATGCGCAGCCAGCATGTCGGCCTCAGGGGGCCTTGGGACCAGGTCCCCCTCTGCGCCCAGTCTCCATTCCAACCAAGATTCGGGGGCGATGCCTTCCATCGCTTCCTTCGTCACGTCCTACGTGTCCCGAATCTCTCAGCAATGATACTCGATTCAGGGGGGCCTCTCTTAACTCTGTCTTCTAGCGGACCCGTGAGGTCTGCTAGAACCTCCGGCGGGATGCCCACCTTGCTCCCAATTGAGGCTGACATTCGCCTCGCTTCCGTCGACGGCAGCCCTAACCCTCCCGCTCCCGTAGAAAGGCGTGCTTGGGCTTGTTGGTACCTGGTAGGGTTTTAGAGTCAGTTGGCTAGCCGGGCACCCCTCCTGGGCCAACGACTGTGCGTCCGCCGCTCCCGGTAGCTCTAGGATATTTTCGTAGGCCCACTGAGCCCCGTTGTCGTCCCTTCGGCATGCTTCGAGTGATAGCCCCGGGTCCAGAGCCCTTTCGAGGTAGCCCGTCCGCTGCCCGAGGGATTCGACGGTGATGGCGGCCGCCGCTTGCTTGTCGGGCATGTAAGCAAGGCAGCGCGCAAGGTGGTCCGCGCCTCCCTCCCTCACTACGTCCATTGCTCGCCCCAGCACGTGTTCATCCGAGCCGATCGGGACACCCACCACCGTCACCCCGTCTTCGTCTGCGATGCGGACGTCAACGCTCTCCAGGAGCGATATCTCTTCTGCCGTCGGGACGTGTCCTTTGGGTGGTAGTGCTACGGTCTTGGCGGGGTTGACCACGATGCCGATGTCGTCTAGCTCTCGCCGTAGGAAGGCAAAAGTTCTAACCGTGTTGGCTGTGACCCCCATATGGCTGAGAGATACATCGTCCATGTAGGCGAAGGCCTCCACTCCTTCTCCCTCGAACTCCTGTCGGAAACGCTTCAGCCCCGGTCGCAACGCCAGACAGAACATTGCCGGCCCCATGGGGTCCCCTTGCTGGACACCGCTGGAGCGAGCGATCGTCCTGGTCTCCCCTGAGTCCATCCGGAAATACACGTCGGCGGGTCTTGTGCCGTAGCACTTGGCTACAAACGGCGTGAGCGCTGGGGCACGCGGTTGGCCGCCTCTTCAAGCACCGCCGTCCGTTTAACCGTGTTGAAGGCGTTGGAGCAGTTGGTTAGAACGACCCAGTTTCCCGTCTCGTGTAACGTCCTAGCCCTCAGTCCCACATGCTCCACTCCTCCGGGTACGGCGACCCCAAACTGCCTGACCTCTTGGTTGACCTCCTCCAATCGCGGCCGCCACTGTCGCATAGGCCCCGCGGTGATGAGCCGCCTCCATGTCATGCCAACGCAAACCGGCCGGCCCTTTTCCCCCAAGGCAGTGAGGCTCGACTGCAAGAAGAGCTGCTAGAATTCTGGCGGGAACGCGTCCGGCTCGTCGACGATTCTCCGCCAGAAGGCTGTCATGCCCTTTCCGAACTCCTCCCGCCCGATGTCGGTGTGCATGATGGATTTCAGGTGCGCAAAGCGTTGAGCGTCGTTTCAAGGGCCTGAAAGGCCACTGCGGGAGCTGATGACGTCGAAGAGCACCTCGGAGGCGTACTCATCGTCAGGGCGCCACGGAGGGGCGTTTTCATCTTCCACCTCGGTGGCGGTCGCCAACACTGTAGCCGCCGCCGCGGAAACTGCGGCGCGATCTTCGGAGGGGAACTTGGTCACCAGTGTGCTCCACGTCGCCTCGCTTCCAGCTGATCGTGGCTCTGCCAGCAGGTTGCGAGCTGCCACTTTAACCCCTCCCGCGTGGCGACACGCCGACGACGCCCGTTCGATCTTCGTCTCCTCCGAATCTTCTTGGGCGACATCCCGTCGCCTCAGATCCCCTCCCCTGGTGCATGCTATCAGCCATGTGGGAGCAGGAGCACTATGCCCCCGCTCTCCACCAACGCGAACCTCTGCTGCCTCTTGATTCGACCGTCCGGTGAGTGGAGCAGGGCTGGCATAAGGTACCATAACTTGATCGCCCGTAGGAGCGAGTTCGGCGTCGCCGACTCTCGGTTCGGCCTGTGCTCACCCATAGCGTGGTTGAGGATGCCGAGCACGTGAATGCTAAGGCGCGCGTGCGCGCCAGCCAACTGCGGGTGCACTGTTTTCCCGGTTGCAACACGTTGGCCCAGGTCATCGAAGGAAACGGCATCAAGTGGTGGCCCTATACCCAGGCTGTTCTGGTCCCACCCGTACCAAAGCCCCCGGCTGCGAAGGTCTTCATCACCTATGGTCCCCCCTCCCATCCTCGCGGCCCGATTACGAATCCCCGGGTTCGCTTGGACCGCTGCCTGCAGTGCTTCCCGTCTTGGATGCTGTGCTCCGCAATTGACTGCTGGGCAGCGGAGAGGTGCCGGTGCTGCGCCTCTCGCAAGGGCCTCCACTACCTATCATCAGTAACCGCGAGTAATTAATACTATTAGTACGAGTATTTCTCCGAGTACAACTTTTTTCTTCATATATACCAGGTGCAGTATACGTATATTCTCTTCTTTTTCCCATCGCTTTCACTTTTCCGGCTTAATAACTCGTACCAGGTAGGAGGTTTTACCCTACGCGGTCTTTTTCTGGACACGCCGAGGGCACTGGTGTCGTCCCTCCTCCCCCCCTGGTACGTGCCTTCATTTTTATCACGCATAGGCTTCAGCATTCCACACTGATGCTCGCCGATTTCATCGATGTAGCTACTACAGCAGTAGTAGATCAATTTGTTTGCAAGAAAAAGTCCTCATGAGTACACTCGGCGAGACTTGAACCCACGAAATTGATCTTATTCATAGTGGGCACGCGGACCACCTGCACTACAGTAGGATTATTACTTACTGGTACAGCAGTACTATACTTACACCACGACATGATCGTGCATGTATGTGCGTCGTAGGTACGGCCCACTATTAATAGGAATGATTAGTAGTATGTGACCGAGGGTCGCTTCGCTCTCTCAGCTTCATTCTACATCCTCTACCACCAGCTATACTACAATGCTGGGGCCAATGGAAATTCCCATTTGCTGGCGCCGGCTGTTGGCCAGTCATGGTTTCACGATTTCATACTTCCAACGACGATCACCCGCCTGTGGCTGGCCTGTGTGGTGGCCGGTGACGTCACACGCCACACAGCATGTCGACCAACAAACCAATTACCAGTTACCGATACTACCAACATGCAAAACTAAACGGAGCCGAAAACCGTAAATCCATTTTTGTCCCCTGCTCCCCTACGAGGCATAGCTTCCTGTAACAATATCAAAACTGATGCTGGATCATTTTTGGAAGTCGCGACCCGAGACCTTGGGCAACATACTCATACTCGGCTACTCCTACCCTGACGTTCTGCACCTCAACGTTCGTTGCGTGCGCTGTGCTGCAAGGTGAGACCGTGTGCAGGTATGGACGGGGCGCGGGTTGTTCTTGTCGCCTTGCAGCTCCGAAACATACAAGAAGCGATTCGAAAATTGAAAATAGAGGCAGTTTTTTCGTCCTGCTGCTGCGGTACTCGTACAGCAGTGGAGTATGGTATCTTCGGCATGCATGTTCAGATTGAGATACAATATCCTGTTGCTGTAGGATTAGTTGCCAGCGCGGGCACGCGAGACATGAGGCGACAACTCAACGTGCCCCTGCTTGAGAACCCCGTTGCATCAAGTAGTGCCCGCCTTTCGCTCTGTGGCGTGCTGGTAGGATAGCTTTCACGCTGTCCTCGGGCGGCGTTGAACGTTCGCATGGCGCTTTGGTACTCCGATACGACCACTTTTTTTGTTTTTTCGCGGACTCTTTGTTCCGGTCCGCCGAACCAGACTCCTTGTTGCAGGTTGAAGTTTGCAGTTTGAAGTTGCGATATCATCCACATTTTATACCAGCAGTACGTACGTATCATATCGATACCAACGACGATGGCTTTATGTCCATATCGTGATGACATCCAACACACTACTGCTGTTGTTCTTGTTACGCATGCCGGAATCGCTTGGTTGACTCTATCTATACTTACCAGGGCAAGAAGGTACCAGCCTGCCTGGTATTAATATTCATAGTTAACCTCAGACAGGGCAAGAAGGTACCAGCCTGCCTGGTAACGATTAATATTTATAGTTAACCTCAGACACCCCTGTAACTGCCTTATTAGGGTTACGTATTATACCTGATTAATGGATGGCATTATAGTAACCGGTACGAGGAAATTACCGTAAATGACCCCCTAATGAGGTTTCGCCTGTACGTATTGCGTCTAGAAAACGCCTCCATACAGACCGAAAACACCCTGGATATGTGTGCGCTTCTTCGTAGCACTATTATCAGCGGTATATCGTAGCTCTCTAGCTAGACTATACGTAGCGCGCGCAGGTGGCACACAACAGAGAGGCTATGTCGTGCTCGTTACGTACATGGGGATTTCGACGAAGGCGATGAGGAGAGGACGCATCCCGTGAAGTTAAAAACCTTGCTGTATTTCCGGGTAGCGGTCATGGCAAGCGGTAATTGTGTTCAGCCAAAGTTGTTGATTACCGGTACGTGACAGCTCTGAATTGCGGTAACTACCACCCGTGCTCATATTTATATACGTGGCTGAACCGACTATTTGTCCGACCGAGTACCTGCACCAGAAACCAAACTTCTCCAATGGGTAGCCTACTACTTGTACGTTACAAGCAGCACTCTTAGAGCGGCGGAGAAATTGCGCGTATAATATGTGCAAAACCATCCACACGTAAATTTAATACCTGGTGCGGTTATGTGTATAGCACCGGCGATGTCGGACTACGTTCGTTTTGGCAGTAAGTAGTAAGGCTGGGCCGGCGAATTACGTAACCCCCTCAGTGCCCTCTAAAAAAAACGCAAAAATCTCTACGAAATCCCTGCGTTTTTGGACCCACTGCGCCGCCCGAGATCGTGTGCTCAGGCTCGCGGTTGATGGTGTTGCCAAACACACGGAGTTCTGCAAAGTTTATAGCAGTCACTTGTTCGGGTGGACACAATTCCGCTTGTCAAATTTTGTGTCGGTGGTCGGGAATGTAAGGTTTCGGCCTATTTTTTTATCGTATAACTCAATGTATAGGAAAACCATATCGGGGATGAGTATGTTTTGTCCCCCCCGGAGAAAAACGAGGATGATAGGCTTCCTATTCCAATTCGAGGGCCGCTTGGGTGCCTACCCTCAGCAAGTAATTTTAGACACGAGCCCGGTAGTGGACATCTGCTGATAGTGAATCTTCCTAAGGTGGCTATTTGCGCACTCTGGTCAGGTTGGCTAAGGGGTAGTACGAAGTAGTGTACCCTGGTAGGTGTCAAGGGATGATCCACTGGAGTGTAAAACAAGTGTCTGTGCTTGGCCAAGCGCAGACGTCCTCTTATTGGTTGGTGCGAGACTTGCTCAAAGGAGGCAAGAGAAACGAGTGAACGAGAGGGGGCAGGTGGCTTGTAGCCAGATGGGGCCTTTTGCTTCAACCGGCTACAATCTACTGGCGAGGGATACGTACATCATCTCCAAACCCAACTGCAGTCATACCTGGTACAAACACCCCGTGAAACCTGACGCATGAATATACATTAGCTCGTGAATACAGTCGCGTCTGTTCAGGCTACTTGGGATACTGTTACAGCCTACTGTTACAGCCTGCGAACCGGTATTGCAACTACAAATATTTTAATTCCAGGCGGTTATGGAGGAAAATATCCAGCCGTAAGATTATATCTAAAGAATCCTACAGGCAGGCGGTTGGTCTATTTACTCTAAACCAGGTGCTCCCATCACAGTGTATTATACGCGGCTCAATCAACCTAGGCTCAATCAACCTAGTTTTCCAAGCCACAGCACATCCCGAGCTGGCCGAATCATAACCTAGAGTCTTTCCTAGCACAGCATCCGAGCCGGCTGAACCAGCTTACCGCCTTACCAAGCACAGCGTCCAAGCACTGATCACTCACTGATCACTCGCAGGCTTCAGGTTACGGTTCGAGTCAGAGGGTCGGCTTTAGGCGCCGAGCACAAAACCTCCGAGATTGTTTACCATCAGTAGGTGTCCACGCCTCCACGAGCCTGTCAGATGATTTCACAGGTCGACTCTGTTACTGCCCCAGCTCCCGCCTCTCTGATCCCACCTGGACCTGATTCCACTTGGCACCGTGCTTTCACTTCGTGGTGAAGAAATATAATTAGCCGCCGGCAGGACCCACCGAGGCACTCTACTCCCACGCGACTTTGTCCACCATAAGCGGGGTTTCCATCAGAACGGCCAACACTCGAATCAGTGTACAGGGCTGCGAACCGTGGTTTTCTCTCACAGGCTCGTGTCTACACATATTAATAGTTTCGTTTCGATCCTCGCGGGGATCTCTCTCAAACGCCCCCTGTTTTTGCCGCAATTACCCCCAAGCACGCTTTTTTTTCTGGTCTTGCCGCAATACGGGTAAGAATATGTTTTTTCCGGCCGTAATCCGACATCACTGTATAGCAGGAGTAGTGTGCCACATGGGATGAGCCCACAGCGAGGTCAAAGTTCTAAATAGGAGCATGCTGCCAGGTAGTAAACAAAAACGTGCAAATCTGGATAGCCTTGCAAGCACGTGCATCTTCTCCGCTGGTGCCAGCAAGATATTCGTTTGTCGTACGTATGATATTATACCAGGCACGTTGCTTGCCTCAGGCCGAGAGCGGAAGGGCGGAGTATGATAAGCGTAGTGAAGTTTGAATAATGGAGATGCCATCGTTAGGGGCGGTGTTTGTATTAATAGACAGCAGTATCATAAGTAAGGATGTTGGTTCAGCGGGCAGGTTCAGAACATATTGACATGTTTTATCGTGCTACTGTAAATACCTGCCCGACACACTACTTGAAAATAGAGGGGTTTTTGTTTTTATAGATTTGTGCAAGTACGTCATCTGTGTACGACCGGTTGAGTGGTTGAAACTCTACTTTTTTGCCATCTGCGTGATACGCTAGACACGCTAATCGGCCGTGCTTGTTCTGTCTTAAATTTCAACGATACGGTGTCCATGAGGGAAGCCTGCGATATCGCAGTTGATACCCAGTTCCTTAACCCCTTTAGGACCGGAGTCCCGTTTTGGGGACAAACTACTTGAAATTTGAGTAGTTTGTTCCCAAAATGGGGCTGCTGTTCTAAAAGGGTTTAACTATTAGTAGGTGGCAAGTTGTTCGCGCGTGTTCATCGCAGTTGATACTCAGTTCCGTAAACTATCAATATATGGTAAGTCGTTCGCGCGTGTTCTTTTGGCAATCCTCGTTCACCTCAGCAGTGGTAGACGGCCAGAGCCGATTGACGAGGTGATTTCGTTCGCTCGAAATTGCGAACCGGCAGCGTAAATAAGTCGCAAAATCACCAAATATTTAATTTAACGCGCCGGCAGCTATTGATACTACTACAGTACCGTGGCTACGTCACCTGTGAAAAAACGGATTTCCCCAAAACGTTTTTTGCTGATTTCCTCGCGGACCGTTTGAACTATTAATACTAAGCTGACGTACCAGGTACATGAAAAACGGGCGTACATTGTTGAGCACGAAACGTGGTGAAAATAATGTCTAAAAAGCCCTGGACCCTTTTGTTTATTTGGAGCATTTTTTCGGTTTTAGAAAAATGCGGATCTCGTTTGCAGACAGCCCACTCTTTTTCCGAGTCGTTTCTGTGTTCTTGTCAAACGCCTACTCGCGCCTACTCGGCAACATCTACCTGAGGGTCCCACCGCCGTGGCCTTGAGGGCGAGGGTTCTTCATGTTTTCATCGTCCCGTTTTTTCGATGCGCGACCAAATGTTGCTTCGGTTACGAAAATATTTTTTCATGCCGCCAGAGGCCGAGACCAATGAGATGCTGGTTATTTCAATGGTTGCTGAGTTTCAGCTCAAAACCGCACTGCTTGCAACCAGATCACGCACGTGATAGTTGAGCCGAGAAGGTGATCTCTGGGTAACTTTCTCTACGGCACCATGGCAGCGGTGGAGAGTACGTACGAGTGTATGAGCGCCCTTGTGTATATGACTGTTGCGAAAAACAAATGTGCTTTTTGGTCGACCGTGTGAAAATGTTTCGGCCATCGCCAAGAATCGAGTTCGACGAGCCAGCTCTTGGTTCTCTCCAGCCTCCAGGATAGGGAGAAGTTCGAGAACTCGGTGCGTTCGACAGGTCACGCCGGATCGATTAGGCGCATCACATAGGCTCAGTGATACCATGGAGATCGCGCGGTCCATGAGGTCGAACGGGGTTGTGTGGCAGGAGATACGACCTGCTGAGTACTGCTTTGCAGGATGTGAAAATGCAGATGTGAGCGTTGAGAATACCCCGACGATTCCATCCCACGGCAGCGGCCACACCATGGAATTGAGACTGCATCTCGACGCTGCAATATCCGCGCCCATATGTATGGTGTGTGGGAAGGGCATGGCGCTGAAACCGGCGCCATGCAGTGGTTCTAGAACCCGGTATCGGTGGTGAAATTTGACTGGTAGTGTGACGAGGCCTTTTTTCCCCCCTCTGTTCTCTCACATTGGTGCCCCCTCTTTGCACCAGCGCCATCTCGATATGCAACTCCTACTACGGGGGAACACGGTAATCAGGACCAAATATGTTCTGCGAAAACACTGAAATATATAGGTTTGTGTATATGATGGGTCCTGTTTACTGCTGTGGTCCCCCGTAATACAACAGCGGGAAGGGGGGAGAAGAGCCTGCTATGTGACCCCGGATCTGAGTTACGAGTTGGAAGGAGAGAGAGAAGAAGATGTGCGAAGATAATGAATGGGATGAGAAAAAAACAAACAAACAAACAAACAAACAAATACAACATGGAACGGCACGAAGTGCTCGAGCGGACCGATGTCCGTCGATGAGACAGGGCCTGATAGCATACCGCGGATGAAATGTTGAATTTGTGCGTGATCGACCGCAGATTATTCAAGTGCTGGTAGAGGGAACAGAACCCAATTTCATATATCAGATCCACTATTGACTTGATAGTTGATTGGTTACAGATCCTTTCATTGGTTGAAGTTGGAACAAGTAGGTAGTTTTAGAGGAGAGGATTGCAAAATATCGATGGAATTGTTAGACGTCATAACATTGTTTTTAAAAACGGGGATTTGGGGGATTTAATTTGATTGTCCTGACAGCGCCAGGTATCTACTGTACGTCACTGGGAACTGCTGTGCGTGTACAGCAGTTTAGACATTCCGACTGTAATATTGTCATAATAAACACGTTGACATGTAAATACTTTGTCCCCTGAACCGGCATGCCTACTCATGTGTAGACAACCCCTGCGTAGCGCTTCAACGCTTCTCGAACGACGCTCCACCTGTCGACTCCCTCGTGGGAGCTTGTGTACTACCCGCGGAACGTTGTCTTCCCCCTTGCGGGGCTTTGTTTCCCCCGACGGGTCGGTGTGTGGTGTGTCTCCCCTCCCGTAAGTGAGCCTGCTGTCAAATGTGGAGAGGATGCGTGGTCGTCCTCTCTCATACTGGCGTCGATGGCAGAACGTCGATCTCGTGAGAGCATCTACCTTCGAACCCGCCAACTTGCTCTTGGCATGTCGGACACAGAAAAACATCGCGAAATGAGGTTGAAGGAGACAGCGAAAGTGGCCCTGCCGAGCCCCACCCCCACCCGAACCCTGGAGGACGACGACAAGGAGCTGAGCACACCCGGCAACCGGGACGCTGCGAGTGTCGGGTGTGCTCAGCTCCCGTGTCGTCGTCCTCCGCGGTTCGGGCGGGGGTGGGGTTCGGCCTTCCTGCTTTCACCGTGTTCTTCAACTCCATTTCCGCTATGTTATTCGGTGTCCCGACATGTCAGGAGCATGTTGGCGGGTTCGAGGGTAGGTCTCTCGCCGCAGCAACGCCCCGCCGTCGACGCCAGTATAAAGAGACAGTATTGGGAGTGATGCTCTATTGACACGGACGCCCGCGAAGAACCGACGTGACCGGCATGTCGTAGGAAACTTTTGGATCGACGGGATCGGTCCCGTGTTGAAACAAATTGACAAGCCGCGGCCCAAGGTCTGGCGCTGAACAGCGGATTCGAAGCGGTTCGTCATTGCGCGGGAACGTAGCGTGTACCGTAGTCACTGGCTTGCCTCCTCGGTTGCCCCCTGGCTTGAAACTAGCAGCTTAAACTGTGCACCCTTCCACGCTGGTGAAGGGCATAAGGCGGTCGAATAGGGCTGATTTGAGCAATCCCCATGTTCTCGGAGGGGAAAATGAATCAGCGCTACTTGAGGCTTCACCCGAAGCAAGAGCTACACGGCAATCGATGGCTCCTGACGAGAGCTGCTGGTATAGCGTACGGAGAGGCTCATCGCAGATGACCGACAGAAATTCGGAAGGCGAGGAGATCGGTAGAGTCTTCGTTGTCAGGACGTTATATATTTTCCCTTGGAATCAGCGACAAGACGGTACTGCGACGGGACAGCAACAACATCGTCATCGAGACCCTCGTCTACAGTAAGCCTACGTGCATCTCTAGCTGTGACCACCGGAGTTTTGGGTGTCGAGGGAACCTGAGGAGATTGTGAGAGGGTGACAGTTGGCGCAGATACGCCAAACGCACGGTTCACAGAACTGTTCGCTCTCGACGAAGACCCCGACAGACTCACAAAGCATTCCTGCATCAGGGTTTCAGTCTGATGCGACAACTGGTCGACCTTGCCGGCGAGTATCCGATCAAGTCGGCCTGTCCACAATCTTTTCTCAGCCTCTCCCGTCATAGGACTGAGTTCCGCGGAGCTGTCGACCGCGCGCGTCGCCACGATGCCGCCAGCCTCGCGGGGTCTTCCCGCCGTTAGCGCCCTGCCCTTTCGCCCCCGCTCCCAACCGTACCGCTGTCCCAACAGTTTATGCAAGTAAACAAACAGCGTGGAACCCGCCATCGACGTCCTCTCTCCGGCAAACCCTTGTCCCCTCGAAAATGTGCCAACATCATCGTGCAGACTATACGGGTTGCACCCGGAAACATGAGCTACTGTAGATCATTCGAGATCGGGGCTATGTGTTCCTTGAAATATCCAGATCATGAAGCGGGAATGATCCGTAGACGATCTGTTTGTCCGAGGTGTGTGTGAAAGCCCTCCAAACTCGGGAAAGCGGCAGATCCGGCAGCGGAGGGTTCGGCAACAACGAGTCCGGCAGCTGGGCCCGTGAAACGGCGACTCCGGTTGGCGGTGGATCTCTCGGCCCCGGTGCACCCACTCGGGGTGCCGGAATTCCCTCGGGCGCATGGCGGAGGGGTGCTTTCAACAACAAGGAGAGGAGAAGCGCCACCAACACGGACGCGACTAGGCGCCTGCGTCGTCTCAACCGCCGCGACAAGAGAGCGGGCGACTCCGAGGACAACGACGACGAGCCGTGAGGGTGCCCAGCTGGAGCTTCGCCCGTGTCGGTTGGGTTGTGTCTGGTTTCAGCGAAAGGCGCGAAGAGGATATATACCGCTCCAAGTCCGTAGCAGTAGGTGCTTCTCTTGCAGTAGTGCCTGGTGTCCCCGTCTATGAGAGTCAGTTGGGTTGTGTCCGATTTCCCGGACAGGTGTGAAGAGGAAGTCCGGCTCCAAGCCCCTAGCAGTAGGTGCTTATCTTGCAGTGTTGCCCGGTGTCCTTGGTTTATACCAGAAATCGTCTGCGAGGCCGCCGCGTGCCCTAGCGTTCTATTTGTGTCGTAGGAGTTGTTTTTGAGACAACCTCCCCCCCCCCGCCCCCCCCCCCCCCCCCCCGCGCCCCCCCGCGAAAGCGTGTGGCGTGTGGCGTGTGCGGAGCGTGCGTCTTCTTTGTTGAATTGTGTGTCCAAGAGCGTCCGTCCCGAGCCACAGTCTAACCTCTTGTGTTTGCGTTTTTCGGGGATAGCAGTGGTCCCCCCGTAAGAAACAAGAAATCAGACGGGAAGAACAGTACGCTGGCTCATAAAACACAAAATATGTACTTGAGTATTTTGTCTCCGATCGTCTCGACGAGTCCGCGAGGACGGCTCCATCGATGAATGCCGTGTGACTTAACATCACAGTTGATACCGCTGCTGATGTATCCGTTATCCCGCTCACATGGTTTGGAATATCATCCTTCTTCGCGATTTGTCCGGTTCAGCCGTACCAGCTCGGGGTCACACCTTAGGCGAGGTACCGCACTAAAGTGGAACCCTGACTGTATGATGTTTAGAGGGGGGTACTCCCCTTGTTAAATATTTCAATTTTCCTGGAATGTTTATTTGGTCTGCATATGCTTGCTGCGTACACGTACTATTAATATTACCCGACAAAAGCTCAAAACGCGTGGATGGAGGTCGGGGGTGGTAGCGGAGTCTAACTTATGGCGCTTAGCCGCGTATAATTCATCACTTAAGGCGTCCGGCCCCGTGAAGATATGATCCTGGGTTCAATTCCTGGGTCGACAAATGTTTGACGTTTTTTTCGTTTTGCCTTGAACGATTTCAATTTGATGGTCGTGGTCGACACACGTGGAATTAGGGTACCAAGTTGGCCCTGCGGGTTACCAATTATGTATGCAGGGGGTCCTACTCGAGGCCAGGGCACCAAAGGGGAAGTAAGACCCACTGGGGTCAAGATACCAAGCGAGAGGAATGTGCCAAGCTGGAGCGCGCCGTGCCAAGCGCGGTGTATTTTGTTTACCCCGCGTTTTGGTAAGGGGGAATATTCCCAGAAAGCCATACCATCTGCCAAGTGGAGGACTCTACTTGATATTGACCGAAACAGCCACTTCGCACTCGACTCGTACTTAGGCAACTCGATCATGGCAGTACGTCGTAGTGACCTAGACTGTTCTGAACCCATTTTCTGAACACTGAAAGTACAGTACTGCCAGGTAGACTTTGTGCCCCGCGGGTATTGTACCTACGGGAGTTTTCTCCCTCTCGTGGAAGAAAATGGCTAGACTGATCGTACGTACTCGTAAACCTGGTATTGTTTTGGAGCGAATTTCAGCACGCTTTTCATGAAGCAAGCTAAAAATCTCGGTCCGATTATTGACACATATGTACATATTTTGAAGTTTTTCGTCCAGCGACATTGCCCCCTATCATATACACCAACCCCGCGTTTGTTCTTCCCACCCTAGCGGCGCCGCCAACCCCCGCACACACGATTGCGCAAGCCCCACACGATAGCATCGCACCAGCCCTAGTCTCAGCTTCTGGCACACGCTATGGCCTTCGGACCCGGTTGTCTCCCGTACGGCCTGTTTGCTGTCGCCCGTTGGGACCTACGCAGGATCGCTGGCGGTTTCACACCCCATGGATTAAGGCAGTGTAGACTACCGTGTATAGGACGGGAGATGACACCACTCCCCCCTCGCACGATTTTTTTAGGCTGGTTTTGCTACACCCACAGCGGTGGAGGTTTTGCTATTGCCGGGAGCGATGCGGCTATGGAAAGAGATATCTCGAACGATATAATTATCTTTCCAAACAAAAGCTGCCATCTTCCAGCCTTGGTCTGGAAAACAAAATTAGCGCGGAAATTCATCCCAGGAGGCATCTTGCGTGTCGCATACCAATCTGGACGGAAATGTAAGGACCGAGTTTTCTTCATATTAGTGTACAAACGATCCTTATGTTTCCGTCTAGTGTGGTACACACGAGTAAGAGCGCTCGGTAGATGTCGGCAGTTCCGTGCTCTCGCCTCAACAGCAGCTGTCCTGTGTTTTTGCGAGCCGGTACGGTAGAAGCTCCCCGGCGGGTGCGAGCCAGCCCCCCTGGGGAGAGAAAGTGGAGTCGCTTTTTCGATCAACACTGTTTTGTCTGAGTTAGCATTTCAGCTGCATGTGCATCAATCGCCGAAAAGGGAGCCGAGCACGTATGTAAGTAAACCATTTAGGGGATTTATTTATGCACTACTGCTGTACATGTACTTGGAGTGTTTAGAGTTGCCTGGTCGGTAGAAAAAAATAAAAAATGCACCGGTACCTCGTACTATTACAGTTCGTCCGCGCCCACATCCGCACGAGTGCATAACAGCACGTCACGAACCATGACCGTTGTTGTTGTTGTTGTTGTTGTTGTTGTCCTCAGATTCAGCTGGCCAAAAACCCAGTCCACGGTCTCAAGCCAAGGCCCCCTAAAAACCTTGGAGTGAACGAATAACCTAGGGAAAATAAGTAAATACGAAGTATATATATACAGTATGCACGTCGTCACACCTGAGGTACATCGTACATACACCTCAGGCAAGAAGTAAGCGCACCATGCTGTGCTCCTCACGTACGCGCGCCCCCGACGATATTCAGCAGCATTTAATCGGAGCCACAACTCCTTAGACCCGAAGACCCGAGCATGTCATTCTACGGCGGAGGGGGCGGAGGGGGCTATGGCCGCAACGACGACTACGGCGGCCGTAGGGGCGGGGGTGGCTACGGTGGCGGGGGAGGCGGTTTTGGAGGGGGTGGGGGGGGCTTTGGCGGCGACCGGATGGGCGGCCTCGGTGCCAATCTGCACAGGATCAGCTGGGACTTATCGAAGTGAGCGCTCAGATACAAGATGTACATTTACATATTATAGTGCTGTGGCAAATTTTACGATGGAACATCCACCAGAGGGTTTCGACACCCGTGATACGCATGTAGGCATCTTTTGGCCGCCTCCTGGCTACTTCGTAACGATTCGACGTTTTACCTCCCCCGAACCCCTCCTGAATGTGTATGTGTGTGCGGGCGCGCGGACGTGCGGGCGGGTGTTTTTTCTTTCGCCGCAGACTTCCCAAGTTCGAGAAAAACTTCTACATCGAGCACCCTGCCGTTACGGCACGGTCGGACCACGAGGGGGACGCTTGGCGCTCCTCGGTCGGCATCGTCATCCAGGGGGAAGGCGTCCCCAAACCTGTCATGACCTTCGAGGAGGCGTCCATGCCGGAGTACGTCCTCAAGGAAGTCCTCAAGCAAGGATTTCCGATGCCTACGCCCATCCAGAGCCAGGGTTGGCCGATGGCCCTCCTGGGCAGGGACATGGTTGGGATTTCTGCGACGGGGTCCGGGAAAACCTTGGCGTTTTTGCTACCGGCCATGATACACATCAACGCGCAGGTTCGGTAAATAAAAGACACGATAAGGCTAGGCTCATCGTGCGCCGAGTGAAATCGGGTCAAGTCAAGTCAAGTCAACTCAGATCGAGTCGAGTCGAGTCGGGGAAAGCTTGGGTCGTCCTCCGCTGCCCGCGGAACGGGACCTGACTTGCACCCGACCGTGGCTACGCAAGCATGCGTACATGCATGCATGAGCAAGCCAGCCAAGCAACCGAGACTCTCCTTCTCTACGGCTTTGTTAGGAGTGACAATCACGACCAAACAAGCAAGAGGAGGCGCGCCTGTACGCGGGGCCCTCTTCCGGTGGTAGCGGGCGCGTGGGCACACGTTTGTTCGACCTGGGGGGCCGGTGCTACCCGGCTAGGTGGGTGGGTGGGTGGGTGATCGTGGTGCTTGCGCGGTGGCGCCTGCCAGGACCAGACAAGACACCAACCACGGTGCCCTGCTTGGCTTCCTGTTTCACGAGCACCCTCCCCCCCCCGTTCTTCCCCCCACGTCGTTCTGTGCTCCGAACCGCCCTGTCGGTGTTTGTTTTCTGTCTCTCTGTATCACTCTCTTTCTCTTCCCTGTTCCCGTTCCGATGGAGGCACAGCTGTCAAATCGCCGCAGACAACAGACAGAGTCCGCCTGTGCCGTGCCGGTTCCGTAGCGCAGTGCAGTGTGCCGAGCTCCGGCAAGGCAAACGGCGGACAGCTTCTCACAGATCCACGCATTCTTCCCGTATTCCGCCGACTGCCCCCCCCCCCCCCCCCCCCAACCCCCCGCAACTCAGCGTTTGAGGCGTCGACGTGGCAGAGCGCGTGAAAACACAGAGCGGCTCTTTTTTACTGGGAGGTGATTGCAGGGGATGCGGAACACGGCGAACGCGGTTACCTGTTGCGGCAGTACCGTAATGTCGACACGAGAGAGACACGAAAAAATAGTCCTCTCCCCTTTCAGACAGAGAGATACAAGCAATTACGGCTTTGGCCACTGACGGGCGCGATCTGGGCGTTATACTTTTGAGGAGGCGTGCGTACGGGAAAGTTTATGTCGCCTGCGTCGTGGACTGCTGTGCGTTTTCCCTTTTTTTCGTTGGGTTTTGTTTTTTTGGGGCGTGTTTTATGTCTCTTTGCTCGTTTTTCCCTCGCCAGACGTGGTCGTTACGTCTCGGAAGGGTAACAAGGGGGTGGCAGCTCCGTGCGAAGTGTCTTGTGTGAGCGTTGGGGTCTGACAAGGAGAGGGGGGTGGCGGCCTGGCTAACGAAGCCAAGCCGGAGCAGCGGGTCGTTTGACGACGTCGTTACTAACCCAGACGCCGAGCGCTTGGCGGCTCGCCACAACGCCTTGCCACGACGCAACAGCTCCCCGGTGTGCCGCTATGCGATGGCAGCGGCCTTTTCTTCCAGCCGCTCGACCGATGGTGCCGGCATATTACCGTAGCCTTGTTCGCCGAAGATGCCTTGCACCATCACGGCACCCGCTTGAAGGCAGACACGGCATCGGCCAGAACACCACACCCCACCGGCGCTGGCGCACTCAGGTGCGCCCTTCGGGCGCCGTCCGGTGCCTTGCTGTCGACCCTCTTTGAGTACTTGCCCAGTTTTACTACGACCGCCCAACCGCAAGTTAAATCTGCCTGCCCTGCATTTTGGTGTGTCGGTGCTGAGGAGAGGGTTGCCGCGGGTGAGCTTGTCGTCGGGGCCCTTTCCCGCTTGGCTTGTCGTGCAGGGTGTTAGCGTTGATATGGTTGTGACGCGATAATCGCCCCACGATACTCCCCCCACCCCTCCACCCACCCATCACCCGCCCCCCCGCTCCGTCTCGAAAGGGATGCGTGGTCAATGGCCAAATGACTAAGGCAAGCAACAAATGAGTACGCCCCCCCCCCCCTCAACCCACCCATTGCCCCTACCACTCCCCGGACACCTGTATCCCACGACTTGTGGTATGCTATTGGTACCAGAGGCCAGGTTTTGCTGTGTCTAACTTAGAGAAGTCGCGTAGATGCCCCTGTGGAAGACGCCGCTCGTTGCTCCGGGAACACAAAGCAGCGAACGCATATTGCTTTTTGTGTCTTGAACCTGAGGAAAAAACTCGTATAGTCAGTTGTTGGATTCCCACGCCCCCCCCCCCCGCCCCCGAACCCCCCACCTTGTCCCCCAGTCGCTTTTACGTGCACTCGGGTTGGTCTTCCCCGTTGCGCGGCTTTCTTTTCTGTGCCGTGGAAGGAAAACAATATACGAATCGGCTATATACGTAGCATGTTTTTAGTGGGTCGACTACGGCTACGGCTGGTGGCGACCCCCCCCCCCCGCCCTCCCTCCCTTGTACGGCGGAGAATATTCCCTGTTTTCTCGCCCGTGCTTTGTTTGTGATGGCGTCCGTGCGTGCGGACGGGTGCAGGGCAGGCGGCGGTGTGGCCAGGCCCGCCTTTTTTACGTCAGATATTTCGAAGGCGATGGGCTATTCGTTCTTTTTTGTGGCGTTTTGGTCGTCTTTCTTTTTTGTACCGCTACCAAATATTCTACTCGACCGACCGTATATATGTTGATTGTTTTGCGCATTCTATTGTAGCTGCGCGTATAGACGGCTGAACACCGGTCTGATTCCGTCGATTTTCCGGAGGACTCTCACTCAAAAGTAATGTTTGTCCACCATGGCAACACCGGTATTTTGTGCGCGCGCCGTTACGGTAGTTGCCGGACTTGTTTTTCAAGAGCTGCCAGCCTCTTTTGGTCTTGCTTGGTACAGGTTTTGCCAAAAATAGTTTTTCTCCTGCGGACGTCGTTTTGTTTTTGCTGTACCGTTTCGGTGGACCGCTGTCGTGTGTTCCGAACGTGTTATTGATAGCTGCTTCTTGTACCCGCGTGCACACCGACGGTTATATTTTTGAGCCTCCGTAAGGTGCTGATTATCGGAAATGCGCGAGAAAATCATAGCGAAGGACGCCAACGGCATGATCGCATCGCTGCAGGTGGCGTCAAGTCCGTCGTCCAACGTGTACACGCACGCTGCGCGTGGTTTATGCTTAACCCTTTTAGGACTGCAGTCTCGTTTTGGGGACAATTTGTGACAAACTACTTGGAATTTGACTGGTGTCCCCCCAAAACGGGACTGGAGTTCTAAAAGGGTCAAGAGACGGCCAGAGATAGGAGGCAGCAGTGCACCTGTGCGGTGAACGCGGCGCTCTGGAAGCCTCCAGCCTTTTGTTATACGCGAGAGTGACCTGTTTCCGCGTTAAGATGTACGGAGGCGCAGTATTTTTGTGCTCCTCCGCACGTTACCCCCCCTTCGCTGACTTCCCCGTTACCATCCCCGCCCCTCGGTTGCCTCGATTGCTCCCCTCCCTCCCTCCCTCCCTGCTTCCCTTCCATTCGCGTCCCGTCCCTCCCCTTCCTATCCCTCCCCTTCCCTCCCCTTCCTATCCCTCCCCTTCCCTTCCCCCCATCTACCTGTTCCCTTCCCCTACGCCCCCTTTCTCCGTTGTTCGCGACGGCCTCCTTATGTCTATGCGTGCGTGGCCGCGTTTTGATGAGTGCAGCCATACCTGGAGCAGGGGGACGGTCCGATTGTGCTGGTCGTGGCGCCGACCCGAGAGCTGGCCGTGCAGATCAAGGAAGAGTGTGACAAGTTCGGCGGGTCCAGCCAGATCAAGAACACGTGCGTGTACGGAGGCGTCCCGAAGCGGGTGCAGGAGAGGGACCTCAGCCGCGGGGTGGAGATCGTCATCGCTACCCCCGGGCGGCTGATCGACTTCCTGGAGAACGGCAGGACCAATCTCCAACGCGTCACCTACCTCGTGAGACCCCTTTACCTCAACCCTTCTTTTTTTTTTTTTTCGGCAAAAAGTTATCCACACACTCGTGTTTCTCGGTTTTTTGCTCGGTGATCTCTCTACGCCGTAACTCTCGTTGCATCGCCGGTTCAATCAGTACCTCAGGCGTTTTTGGCTCCCACTTGTGCAACTTTCAAGACATCGTTCACACTTGTTGTTTTTCGCTGAGATTGGTATATAACCTCCGCATACTGCCGTCCTGCTTACCGAGGACAGTGGAGGGGTCCCTCTGTAAGGTCGGTTGAGCTATGCCGGCTTTCCGCTGTAGTGCGTGTGGAGGTCGCTTGGGACAGATGGGGATTCACCACTTTGGTAGGGTGCGGAGCAGTTAATGCCGGTTGCCACTATGTGCCGGCATTGGCTGGCGCATACCGGTACTTGTAGAAAGGCCACTCCACTGCTGCGTTTGATTAAGCAGTACACTGGGGGACAGCAAACGCCGATGCGTACCAGCGGCGCTGCATCTATAATTCGGATTAGTTCCCGTCTCGGACAGATGATCGGTTCCTGCTTCATGATGCACGCCTTTCAGAGCAAATAAACACCCCTTTCCGACATGGTCTATTGATGGCTCATGTTGCCGGGCGGGAGCTGTACAACCTGCATGATCTACGTACCTTAGCTGAGAGATGGCTGGGATGCCATCTGTGTTTCAACATTATTTTTCGATATATACCTACTATTGATACGTAGGCCTTGGCTTTTTGTTCATCGGGTTTGCTCTGTCATGTTTCTCAAGGTCAGGTTTATGAGTGGCTTACTAACGACCTACTAATAGTATAGAGATACTCAAGTGAGGAGCCTCAGAAGGCAAAAGTATGTGCACCTCTATCGTAGCATGTGCGACAGATTCTACTCAACATCTTGAAACCGCTGGTTACCATCTACAGTAGATGGTCAACAGTGTATCACGACCTGTCCCACGTGCGGAGTAGTCGGAACTGCTCCCCATGTTTTGGGGAGAAACCTCCTTTTGGAGTTGGAGCGGAACAAAATCTATAGGGGTCCAAACCCCAACCGGCGAAATGTTACTGTCGTGCACTTGTTTGGTTCGCGCCACTCCGAGGTGCAGGGAGGGGAAGGAATGCCGAAGTTGGAAGTTACTCTACTTTAGTAGTAGCTCTTTAGACGGCTTTTTGTGATGTTGATGTTGACGTGCGTGGCCGCATTATCTATATATAGTAGGAACGACGCGGCGTTGTTGCCCGGCCGCAGACGTCGTGCACATGCGTGCATGCGTGCGTTGTGTTATACTTCGTAGGAGCGAACGATACAGAGCAGCAGCGGCCGTGTGTTTTTTTTCTCGTTTTCGGATTGGAGCATGGAGCGAATGTACAGCCGTCGACGTTGAAGTCAACACCTCTGAAGGTTTGCTTCCGGATCTCCCGCCATTAAAACAGCACCATATCGCGGCACGAAGTATGCACAGCTGTATACGGATCTCCCGCAAATATAACAGTGCCATATCGCGGTATGAAGTATGTATAGATGTATTCCACTCTGCCCCTTGGTATATTAACTATTGAGATTATAGTGTTTTTGGGACAGTGTTAGTAAACAGCTCCCCTAGGGGGGGGGGGGTGTACTCGATAGGAGAGATGTACTTGATCTCATGCATGGCCGTAGTCGTATGGGGAGCATAATCTAGGGTCGACAGAAGAATATTTACAAGGGAGAATATTCAATTATCCCGCGTGCTGATGAAGCTACGTGGAGAGCGACCAGGAGGCTCTTTTTGGTTCCAAGCTTCTCAATATTGTCAGGCTTCTCGAGTGTTTCATCGCTTTCCTTCCCCACGGAGTAGCAGCGGTCGCTGTTAAGGGAAATGGAAATATCACTCCCTGCTACACCCCCCCTCCCCCCCCCCCCAACCCCCATCCCCCTCCCGCGGCGAGGCCATGAACAAAAGCACGAACGACCTACCGTAACGCATGTAAAACTGCGTGTCAGCTACAACTGCAATACCTCGATCGGATTAACAAATTCCATGCTATTTGCATGTACTATAGAGCATGGGCGCTATCACACACCAGGCAGCTTGAAAAGTTTTTAGTAGCAATCAGCCGCCCAATCGGTTCAAGTCACAGGTGGAGCACGTATTTGTATGAATGTTATACTTATGCAAAAAAGGTGCTGGATGAAGCCGACCGGATGCTGGACATGGGCTTCGAGCCCCAGATCCGCAAGATTGTCAGCCAGATCCGCCCCGACAGGCAGACGCTCATGTGGAGCGCCACCTGGCCCAAGGAAGTGCAGGGGCTTGCGAAGGACTTCCTCCGCAACTACTACCAGGTGAGGCAACCGACAACCTGCTAGGTAGGCCATTGGTGGAAGGGGATTGGGGTGACCACGTCGGGTGTGCCGTGGCCGCAGGGTGCTCTGGTGGCAGGGCGTTCCCCTCAGAAATGGTGGCGTTTTGTTTTTGGCGGGGTGGGATGGGGCAAGGGTGTGGCAGAGGTGGGTGTGTAGGTGAGGGTGGAAGGGGACGTTCCCGTTGTTACCACGCGACGCTGTCTCCGATCCGCCGCGCTTGATAGCCTGCGCCATGCCGAGGCAACGGAGCGGGGCTAAGACATGATACCTGGTTTGTGGTTTTTCGGATCTTCCTAGGGCTCCAGCACCTTTGTGTTACCACGGACTCCTTCGTCAGAGAGTTAATGTGAGAACAACAACAACAACAACAACAACAACAACCTGGTACCAGGTACGTACGATAGGTCTAAGGTCTAAGTGACGTTCTCGCCCAAGACTTCATGGCGACTTTTCGCTGTTGTTTCCGTAACTCTCCTTTGCCCCTCGATTATTTTTTGGGTGATCGCATGTTTCTCCTCAAACTGACAAAACCAACGCCCCCCGCCCCCCCCTCCCTCGAACACAAACTTGTCGCCTTGGAATAGGTGACGGTAGGTTCGCTGGAACTTTCGGCCAACAAGGACATCCGCCAGGTCATTGAGATTGTCGAGGACTTCGGGAAGTACAACTGCCTCAACCGGCACCTGCAGGTAATCCCGAAAAACATAATGTTCGGAACTACACCCCTATTTCCGTGACCTAGCCTTAGACAGGGGGGGGGGCATGTCGTCAAAAAACAAGTTTTTTTTTTTCAACAATTGTATGTGTTCCTACAATTCGTACCCAGAAATCGCGCCCCCTGTCTGGCTTGCTTTTTAATTCCGACGTTTTTGGGAGCGGGAGCGTCGTGTTCTCTTTAGTTCGCGTAGTCCTCGTGTGTTTTCCTGTTTTCGTTATCATCACGGCGCGACCGTCTCCGCACGAATGACGAGGAGAGCGTTGCGGCAGAACAGGGAGGTAGGCCTTCAGTGCGCGGCAGTACCTACCAGTATGAAACTGGGAGTTGGAAATTGGAAGTGATTGGTAATTGTCTCGACTTTTTGCGTGAAACGTTCGCAGAGAAATACGTTTTCAACCGGAACTTTGGTTGGTTGGTTGGTTGTTGTTGTTTTATCGTGGCTCGACCGCTGTCGTACCAACGAAATCGCTGCGGCAGAGCAGGCTGTAGTGTACATAGGAGTATATACGCTGGAGCGCTTAATCCCCTCGATAATCCAGGGGGGGGAAGGTACACACCTCGGACAGATAGGTGATGATCTATCTATCTACAGATCATCTACATATCATCTAGTTCCTCACCTGCCGTTACGAGAGGTTGTGCAGGACCTGCATAATAGTACAGATGCAGCCCAGGAAACATGTGTGTGTTCCTACAATTCGTACCCAGAAATCGCGCCCCCTGTCTGGCTTGCTTTTTAATTCCGACGTTTTTGGGAGCGGGAGCGTCGTGTTCTCTTTAGTTCGCGTAGTCCTCGTGTGTTTTCCTGTTTTCGTTATCATCACGGCGCGACCGTCTCCGCACGAATGACGAGGAGAGCGTTGCGGCAGAACAGGGAGGTAGGCCTTCAGTGCGCGGCAGTACCTACCAGTATGAAACTGGGAGTTGGAAATTGGAAGTGATTGGTAATTGTCTCGACTTTTTGCGTGAAACGTTCGCAGAGAAATACGTTTTCAACCGGAACTTTGGTTGGTTGGTTGGTTGTTGTTGTTTTATCGTGGCTCGACCGCTGTCGTACCAACGAAATCGCTGCGGCAGAGCAGGCTGTAGTGTACATAGGAGTATATACGCTGGAGCGCTTAATCCCCTCGATAATCCAGGGGGGGGAAGGTACACACCTCGGACAGATAGGTGATGATCTATCTATCTACAGATCATCTACATATCATCTAGTTCCTCACCTGCCGTTACGAGAGGTTGTGCAGGACCTGCATAATAGTACAGATGCAGCCCAGGAAACATGTGCTGGATCGGACAGCTTGTGCACGGGTGCCATCCGGAAACATGAGCTAGATCATACAGACCGAGGGATCTATCTTCCCTAGATACACCTAGATCATCGAAAGTGGGAATCGATGATCTGTCCCAGTGTCGAAACGCAATATGACGATTGTAGGACGATAACGTTTGTATGGTTATACTTCGTATGCCTCATCCCGTCACAATTGTCAGCAAATCATTTAGGCATTTGGTATCATGGTCCATCCATCCCATCATAATACCAGGTAGTCAGCAAACATCGTTCAATTTTTGTGTCGTGGTGCATTCATCCCGTCACAAATAGTCAGCAAACATCGCTCGCTTCGTATCATGGCCCGTCCATCCCAGCACAACAGTCAGCACACATCGTTCCCTTTGTATCATGGCCCACCCATCCCAACGTATTTGTCAGCAAACATCGTTCGCTCTGTATCATGGTCCATCCATCCCATCACAATAGCCAGCAAACATCTTTCGCTTTGTGTCATGGTCCATCCATCCCATCATAATAGTCAGCAAACATCGTTCGCTTTGTATCATGGTCCTTCCGTCCCATCATATTATTTAGTCAGCGAACATCGTTCAATTTATCTCGTGGCCCATCCATCCCATCATAATAGTTAGCAGTCAGTCATGCGAAGCACCCCGGGTTGCCGGGGTAAAGGGGTATCGTAGATGGGAGTACCCGATCGTCAACGCAAGGGGTTGCTGTATGTGGGCCCCAACAAGGGCATAATACAATGGAAGTCAAGCGCCGTGGCTCGACTTTTTGCATGAATCGCACATGGCGGGGCGAGGCAGAGCAGTACTCCCTGTTCCGTTCACAAAGACCGAAACGCCGAGGGGGGGGAAAGCCGTCAATGCTCTTTTTCTTTCGGATAAGGAGGTGAAACAGAAAAACGAATACGCTAGAGCGGAACACTCCGAATTGGTACGTCCCGGCCTTCACGACGCCCGACAGCAAGTAGTACCAAACGCGGAGACCGATAGTGGCATGAAAAGAAACCGTTGCTCGGGCACAAAATATACGGTCGTCAGTGGTGCTGCGCTTTAGATATATATATATATATATATTTGGGATCAGGTATCGTAAACATGGAGGTTGGCGGCCGGCTCTCGGCCACCACGTCCCAACCGCCACGAGCAGCGGTGCGTGCAGCGTCCTCGGCGTCGATACGCACGGGACCAACCATGCTTTTTTGCACAAGAACGCAGTATTTTTCAAGTACCAAAGTACAGTAGTTCGTATTTTTTTTTCCCATAAAAATATTGGGTACGATCCTGAAGGGGTTCGAGTTCCGGATACAGCAGTGGTCTCTCCATAGTGCCGGTTGAGTCGTGCCGGATGCCCGCTGCAGATAGCGCCTGTGAAATCGCGTGGCACACACAGGTGGGATTACCCGGTGTGGCAATATGCGGAATAGTGCCAGCTGCCGCTGTATCTTGCCGGTATTGTAGGCTGGCGGTGTTGTAGGCTGGCACTATAGAGGGACCACTGCTGTATGTCCACAGTTTCGTGCACCGATGTCTTCCCCTGTGTTGGCACCGATTCTGATGTCACGGGTGGCACGGGTTTGATGTTTCGCACGTACAATCGGCAGGAGCACAACAACGCGGGCAGGGTCCTTATTTTTGTCGAGACGAAGAAGGGCTGCGACGCTCTGACGCGCTCCCTCCGGCATGAGGGGTGGCCGGCTCTGTCCATCCACGGCGACAAGAGTCAGGTGAGGAGGGTCATGCCAGTCCCCACGTGGTTGCCTTCGACCGAGTGGGTGGCGTCGGGAGGAAGTCGGAGTTGAGTAGTTGCTGGTGTTGTTTGTTTGTTGTTGTTGTTGTTGTTGTTGTTGTTGTTGTTGTTGTTGTTGTTGTCGTGGTTGTTTGGTGGTGGTGGTGGTGGTGATGTTTGTTTGCTGTTGTTGGTGGTGGTGGTGCCGGTGGCGCCGTTGTTGTATGCTTCGAGGCAGTTCGTAGAGTAAGTTTACGGCCCCTTCCGAAGGGGGTCCGAATACCTCATCGACGCGAGGTACAGCGTCACTGGCCAAGGCCTCTGATGGAATTGGATGCCTTGCTACTCACTGTCATCCAAGCGTTGCCACAACCCTCCGGGATATATCCTTCGGCGAGAGATGGAGTTCTAAATGTACGCACCCGTGAGGATGCGAGTCATCACACCTCCCTAGATGCGATTTTGAGAAGTTGATTCCTCCACAGTCGGAAGGGTGGCAATGCAGAAGAAGAGGGCGGTTTAGAAAAAATCTCGTTGAGAGCTTTCCTTTCGACAAGTTGGTCGGTTTTTGCAGCCTCTTGGTTGCTGGGCAATCGAGCTTTGAGAATCGGTTTATAAATAGGGGGTTGCAATCAATGACACTTTTATTCTTGCGGTATTTGTGCGGATTGGACAATCCCACTGATCTGCAGGCCGTTTGCATGTCGTTTGAGATGTGCAATGGGACCAGCTACGACATGGGACTATCCCGCTGGTCTGAGTGCTCGTTTTGCATGTTTGATGTCACATGATGCCGTAGGACGAGCGCGACCGCGTGCTGCACGACTTCAAGGACGGGCGGACGCTGATCCTCGTCGCAACGGACGTCGCGGCCCGCGGCCTGGACGTGAAAGACATACGGATGGTCATCAACTTCGACTTCCCAAAGGAGATGGAGGTGAGCCGGCCAGCAAGCGCGCGTGCACGCAGTCGGTGGCTGATGTGTGATTGTCCAAGCGCACCCAGCCGTCCCTGTTACTACTTGAAATTTAACGTACAGCTGGCGTATTCGTAGTAATGCTTTTTAGATGTGCGAGGCTTGTCTCTCTGCGCCGCCACTTTTTTGCTGTTTTGGTGTTGCCGCCCATAGACGGTGCAAGTGTTATGGAGGACCTTGGTGTGGCGGTGGTGTCAAAGGAAGAACCGCACGGACGCAGTAAGAAGCGTCACTTGTAGCAACACATTAAACAATCTATGGTGCCTTATCTGCACTCCGTACGAAGCACCTGGTACGTGGCTAAGTCACTTAACACATCAATGGCCAGTCGATGTTACTTACATGCTCAATTTCTACTCTCATGAACACATCAACGGCCAGTCGATGCTACCTACGTGCTCAGTTTCCACACTCATGAACGCAGCAATCAATGGCCAGTCGATGTTTTTCATGTCCTCAACTCGCGAACACCGCAGTGGTCAGTGGGTGCTTTTGATGCCACTTTCGATGGCCACCACGATTCTTCTGGCCTTGCATTTTATTCGAGCAAGTGCTGACCAACCGAGGCACGATTGTTATTGTTGCACTCAATGGAGCTACGCACGTAAACGCAATGGGTAGGCGTGTTTTAACCTCCGCCTTACTTATCGATAACAACAGTATTATTCGGGGTCTGATTGATACCTGGTACCATCTTCCGTGTTTGACGTAATTGGATTCTACAGCAGTAGTTTCTGATTCACGTTAAATGGGAAGGAAAAATACTAAATGTGAATGGTATGGTATGATTGGAACAATAAACTTCGTCGGATGGCAAATGGAAGAATAACTTTTTTTTAACATCGTCCTCCCGGGTCGAACGAACAGTCCTATGTCCACCGCATCGGACGGTGCGGGCGCGCGGGGCACAAGGGAACTGCGATCAGTTTCTTCGCAGGCAAGAACGCCAGGTGCGCGAGGGAGCTCGCCAGGATCCTCAGGGACTCAGGCAACAAGGTGACTTGACTTGACCGAGCGCGAAAGAACCATCCAATGATGAATTGCTACTGCATGGTATCATACGTACCGGTACCAACGAGTGATTGCCTGTGTACCATATCAGAGCATATGTGTCGCGATGCACCTATTGAAAGTGTAATGACCCTCACGATCAAAACTATGCCAACATCCCCTTCTCCCGCTGTTATGAATAAACGCGGCGACTTTCACCGGATTTATTTTTGTCTTTTTCCTTTGTTGCCCCCTCCCCCCCCTCCCCTACCACCACGGCTCTGCCCACTCAAAGGCGCACGCGTGCCTTCACTCTGTTTTTGATAGTATCCCCCTCCCGTCCTATTAATTAGGGGCGTGGTATGAGGAACGCGATGAAGGGTGTGTCGAGCCTGATCGCGATCCAGAGTGGATAGAAAAATGCTTGCGCCAGGGTAAAAAAACAAACGTAACCCCTCTCAATATCTCATCAAGTTTATCTTCAGAATTATAATCGTTCGGAGCATCTTCAGGCCAAGCCAGAGGAGCGGGGCACTTTGCGTGTGTATACCTGCTGAGGTTGTTCATGGTTCGTGGTGCAGCGCTGACCAACAACGCGAATCCGTCGTTTGGTCCCCTCGCCAACCCACATTGACAGGTGCCGTCCGAGGTGACCAGCATGATCATGGGCGGCGGCGGCGGTGGCGGCGGTCGAAGCCGCTACGGGCGCTGATCGATTACGCTGCCTCCAATGCGTTGCATCGAGACAAGTCATGATATGAATACAACAGCTCCCAGGATGGTTTACAGGGAGCTGAAGAGATTCCCCACGAAAAGACAAAAGCTTTTCGTCATTCCGGTCATGCCTGGAAATATTCTATGCACGACTGCATGCAGAGCTTCCTGCGTGTGCCTCTTTCTCTCCCCCCCCCCCCCCCGTTGAATGGTGGCTCACGTAAGGTGTCAGGTAGGGGTCGATATGCCGCATGGGCTGCTGCTACGCTGCTCTTGGCCTGCGATAAAATAGCTCAAGCGGGGGAGGGTAATAAAATCAACACCAGGTCTAGGCAGGTCAAAGTACATATACTAGTGTGCCGGTGTTGTTGTTCGCATGTAAGTGTTTGATTGAGATAGCGGTAAGTATAGCGGTAAGCTTGTAGTCGAACGGGCGTTCAGCATTCGACAAGAGGAACGGGTGGGGGGCAAGCAACAAGGGGGAGTCTTTCAGTGTGGTGGCAAGCGCTGGCATGGTAGCTTACGGCTGATATCATAAGACGGCCTGCCCTTGCCGTCTGTGACCTAATGCACTGTTGGTATGGTGCGACTTTATCATTGCACTGTATCAAGGCATGATATGTATGTCGGGACACACGTGCTAGGAGGGCGGAGAGGAGCTAGGCGCGATCGGCGTTGGAGTTGAAGAAGCCTTTTACCGTGTGTTTGTTTACCCGTAGATACATATTTTGTTGTTCGAGCACCCTCCCGGGTACGCTGCCTTTTCCTCGGCTATTATGAGCAGGGTGAACGTAAGGGGTTATTTATATGTACGTGTAAGTATTATACGTGGGCGTTTTGTTGTGATTTGTTTCGAGTATGGCTCGCGCGTTCGAGAACTATTCTTGTTCAGTTTCCGCCTCGCTGTCGAACGATAGCGTCGAAGCAGCCAGTATGTTGCGCCTCCTCCAACATGTGTGTCTCTGTGTGACATCCCTTCGATTTATAGACGTGCCAAGTCTGTCTATTTTCTGTGTAGCGGCTTTCCTCTGCTATTTAGGGTTGTGATAGATTGTCTGCCTTCTTTCCCGATTCCATGTTTTGCTATCAATGGGCGTTTGGTTTGTTCTACGTCCGCCACGGTGTTGTTTTATTTTATTCAAGCCGAACTTACGTGTATACGTATCATGCGTTCGACGGAAGATAGGTTGACCTTGCAGTTGGTACGGTTTTTAGATACCGAGAGTACAATAAATAGTAATATATCGGAAGTCCTTCGTAAACGCTAATTACGGTGTAAGTCTTCCTTGAATAGCGTGTGTATTCGAAGCAGCTCGAGAGAGATGTTTGGGGCGAGCTTTCATATCGTAACTACTTCACGCCGCAAGATGCCCGTGTTTCATGCTACTAGGAGGGGTGCTGCTCATAGTAACCCACCCGGGTGTTTGCGTGTTTACACTTCATTCGCTGATTTGCTGGCGGTGTATAATAAACCAAACAGAGATGATGGAGGACAGCTGATTCACGGGTCACAGGGTTTTGAATCATCATATACAGAAGACTACGAGTGTTCATAAAAACTCGTACAACCAGAGTCAGTCGCTTGCTATTAATAGTATCTTGCTGCTTGTACTGCTGCTGTTGTTGGTTGTGCTTGTTTTTCTCGTGACAATGCGCACAATAGCCCGGTCCGACTTTTGGTCTATGCCGGTCAATGCGAGCCTCAAGAGCTAGCTGCTGCTGTCATTTGGAACAGCAATGTGTGGCCCCCTGGCGCTCGAGGGGATACAACAGCAGCAAGTTTTCTCGTGGGCAGTTATCAGACTCTTGAGAGTAAACAACGTTAGGATGGATTGGTGTATGGATGGGCCGGGTCAAGTCCGCCATTCCCATACCTACCCCCCAGTGTAAACTGGAGCATCTAGAACCAAAAGGATGGTATCACAGCTTACTACGTACATCGCCATAATGGTCTACCTGGTATATACCTGGTACAAAATGAAGGGGCACCTCCCCCCCCCCCCCGCGAACCCTCGACCATCCAACTTTCTAAAAAATATACCGGTGTGTGTTCGACTGCTTGAACGTCTTGACTTTGTGTCCTATTTTCTATGCATACACGCTCCAGGCATGATGACTCGCTCTCGCATTTTTCCTACCTCGAACGATTCGTTGACTCCCTGGTACTCGTGCTGAACATAAAAATCGTGGGAGACTCGCTGAGCGTGAGGCAGATACTTATAATCAAGTGATTTTAGGAAAAGGGTAACTTTAAGTACCAGGTATGTGTATACATTTATTTGCGATTGATGCGTTTCGTTTCTCTTTGCTGGGTGCTACGAGTACGAATATATATTAATAGCAACTTTTCTTTTCCAGACGTCTGTGTCTATGATGCACGCCCGCCGCGACTCTCGCTCCCCGGCTCGATACACCACAGGTATGTACCATGTATGATTCAATATGTAGCCATATATATATATATATATTTATTTTTTTTCTGGTATTTTCTAATTTTGACGGTGCCTTTTTCTAGGGGGGCCCTTACGAGCCGGCTGAAGTCGATTCCTTGAAGCGTGCTGGTACGTATGACGTCCACCAACGCAAGCTTGTACCTGGTACGAGGTACCAAGTATACCGTTTTTTTTCTTCACAAACCTACCCAGATCATGAACCAACGCACTCAACAAACAGCAGCACATGGTCAGCGCCAAACATCATCAAGAAAAACACTCGGCTGTACGTAGTTGCACGATAAGGCTAGGGGTGACCGCTGCTGCTGTAGAGCTGTTTTTCCTACTGCTGCTGCTGCTTTTTGGAAGCCTGGGTTGCGCTCACAGACTAAATGGTGGCGACGAGACATACGTCTACGACAACAGCGAACAAGTATTATTGCCCCCTGTGTCCACAATTCACCAACACGCACACAACAAGTAGACGACATTCATACAGATCCCGCTGGACGAATTCCTACAGACAATAGCGGCAGCTTCTAAGGCCATCTTGTAGAATGTACCTACCTGGTAGTACGTACCTGGCATGCTCTCGCCCATTCGACGTGCAATCTAACACCAATGCCCTTCGTTTACAAGGTTAATCCGCTGTTTGCGCATGTTTTCGCCCATCCTAACTTACACCAATCCTCTTCGTTTGCACATGGTTAATCCACTGGGCCGGTGGATTAACCTTGATTCAGTGGATTAACCTTTGTAACCGAACGAATCCCTTGTAAGATGGGCGGAGGGGGGGGGGGAGGGCGTCTCGCGCGAACAGGAATCCTCGTCATTTTCTGCTCACATCATGTTTACTGGCCGTATTGCAGCGCCAACGGCATGCGTTGGCGTGCTATTCCCTAGTGTACTCTTGAATTTTTGTTTCAAGTTGGGCGGCTGTACGAGGAGAGGAGTGTACGGTACTTTTTGACGTTCCGCATGGAGAACCCCAGCAAAAACTGGGGAACATTCTTTTCTGGTATTTTCACTCTCCTGGCCCTTCACACCACCCGCGTCGCCCGCCCTCCAATCACCAACAAACGGGTCGCATTGCGCTCTCCATCACTGACATCAACCACGGTGGACATACAGGTATACTGCTGTATGGAGATAGATCGTTGAACCCTCCACAATTACAGGCACGTTCTCTTGGGGGCCGACTCTGTTCAAGTCAGGGGAATTTTTGTAGTACTGCAAGTTCAAACGTACAAAAAAGGAACGTAACTCGGGGTATTGGTCAGTCAAAACGCGAAACATGAAAATAAAATGTCGAGGGCGTCCAGCGCACAACATCCCACCGCCTCTACATACGAGATACAGGCAAGGAGAGTTATGCAGCGCGCGGCCGCTAGTGATACCCGTGGATCCACGCCCGTCGGTCCTTCCGTCCGTCCCGCGAAAGGTAAATCACTCTCATTGTTTCCGTGGAGTTGATAATTGTACTCACCACCAGCACTGATGCTACTGCTGCTGCTGCTGGCTGCTGCTGCAGCCCTTCTATTCACTCTCGCCCCCACCCCCGCACAATCAACAAGCCCACAGCCGTACTACATGGCGGCTCTCGACCCCCTCCACGTACCGTCACGACCGTACACATACTTACGTTTCCACGCCGCAGAGCCGTGACCACGCATATATGCAACATTTTACCGAACTAAAAGTTTTAAAGTGCGCGCAGTGGGTTGCCGCCCGCGGTACGCTCGCTTTGGACCCGCGTCGACGACACTGCTGTGTGCTCTACGTGTCTATCTTTTCAAATCGGCTGTTGCGCCTATCGTCTTTGTCATCGTAACCGATACAAAAAACAAGGAGCTGTTCCGGTCAGGCACTACCCCGCCCCAAAACGAAACAGAAATACACAACAATCAAGTATACAAACTGTTAATGTACAATGATGTATACAGCCATTAAATGCATTTATGTACTGCAGATGCAACTTACATGGAGCTACGTAACAATAATTTGTAACATATGCTTACCAGATGATCGCCGGATATGTGCCAGACCACGGCACACGAGCTTAGGGGTCAAGAGCTCCAGAGTTCTAGAGCTGGACCTGACAACTACTTCAAGGCTAAAATCGGGAGGTAGAACACACGAAACTCACGCAAACCCACAAAAAAACACTGGGTGCTTATTTCAAAGCCCCCAAGAGTCGTCAAACGAGCGATCGCAGTCGAACGCTGTCCGGCAAAAGGATCATATAGTATCCATATCACCCCCCCCCCGAAAAAAACTAAAACTGAAAACACATTGCCTGGCTGATGAGTGACTAAACCCCCGAACAACCTCTGCGCGCCGCATGTCACACCAGGGGGCATAAAACAAAAAAACTGGACCGCGCCCTCATGGCTCTAAAACAAGACACAAAACGAGCACAAGCACCAGTGAATTACAACCAAAACGAAGACGCCCAACTACCGAATACACCCTATCGACGATCGGGGGCGCCGTGAGACAATGTTACCCATGGCTACTCCAACAACGGCCGCGCGTACCGACGCATCCAGCGGCCGGCCTCGCGTAAGACACGGGATATTAACCCCTGTACTGCTGCTATCATGATCCTATCCAAAACATCCCGTAGTGTGTCCCCGAAAACGCAAATGTATTTCTGGAAGGGTTAGCGCCCTCCCGACAAAACTACACCTAGAGTTACGAAATTATTCACCGCTGAAAAAGCAAAACCTATCATACAACTCCGCCCTACGAATATGTTCCTATGGGTAGAGCCCTCGAACATCACACCAGAGAAAACCGTCCGCCGTCCCCAAAAGTCCACTAGGTACAACGGTGCATCAGCAAAAGCTTTCGAAACAGATAAAACAACGTCGACGTTCAGACACGCTGTGCTACGACACCAACAGTGACAAACCTCCGCCCTACCAAGGTCCTACCTCTGCTACCGGTCCATCATGACCCTAACCCCAGAGACAGACAGCTAGCTTTGAGGGTCAGTTCTCCTCGGAGGCTCTGCCAGTTTGCCAACTCCTATGAAAGGTCCTGCATCAAAACGATGGCGTAGCTGCGATGTGCGTCCACCCCAGCCGAGCCCACTCAACCAGCATCAGCCAACTGCAAAGAAGCAGCGTTTTCGATCGGGAACTGCCGGCGGCGTCCCACCTCAGCCCACTCTGTTGCGCGAGCTAGCATATACGTATATCTCACCCGAATTGACCTCCGGAGATATTGCGACCACCGCAAAAATAAATGAACCGAAAACGAAAACACGGAAAGGAAAATTATCCATACCATTCGTAACGGCGGGCATACAAAGCTGCGGCTGAAACGGCCGAGTTATCTCTCGGACAGTATGTACCGTTGTTGTCTCAGAGTTATCAATAGGAGAACCGATGCACCCACTGTTTTTCAGCTTCGCTGCTCCTGTATCTCCGGAGACAAAAACACGGTTTCACTCTCTTCCTCCTCCTCCCTCCTCATCACCGGCTACGTGGAACGCAAGGACACAGCCGGCGCGTCAGCTGGTGCAACGCCGAGCACCGTGATCCCGCGGATTTGGACGTAAACAGGCACTGCCCCGGGTACTGTTGATGGCACACCGAGAACAGAAAAAACAACAGAGCCAGAGGTCAAGACCAGACGCGCAGACGAGAACCCCCCCCCCCCGAAAACGGCAACAGCGTGCAGAAAACAACGCAAGGGCATGGAAATAGAAGGGATCCAGCGTCGCCAATCGCAGCACGTTAAATCAAGAACAAGTGTTGGGCGTGAGCAGCGCAGTCCCATGGAAGGGAGGGGAACGGTACGGGAGCCAATCGTAATGCAGCCCATAAAATGAGAACACGCAGGCGTGCGCGCGCGGGGCGGGGGGGGGGGGGGGGGGGTGGGAGGGGGGGGGTGGTAACGAGGAGGATCAGGGTGGAGATAGAGAATATAAGAGAAGCATTTTTTGTGTCGACGCAGTCGTGATTTTCTAGGAATTTCGTTCTTGTTGATGACGGTCACGATCGGTGGTGATTCGTACAAGGTTAAAAAAGACACCGCAGATGATATCGAGATCGAGGGTTTCGTCGAAACTCATATATTTTGCAAGCTGCACGTGGTCTGCGAGAGGGCCATTTGGCGCGCGAATTTCCAGCGATACCGTATTGTCGTTTGGATGATCACGATCGACGGTAGTTTCCGAAAGTGGCCATTTTCGTGCGAAGCACTCCCGCGGAACCCCTCCAACAACGATTGCGGCGGTAGCGACCGCCGAACGGGAAAGAGGCAAGCAGCCGAAACGAGGGCTGAATCGGTCTTGGCCCGGCTTGGACTAAATTGTTGAAATACGCTCGAGTGCAAAAAAAAACTCACCCTAATCCCATTCGCCTGGTAATCGTGGATTCAAAAAGCAAGGGGACGAATGAAGTGTATCCCCGGGGGTCGATAAAGCCTTCGGATAGTAGAGAGAGCGACATGATCCAACGACAAGCAATCGTCTCTCGACCGACGCGACTAGAGCCCGGAAAATCAGAAAGAAGCTGGGGGAAAAAACAGAACCTACTGGGGAATTTCTCGGGATGAACTTGTAACAGCAGTGTGGACTATCTGCCATTTGGACAAAGCCGGACCGAGTCGTGTGCACCACTGGCCGAAAACACCGGAAACGGAGAGTTTTCCCTTCTATCACTTCGGAACCGCACGCATCTTTCGGGGACAAAAGTTGCTGAAGTGTTACCTGAGTACAGAGTGTGCTATACGGTAAATGTTGACAAATACTCCTGATGCAGCTTAGACAAAAGAATATACCAGGTATTTATACTTCGAGTATACATTTTTTCTTTTATCCCATCCATGATTATCTTCGCCCTTCTTTTCTCTCCTTCCTATTACGGGGGACCATAGTGCATAGGACCTATGGTATACATAAAAACCTACCAGTATATATTTAAACATTTTTACTAACAATGTTTGGTCCTATGAACTATGCCCCCCCGTAATAGTCGTAACTCAAACCAACCATTGGGCCATACAGCAGGCTCTTCTCCCCCCTCCCCGCTGCGACACGTACCTTGGTTTTCATCGCGAGAAGTGTTCGGCACTTCATTTCCTCGTCGACGTGCGTCGAATGACGCCCGCCTACCCACGCGGTGCGCTCTCAGGTCACTCCTTATGCAGTCGGAAACTAGGATTGAAGAAGCCGGTTTCCGATCGGTTATTTTTCCGACTGGATTGTGAAAGGCTACCCTTCTCTTATCGTCCGTCGGATCGAATATACAGTTTTTTTCGTGTTTTTTTTTTCTGGAGACGTTTGATGTAAAGGGAGTTACTCTCAATAGATTGACTGCTAGCCCCAAGAAAAAAGGGTAGCGCAGACGGAAGTCGGTTCGAAATTGCTTCGCCGCAATGTTCGCGGGGTCAGAGAGGTCTTTATCTTCCGGCACCTGCGCCTAACCACACATTCATGCTGATTTCTCGCTTCTTCCTCAGGCAGCGTGCGAGCTTCACACGCGGTGCGTTCTCCTCCGTTTCCATTCTTAACGGCCATCGTGGCGCTGGATCTCATCGAATGTCGCCAAAGCTACAGCCAGCGGAGCAGTTGGCAAAAGGTCATCGATACCGCGCACTGCGGCCATCCGGTGCTGTCGCGTGCTGCTGACGGGCGTAGATAAAGGATGTATCACGCTGACCCGCGTCGAGAAGCGGCAGAAGTGACAGCAGCCAAAGCCAGCGTCGCCGATAGTGTGGTGTGGGTTTGTTTGTCTCTTATGTCGTCTTGTGTGGGTGTGTGATACTCGTACAAGTATGCGGCGGGGCTTCCCAATTTTTCCGATGCATGAATCCGACTGGCGAGTTGGATCGGAAATCTCAATTTTTTCGATTGCCTGGTCCAGTTGGAAATCATGATCGAAACATCTCGGATTGAAAAGGCGCTTTTTCAGCTGCATAAGAACGCCAATTTTTGCCTCCGATCGGAAACCGGCTTTTTTTATCCATGTTTCCGACTGCATAAGAAGTGGCCTCGGCAGTCGTTTATTTTCTTCAAAATCAAGAACGCCATGACGTGACAGGGCTCGAAACCCTGACCTTCGATATTATTAATAGTAGTTTTCGAGACTAACCCCCTTACCCCAGGGGAGATCGGACGTTGGCCGTAAATTATCGCAACTTTCGCAGTTGATATTGCAATCGCGGCAGTTAACGCTGCAACGTTAGCAGCTGCACAAGATTTCATATGACAGCAGCCGCCGAAACCTCCGTCAACACTACCAGGTACCACTCTGACCGACAATACAAGCAGCATTTAAACTCTGATGAGAATATCAAACGGAGCTTATATTTCGAGTCAGGGATACGTACGTGTTTGTTTTTGTTTCTTGTTTTTGTTTTATTTGTTTTCGTCGTCACGGGTTACTTACATTTATTAAGGGCGCGTCCAGCTCGACGTAGGACGGCTGATCTGGCCCGTAGCTTTCCGCGCAAGTGTCGCAGGGGAAGTTAGCCACGAGAAGCTTGCAAGAGTTGATGAGCTCGAAACTTCCTTCCTTGCACCGCATGCCCTGGATTTAAATTGTTTGATTGGTGTCGCCCGCGAGGCGTGGGAGTTGAGGAGAGCGAAAGAGGCCGAGGGATACGAGGGGGGTGCGACAATCATATTATTTCGTAAGGCGCATTCTTTGAACGGTGAGAATACGGTGAAAATGTGGCATTGTGACGGTAGACGTCGGGGTTTGTGGGTGAGTCTACGGTGTGACTGTATGTGCGTGCGTGCAGGAGAGAGGGAAAAACAAAATAAATACCGCGAAATCGAACCCGAACAAAACCAAGTCAAATCAAATTCAATCTTGAACAAAACGAAGTAAGCCAATGCCAACCAAAACAGCAAAAAAACGAAAACAAAAAAAATAAGCCAAACACAAGACACTTTTCTAACCTCTGCGGAGCAGACGTCGACGCAAGACATCGACGATCGTTCCCCAGCGACGATTTGAAGCTGGAGCCCACCATCCCCCGCCCCCCGAGGGCTTTCGTGCAAGGTCCCCATTGTCGCCGAATTCAGCTCCGCCGGCTTTAGCTTCGCGTATGGAGACTATCGGTCAAAAGAGGGACGAAGGGGGATATTGTGAAATAAGAATAACATTAGCCACCAACGTGAAGTCAGCTTGGTTGTTGGCTGAAGGGTGTTGCGCCGTTCGCCCACAACAAAAATACCCATTCCGTTCCGTTCGGTTTTGTCCGGTTCCGTTCCGTTATTTGTTCTGATATGTTCTGTTCCGTTCGGTTCCGTTCGCTTCTGTTCGGTTCCGTTCGGCTCCATTCGGTTCCGTTCGAATGTGTTTTCTGTTTAGTCCTTTTTCCTTTTTCCTTTTCCCTTTTGCGTTGAGTTTTTTAATCGCTTTGTTTGGCCGCATCCCGTTCCGCTCCGTTTCTTTTCGTTCCTTTCCGTTCTATGTTGTTTCATCCCGTTCCGTTTCGTTCCGTGTTGGATCCCTTATGCTCCGTTTCTGCGACGTTTCGGTTCCTCTTCCCGCTGGGATTACAGTAGGTCTCTGTTTCAATAAGAGCGTCAGTTCCGTCAAACAATACGGCGGCGTTGGCCTTGGTTGCCTTCGCTGAAAAACAAATAAAAAAAACTGCTAACTTATGGATTTCGCGTGGTTGTTGTCTATACAAATTACAAAAATACGTCAGCGAGTTGCAAAATCACACGGCCGTCTAGAAAATGAGGCATGCCTTATAGGGCATTCCTTGCTGTTTAGCGGGGTGAAACTGGAGGTCCTGTCGCATAGAACATGTGAAAAACCCGGAGGAGATCCACGCACCGCCCGCGACCGTTTTTTACCGGAAAAACGTCATCTACTGGATCTGTTATCTCCGAAAACTCTGGTTTATTTTTGCTTTTTGTTGTCATCCACCAGCGCGCACACAGTTGACGACAGATCCAAACATCCACCAACAGAAGAAGTTCCTCGTACCTGTAGCAGAACCTATTGCCCTATCTGCAACGTTTCAAAAATGCAACCCATCATCCAGCGACGTTAAAGCCCTCAAAACCAAAACACTTTTCAGCAGCTCCTCGTATCGTGCGCAATAAAATGAAAAAAAAAAAACAGTGAGTCAGAGGAGAGGAGAGGTTTGAATCAGAGGCTCTTGGCCGGATACAGGCAGCACTGTTAGGGAGCGCGATATGGGGGAGGGGGGTCCCGCAGAGGTCCCCGGGGGGTCTTCCGTCCGACACGCGATTGCTGCTGCAGAAGTTTACCTTTGCGCGTATCATAAGCCAAGCGTCTTTGCTACGGGGGGTGACTCTGGCTCGCTTACGTGCACACAAGCATAGCCCTTTGGCGGCGTGCTCTGAACGGCGCGGCGAGTTCGCAACACGACGAGGAATAGAGATTGTCGCCTGCTCTCGCTGGTTGTGGAAACAAGTCTCCTGCTGCGTATAGATACACGAAGCGTAGGCCAAACGCACTTTCTTACAAATGATACATCTAGCGAAACAGCCTGCTTCGCGCTCTGCAGGCACACCTGGCCAAAGGAACAGCTCCGCTGCTCGTCGGAACAAACAACAAGCAACTCTGTTGCTGCTGTTGTGGGCCAAACGCACTGCTCGTACTTCGGACACCTGCCCGAACGAACTCTCTGCGGATTGAATCATACATGATGCACCTCGCACGTTGGCTTTTGTCTAACCTTTGCCGCGTTGATGAGCATGATGCGTGGATGTCCAGAGTAGCGGAAGGTGTGCATGCCCTCGTGCAAGGCTGTCGAGACACCCAGAGGCGAGGCGAGGTAAGGCAAGGCAAGGCAGGACAAGGCAAGGCAAGGAGGGCGGCGCGACGATATACGTGAGTGCACAGCAAATATTGCTATCAACATATTACTCGTACCTACGCACCGATATTATTCAACACCCAGGATGCACCCTCAAGAAGCAGACGGGCGACTCAAAAGCCCGAGGACATCTACCGTAACGTAGTTTGCGCTCCTTCGGCCACCTGTCGTAAGTCGCAAGTTTGTGAGCCATAGTCTCTCATGGCTGGATGCGGGGGGTTGTTCTGTGGCCCTGGGTTTGGCGCATGGACGACAAGGCTATCCATCATTATCCCTCCTCAACAAAAGCACACAAAAATCACAAAAAAAAGAACACAATACGCAACAATACGCAAAAAAGATACCAGGTACTGGTACAAAACTTACACAAAACATACATAAAACCTTACTACACCCCACAAAATCCCCCCCACAGCACACGCACATAAAAACACGAAGCACATGACCGCGTACGTACCACAAATCAGTCAACACCAACCGACGGCATGCAGCACCTACCGACGGCGTGCAGCGCTAGAACAAAAAGGTTGAGCACCGCTCAGCGCTGTCAGGAATAAATACGGGAATCACCGCATATGCCAGAGATTGCAAAAAATCGACGCAAGTCGACGAGGGAAGACATTATTTCCGCGATATAGATCAAGGCACGAACCGTAGTGGGGAGGGGGTATTAGCGCCCGCTATGTGACCCCGGATCTGAGCTACTACTGGGAGGGAGCGGGAGAGTAGGCCGAGGACAACACATGGGATCGAAAAAAGAAAATAAAAAGTAGGAAGAGAAAAGAACGAAGTCACTTTCTCATCTTGAAGAGAAAGAGCAACGCCACTTTCCCATCTTGTCACCCCCTCCCATGTACCTCGTATGTTTGTGGTGTTCGACGCGTGCTGATGCACGACAGGGGGTTTCAATCAGGGGCAGCGTTTTTTTACCAAAACATTTCCTGACTGCCGAGGCTCGTCAACCGAGCAACTACCCCAATAACGCATGCCTTATCGTTGGGACACCATGTGTGTTTGACATGTTACATTCCTTGTACAGTTATCTAGGCCTTCGTGTTTCACTTTTTCATTTTTTATTTTCGAAGCCATTTTTTGTTTTGCAAGGTTTTCAAGAGCTCGCCGAAAGACAAAGAGGGGGGCCGCAGAAAAGGCAGAAAAGGTAGGTGCACCCTCCCCATGTCCAACCTCGAAAGTACCCTGCACCGCAAGCATGGCCACCCATACGGTATGTACATGCTACGCCGTTCGGCCCCATACCGTAGCGGGAAGGGGGTAGAAGAACCTGCTATGTGACCCCGGATCTGAGTTACGAGTTGGAAGGAGAGAGAAGAAGATGTGCGAAGATAATGAATGGGATGGAAAAAAAAAAAAAAAAAAAAAACTCGTCGTGCCGAGGGCTACGGTAGGCCTACAGCAGTGGCTTCTGCCGAGGGCGATAGGTAGTAGGTAGAGCTGCTGTGTGTTTCCTCACTCACCCCGCTTGTACTCGTGCCAGATGCCGAAGAAGTCCGACAAGGGCTTGAAAGGCGGTCCGCTATTGCGCCCCCACTTGTCTGGCTGCTCTTCGGTCTGATCTAGCGAGTACCACAGTACCACGTCCTCTTGTCTGTCCGCAGCCGCGGCGAGGTCCTGGACAAGAAACACATCGCGCACGCCCCCCGACCAAACCCACAAAAATCACATCAGTAACCAACAAAAAACGGCCATGGCAGGCACATTTCTACAAAAAAAATAAATGAGTAGGTCTAACTCACTCACAGCTCACGTGCTTGTAAACAAACACCGAGGAACTAATGGGATGGGGGGGGGCGAGAACCAAGCGAAACGTTGAGAACATGCCGACTGTGGCAGACCTTAAGCCCCATTCGTAGAGTGAAAGCGTATGGTAACTTGGGCGGGTCGCGGCTACGGCATCTGCGAAAAGGTACTATAGTGTTGGGAGACTAACCACGTAAAAGCTGCGCGTTCATCGTCCCTCAAGCACGATGTGAGCGCATGTTAGTCCCGGAAGAACCGCATGGAGACACGCCACGAGAGGCTGCGTACCGACTACGAGCCACCTGGTAGACGATTTCCCGGATGCCTGACACCGCAATCGCATACCCCAGCGCCGTATCACCACCGGAGGGGTGTGGAAAATCGTACACGACGTTCCCACGGGACAACCAACGGTAGCATAACCCCTAATCAACTAGGTTACGCGTTTGGGGACAACAAGGAATGGAAGGCACCCGCAAAAAGAATACCGGGGGTACCAGGTACGCATGAAACGAGCGACGACATTGAGTTAAGAGAAGGGTCAACAAGTATGGGTGTGATCTCATGCCGCAGCAGAAGGAACCCTCATTGATCCCAAACTAGATACGAATTAACGTGCGACGCGATGTTACAACAGTAATCTGGAACAGAAAAGAGGGGACGCCAGCAGGGTGGGTCCCTTTTCGGGAATGCCTCATTGTTGTACGGGGAGACGATGATTGAGTATCACTCCGTGAGCGATATCGCAGCTCTACAACAGCACGACAAAGTAGAAAAGAGGCTGGGAAACAGATCATCCGGCCCGCCGATCGTTGGTAGCGAGGTGTACCGTCGACAACGAGATCAGTTCTGTTAGTGTTTATTTTACCGGGGTGCCTGCTCTCTGCGACGACGTGCCGTGTTGATTGCCAGACAACTAACGCGGGAGTAGTAACCCTGGGTGAGAGACAGCCTCCGGCTGGTCGCAGCGGGGGGGCTTATTGATCCCAAACTATATACTTCGGAGTACGAAGTAACCTACGACGCGATGCTACAACAGGAAAAAAAACGGCCTTGGCGGGCACATTTCTACAAAAATAAAACGAGTAGGTCTAACTCACAGCTCACGTGCTTGAAAAACAAATACCACTTTGGCCCTACATACAGTATAACATTGCATCCAAGCGATCCTCGCACTTGGGGGGACAGAGTAGTACCAGAAACCAGAAACCACTCAGTTCAGAAAAGCAAGGACCACTTTCGTGTTCATCTCCAGACGGCCCTCAGATTATCCGGACAGAGTTTTACAACATACAAAACGAGAAGTCACTCCACTCACGTCCAGGGTGTTCACGTGCTGCGCTGCCGCTATTCGGGCCTCTACACGCCGTTCGTAGTTGGCCTTCACGCCTTTCGCGTAAGGGGGAGGGTCCGTACCAGATCTGTCATGGCATCAGACACGGGAATATAAAGCAGATATAGGCATGGTCGCGATGGCGTAGGGGGGAAGGCCTGCAGTAGACTTGCCACAGGTGAAAAACAAAATCGCCGCATCGGAAAAAATAAACATGGTTGGCCGAAATACTGTGAGGCCGGGTCTGGGAAGGGAGGGAAAGGGAGGGGGGGGGGGGCTGGAATTTCGGAAGCCTGCAGTAGCAGTGCAACCTACTTGTGGGCACGTTTCCAGAGACAAAACATCTGAGGGTGCGCCATGAACAGCTCGTCACTACCGCAGTGTCATCAACAGTATCGCCATCATCGTCACCAACGTCATCATCACCACCGCCATCACCACAAGCATCTCATCATTATCATCATCATCGTCCCCTCCACCGCCCTTATCATGATTACCACCATCAGCAGCGTCATCTTCACCATGGGCGCTACTATTACCACGATCACAACTACCGTCCTCACAAAATATCCCTCGTCACGATCACAATCCCATCATATTATAGTATACAATACCTCCCTTTGAGCCGGGAGTAAGGCTCCGCCTCTAGTTGAGAGAGAAAATGTGCGCGTGAGGAAAGAAGATGCAGCCCCTATACAAAAAAATAGACCTGGAACATAAGACAGCAGAGAATCCCACCTAGTGAGTAGATAAACTATTAATAACGTTTCTAGGAATTTATCGCACAGCGCTGTACCAACCCCCCACCCACCCCCACCCCCCCGAAAATTCCCGATATAAAAAAGTACCTGTCGCCGGGCAGCGGCCACCTGAAGGAAGTGTCGGTGTTGTAGTCGATGTTCTTGAAGAGCTTGTCGTGCATCTCTTGGTCCATGAAGGTGCCCTTGATGCCGTTGTGGTAGGTGCGAGGTACCTTGTTTTTCCCAGCACAGGCAGGGTGTCCAATACCAGCCGGTCAGGGTAAGAACTACAATATATTCTGGATTTCGAAACGAGAAAATCGAATTCGATGCGACACCAATAGAGGGATAAAAACGGATGAAAACACTTTCCCACGACGGACAGATCATTCACACATAGATTATCTACAGATAGAGATCATCTACAGATAGATTATCTACAGATAGAGATCATCTACAGATAGATCATCTACGGATAGATCATCTACAGATAGATCATCTACAGATATATCATCTACAGATATATCATCTACAGATATATCATCTACAGATAGATCATCTACAGATAGATCATCTACAGATCCTAACCTGCCGGTAATATATGCCGTGCAGGATGTGTACAGTACAGACCCAACTCAGGAAACACAGCCCAGATCAAGCAGGTTGCACGGCTCCCACCCGGCCCGCATGAGCTACAGATCATGCAGATCTTGCAGATTAGGAATATATTAGATATCCTCCCTCAAAGATCTACTAAAGTAGATCATGAAGTGAATGGAATCGATTATCGATTCTTCGAAATGTCAACTAGTTTCATGAACCCATGCTCATTCAACACACTATTACGGCGGACCATAGTAAATAGGACCAAATATTGATAGCAAAGATGGGGAAATATATAGGTTTTTGTGTGTATCATAAGTCATTTTTACTATGGTCCCTCGTAATAGTTTCTTCTTTCACATCCGGGGGAGACGACATGGCGAAAAGGACTAACAGTACTTGCAGTCTCAATGTAGAGGCCACCGCCTAGGGCAGCGCTGCACACAAAGAGGAAACAGAGTTCCAGCAAGCAACAACCCCCACGGCACCACAGCCGCAAACGAGAACTCAGAGCCAAGTGGTGCAAAACACAAACCCTGTGACATGCGGTTCCTCGCCGGCATCACCCCTCCGCCCCCCCCGTCTATGGCCATACGACTACGGCCATGCATGAGATCGAGTACATCTCTCCTATCGAGCACCCCCCCCCCCCCCCGCCTTCCATTGAATTAACTTATTGAAGCTGTCATCCATGTGCAAGTCCGTCTCACAAGCGATTATCAGGATGCAGCTCACCCTTCATGCCACTTGCCGGACACCTCACGGCGCTTCGCGCTTGGTGCAACCAATACCCGCCTGGTCGGTGAAAACCCGATATGCCCCGTCCCGGCATTGTAGGGATGCGAGGGTCTATGGCCCTACGATCACGGCTATGCCTGAGATCGAGTACATCTCTCCTATCGAGTACCCCCTCCCCCCCCCTCCCCCTTCCTTATGCATTTCACCTCGGGAAAGACGCATTCTCGTCCCTTGTGCTGCTTCTCGTCTCTCAACCAGTGGTCCCAGTGCTGTGCAGGCCATCGGGGTATGATCTGCGCGAATCGCGATGACATGACAAACGCGGATACCGTGAGGCGAGTACCGTACGGCGATTACCGTACGAATGTTATTGTACAGCAAAACCCGCATGGAGTCATATCATACTGCGTGCAGAGCGAACAAGGCCATTTAGTGATTACCGTACTGCGAATACCGTACACGGCAAATACCGTACGGCGGATACCGTACGGCGAATACCGCACACGGCGATTATGTAGCGTACGGCCAACACCTCACTTAAAGTGCACCGTGCAGAGCGACCGAACTTCGCGGCTGCCGTTTGGTGAAAAACGTACGTGCGGCTTACAATATAACACACTGCGAATATGACCACCACACGGAAGGATCACCGCACGGAGAATACCGTCCGGTGTTTACCGTACAGAGCGAGCAGCTGTGGAGCAGAATCATGAGGCCAAAACGGAAAAGTAAGGAACGCTTAGGTACATAGGTGGCCGGGATCCTCCCGTTGCACAATGTGGGCGTAAGCATATCCTCGTGGAGACATTGAACAACCTTTGCAGCCCCCTCCCCCCCCCGCGCTCAAGGATTCGGTAACCTTTCAATTCGGTACCACGCCTGCCTAATGGTGTGTTACATTGTTTTATGTCTCCACAAGCCTTTTATGCAAGCCCGCACTATGCAGCGGGGGGGGGGGGGGGGGGGGGCACCTGTGCTGTGCATCAACAGCAGAGAGCCAAAGAGGTCCTCTATCCAGAATAGCACCACGTACTTAGCGAGCAGGACATACGCATACAAATACACACACACATCCTTTTCACCCGTCGAGCGCTGGAAGCACGTTCAGACCAAAGCAACTCGGCAGCACGTACATACAACGTATATATACTTGAGACGCATTATGTCGCTTTTCATGAGTTGCTACAGTACAAGGGGTTGACTCGTCGGTCGGGAGGGAAAAAAGGCGCTCAGAACAATAGGAGGGTATGGAGAGCTCCTGCTCTTTTCGGACACCGATGCCAACAAATAAAAACGAACAAAAACAGGTGCCGAATACCGGGATACCGCTTGCAACGAACGGAAATGAGAAAACAAAAGCGTGGTTTGCTCCCTCGCCGAAAAACAGCGGAATCTCGTCTGCGCACGTACACACCCGGTATTTTATGACGCATGTAGCTGACGAGAAGAAAAAAAAAAGAGTATTCCGCACCCACGACAGGCACGCCATACCAACGCAGTGCAACCCCATCGAGCCACCCCAACTCTTGCAGCAGGCGGCGACAACCAACCAACCGATCAACCAACCGACCGATAAGCACCGCACCCCATCACGCAGACCCCACCTCTTCGTAGAGCTTTCGGGTTAGGAGCCATCCCAGCCCGGGGAAGAAGAGAGTACGCTGCAGTTCCGATTTGTCCCAGACCTGAACACGATCGTGCGAAAACCGAACAACGGACACGTTTCATGGCGCGACCCCCCCACCGGATCCCATCGTCGGCAGTCGACAAATCACACGCATGATACCAGGTACGTGGTAGTTCACCGCCCACTCTCGTCTCTGAGGGGCCTTGCGTGCACCCAACTAAAAAAGTAACCGCCCCTCCGTGTTGCCTCGGGAAGCAATGTACCGAAAGCCGTGCCGCGTGTTTTGTGCGACACAGACGCTGTCAGTCGATGGGGGGAATATCTCATATACCTAGAGTCGTGTCGATCGGTCCTCGTAGTCGTGGTTGTGTGCGGAACATTCAAGACAAACGGTGTACCAAGCATCCCAGCACTATGTGGCGTCCTATGTGCCAAACGCACCAACGGGAAGGTACATGCACCTGGCGCGTTTACATGGTGGGGGTGGGAGTAAGCCTCAAGATCGCATCGTCAAGGCAACCATAGCGAGACGGAACGGTACAATATTCATAGTTGACCTGGAGCGATTTGTACGCAGGAAAACGTGCCCGGCGTTCCCGTTTATAAACCCCATGCCCCCCCCTCCTGCCCGAAATCCCGCGCTCTCCCTCTCTTGAACGAAACGCTTCTGATATAGGAAACCTACCTCGCATATTCACAATCTTTCCGTTTCCCTCCCTCACAGCACCAGAGCTTTGCTTATTTTCTAACAAGCACCTAAACCAAGGAAAATTCAAGCGTGCCCCTCTCTTGCTACTCCCCTCCCTCCCCCCACCCCCCCTGCCGCCCTCAACCCTCCCCCGCGCCTAAAAAACATGTAGGACCGCCCTCCCCCTATACCGGGCATCACCTCTCCTTCCGAGTGGTCTCAGCTCTATAGAAAGCCCCCCCTCCCCCCTGTCTGCCTGGTCGGTGAAAACCCGACATGCTCCGTCGTGGCATGGGACGCGAGGGCCTATGGTCATACGACTACGCCCATACCTGAGATCGAGTACATCTCTCCTATCGAGTACCCCCCCCCCCCCCTCGGCCTCCCGGGCATCACGCCTCCTTCGACGGAGTCGCAGCTATCAAGCAACCCCCCTCTCCCCTCCTCCTTCTCCCTCTCATCGCCCCCCCCCCCCCCCCCCCCCCCTCCCCCCCTCCCCCATTCTTCCCAGGGAGGCATACCGCCTCCCAAATCCCGAAAAATCCAACACAAAACGCACCCGCTGTTTGTAGCCGTTGTCATTCCAAGCGCTGAGCACGAGGGTGGTCGGGTCTCTTTCAAGAACGGGCGCGTTGGCCTCGAAGTACTCCAGGAAGTCGGGCGAGAACAAGAGGTCGTCCTCGATTATTATCACCGCCGGAGCCTGATCATGATGGCAAGGAGGAGAGAGGAGGAGGAGAAGGAGGAGGAGGAGACACGTTTCAAGGGCGTGCCTACTATATAGAGTAAATACATGTATATATATATATTAGGTACTCTTAGTTAATACAGTTACTGCATATAGAGTAGGTATGTGTGTTTGAGAGTAGCCGGTGGCGTTCAGCACCCTCCACCCCGCAAGCGACTGCTCGACGATTTAGCGATTTCCACAAAAATTAGGCAGAGCTCGGAGCAAGAGACAATCCCCTTCCCCCCCCTCCCCCCCCGCTTCAATCACCCGCACATCCCCAACTCCTCTTCACAAAACCAACGTACGTCTGGCGCCTTCTCGAAGGCGTGATCCAGGGCGAACTTGTAGTGCGTCGCTATCCTCGCTGCCCCGTCCCCAGCTCTCCCCCCGCCCCTCAGTCCAGGCGTTTTCGTATTCTGCTTCAGGTACAAACCCTGCTTCCGCACGAGGTCAGCGACCTAAGCCGGAGTGGGGGAGGGGAAGCGGTTTGGGGGGGGGCGGGGGGGGGGGGGGAGGTCAGCGACCTAAGCCGGAGTGGGGGAGGGGAAGCGGTTTGGGGGGGGGGGGTGGGGGGGGGGGGGGGGGAGCTATTAATAGAGACAAGACACCGATGTACAGCAAGTTTATTCGGCTGTTGCACACCCTGGCCAAGAGAAAGGTGGGCGGTTTGTCTTGTGTTTCAGGATTGTTTCACGCTGCACCGCGTGGTGCGCACCGCGTGGTGCGCTTCTTCGTCTCTGCTGGTGCATGAGGTCAGACCAGCTGCGGGCTATTTGTATCGCAACATTAGCATTACGGAGAATAACGTCGACACAGCGGAACCAAGAGGGGATCGTTCCTGAGATCGCTCTTCAGAACGCGCCGGGGCGCCGATTTCGACAGGAGCCTTCAGGTGGCACGAACGAACGCGCCCCGCCGAGGAGCCAGACGCTACTGCGGCTGCAGACGAACTGCATCGCCAGATACTCACAAACAGAAGCAATGTTCCCTGCCTGCGGTTTAAAACGGACCAGAAGGGGGAAGACGTAAAGGTGTATGATACCTGGTAACCTGTAACGCTGCTGGCAGTTACGCTGGGTTTTCGTATTTCGGCTGTACTCATCACCATAACAAGGGCAGTTTTTTTTTAGTCCTCCTTCCGTCGAAGAAAGAGCGCGAGCGCTCGACTTGGGAAAGAACTCGGCGACCAAAAAAGACAATTCGAGTGACATCGACGAGCATTAGGGAGAGAGGGAGGACAGACACCTGTGACCACGGCGCACCCAGAAGACTGTAACACAGCTGCGTTAAAGTCTCCGGCAGGTTGAGCTGCAAGTAAAACTTGATAACAAAAAAAAACAACAGGACATACAAAACAGAGGGCCACTCTGTAGGGAATATACTAGTAAATATAGGGGAGGAGAGAGGGGGGAGGGGGAGGGGGGATGGGGGGAGGGGGAGGGGGGAGGGGGGGGCGACAGCAAACGCCGCTTTAAAATACAAAACTCCGCTTTTCGGATGCCGCCCGCCGACCACTGCGCCCCTCGAACCACACTACTCTCCGCGTCAACTATGTTAATACTGCAAGAATGATCCCCCAGCAAGCTCGACACGCGAGTCAACGAGGAAGGAAGGAGCTGAAGTACTCTCTTGCGATGAACAAAACGAAGGCACTAACCGTCGTAGAGGGGAGGGGGAAGGGGGGAGGAGGGTCTGCTATGTCACCCAATGGTTGATCCGAGACACGACTATTGTATAAGTTGTATGAGTTGTATGAGGGAGAGGGAAAAGAAAGGTGAAGGTGAGAAATGAGGGGGGGGGGGGGGGGGGGGGGGGGGGGGACGACGACACCTATCGTACTGATTCCAAGTAGTTTGGTCCGCGATAAACGAGGGTACGAGCTCCAAGAGGGCGACAGGGAGAGACTCACCGGCCCATCGGAGCCGTCCTGGAGCACCATGACCATGGACATGTCCATGCCTCTCACGCTTCGAAGACTCTGCGCACCGGTCAAGAGGGGGGGGGGGGGGGGTGTACTCGATAGGAGATATGTACTTGATCTCATGCATGGCCGTAGCCGTACGACATAGACAAGAGGGGAGGGGAGGGGGGGGGGGGGGGGGGGGGGGAGGAGGGCAAGAGCCCATGGTGTTTACCCGGTATTAGGAAAAGGGGGGGGGGGCACTGAAGGGGTACTCCTGTACCTTTTTTGTTGTCTGAGGCTCTTCACAAACGAAGGGCTCCACATGCCTCTTCACTTCACTCAAATTAAAAGACGCCTACGAAAAAAGGTGATGGGAGCAATCCTATGAGCTGCTCGTAGGTACAGGCACGTAAATGAAGAATACGGCGAAACACGAATGAGAATGCGTAAACACACAAATGGGGTTGCACACAGAAAATTGGCAAAATAACCACAAATGAGATTGCACGCACAATATGGTAAAAACACAGACGGGGTTGCACACAAAATATGGTAAAAAAACATAAACGGGATTTGTCAAAATATTGGGTATTTTCCTTCGTCGAGGAGCCCCCCCCCCCCGGTCAGAAAATGTTTGGGCCCACAAAGCACCCCCTCTAACCTGCAGCAGCATGCCTCGCAAGCCTAAGGGGGACTATTCACAATGGTGGGGAAAACGTGCGGGACGACAGGCTATCCCATTGCGCGCATAGCCCGTGGTATTTGCGCTTCAGCTCCAGCAGCACACAACAACAACAACAACAACAACAACAACAACAAATGAAAAATATTCCTACACGCTCTGCCGTGGCCGATGCTACACTCCTTTTGCGAAAGCACGCAAGCACGCCCACCCGCACCCACCCGCACCCAAGCACGATGGGAGCTCTTGCCCCTCAATTTTTCCGAGAAAATGACTCTACTCTACGTAACCCCAAGCCGGTTTGACCTCCACAAAACGTGGGTCCATACTTCATAGAACAGCCCTACTCTAATTTAACGTAATTTCCCCCCCCCCCCCCAAAAAAAAAGCGCAGGTGTGAAGGGGTGAAGGCACGCAGCCACACATTGATAGGCGCGGACGTGAACACGCACGGACGGTTGGTTGGGCTTTGAGGGCGAGGGAAGAGAAAAAAAAAAGCGCTCAACGCGTCTACTACCGCGCGAAAACTACAACATGCAACACTCAGCCGGCAGCAGCTTGTCGTGTGGCGCACCTCGATCGTCTTACGGAGCAGGGCTTCTCGGTTGCACGTCAGCAGGACGATCGGAAGCTTCTTGCCAGCGGCCACGAACTTCTCCAGCGACCCCGCCCCTTGCCCTCCCACCGTAAAGTCCATGTCAACTCCGTCCGCAGGGTCGCGGTCAGCACCTCTTGCTATCTGCCCAATCGCCTTGCGCCCTTTAAAATCTCCCTCTCCCCCCCCCCCCCCCATCTCCTCCTCCCTCTGCTGCTGCTGCTGCTTCTCCTCGTCTTCCTTCTCCTCCCCCCCCCCCCCCCCGCCATTCGTTCTCCGCCTCCTCCTTCCCTCCCTTTCCTCCGTCCTCCCCCCTCAACCGAGCCGGGTACCGATCGCCGGGTTCCGTCGGCTGGAGTAGACGTTTTCTCCGACTGGCTCAGACCTTCGTCCGTCGGCATCTCCGCGGTTTTGGTCCGTCCCTCCGAATTCCGCCCGAAAACCGTCTTGCCCCGTTTTTTAACCCCGGACGATTTTTTTCCGCCCCCGCCCCCGTCTCCGATGTCATTGCCTGGTCCGACGCCGAAGTGCCTGATCGGACCCGGCGCCGGCCCGTGAACCTTGTCCGCCGGTTCGGCCGCTGCAACCGGGTCGATCCGACCGCGGGCTGGTGCTTTTACGGCGGACCGATCGTACTGAGGGGGTAGGACAATTGTTGAAGCGACATCGCAAGGACAGCGCATACAAAACATGTTTAGACTACGCATGTATCCCCTTTAAAACTGCCCTTGCGTTTTGGAGACAGACTGCCTGGAGCTTCTGGAGAGTCTGAGTCTTTGCCGCGGTGAAAGCCAAAGGAGTTCAGCGAGGCCACGGGAATAGGGGGATGGGGGACGAGGGGTAGGGACTTCCATATAAGGCGAAGTGTCTTCTTCCCGCAGGCGGGCGGCAGGCTCGGGTTACTGGAGGCGTTTCGATTCCGACACGGCGGCGGGTATCACAAGCAGTCGGACGGGCGGAGTGCCGTGATTCGTTTCCGCAAGTACACAATCGCAGCACATGAGCACGCACGCACGGACGGACGCACGCACGCACGCACGCACCTGCCAAGCGTCGGACGCGTCCTCGACTCCAGAGGCGTTCGTCGTGACTATTCGAACCTGCGCACGGGGACCACGGAAAGACCCACATAAATACAAGCACCATCACGGAGACGGACGGTGAAAGCGGGCGCAAAACTGCCGCGCGGTGAGGCGAGCAAAACAAACACGATAAAACACAGAAGCATGACCCAAGTAGGTCAGACACCAGGCCTTTACCGGCAGGCCTTCGCCCGGCAACCGGCAGGTTTGCGCCCGGCTTTCGCTGGGCTTCTTTTCGTCCGGCTTCTGCCAGGCTTTACCTTCGTATTTTGCCAGGCCTTCGCCCGTCTTTCACCAGGCTTTCGCCAGGCTTTCGCCAGGCTTTCGCCAGGCTTTCACCAGGCTTTCACCCGGATTTTTACCGGCTTACACCAGACGTTTGCCCGGCATTCGACCGAGGGCTTCGTTCCGACTGTGGCCAGTCTTCCAGCTTTCAGGTTAAAAACGCATCTATATAATATCTACCGGTATGCCGTGCTATGATACCAGGTACCTGGTATTGAATAATAGGCGCCCACCCGCTCACCTGTGTGACGAAACCATATAAGACAGCCACAAATAGCGCCCCCGCCCATACGTGCCAATTGCACAAGCTGCAAATCCCGCTTCTGCCGCCGCCACCGCCGCCGCGGCCGCCTTTGCGTCGCCTCTCACGCAGCCGCGAAGTCTTGTGTCTTCTTCCGGCCACCCTCGTAGGCATCCCGGCGTCGGTGTTGATCGAAACGCCAACTTATAAAAAAACTCCTCTGGCTGCTGTCAGTGCACTTGTGTAGCGAATCTGGGTTGGGGGTCGGGACGACATAAAGTCGGTGCACCGGTAGGAGCAGGATAGGGGCAGGGTCAGACTTAGAAGCAGCAGCAGCAGCAACAACAACAACAACAACAGGAAGAGGAGCAGACGCAGAACAGAAGCATAGTTGGTGGATAACCATGGTTGTAGTACCATCGGCGCTGTTTTGCGCGCTACAGTATTACGGGGGACCATAGTAAATAGGACCAAATATTGATATTAATAGTAAAAATATGAATATATATAGGTTTTTGTCCTATTAACTATGGTCCCCCGTAATAGTAGTTCAAGGTATCTTCGGTAAACCTGGCGCATGAAGTGACAACACAGACAAGAAGCGTCGTCGTAAACATCATACTACGTACGAGTACACCTGGTGCCATACAAGGTTCTCCTCCGGGATTGTGGTTGCCTGGAAATCCCGGAGGTGTCGCGAGCTGAAAAGGGAGGACACAGCAAAGCGTTCGCTCCTCGTACCAGGTACGAGCACTTGTACGTGAGAGCCACCGGGCAAGAACAAAGATCACATAAAAGCTCTTGAAAACTTGGGGAAGAATAATGGTGGCCAGCGGGCAAGTAGCCGGGCGAGAAACACCGGCCAGCTACAACGAGTTTATAGTTAATTCTACATCTCCTATTTCGACGGAGGTGATATTTGAGAGGGAGAGGGTGAGAGGGTTCTGCCGTACTGCTGTTTCAGACGGTGCCGCCGCATCAACATCAATCATCAAATGTGATCGCATCAAAGCATCAAAACATGAAAAACTGAATCGCACGTGAAGTACTAAATAATCATGTAACCACACCAAAGGGTATCGATTGACACGTTTCTCAACCTACTTCCGTCAGTAATGTACCAGGTGAACCGATAGAGTCGTATCCTCAACATGTCGTTCGGGTGATTCAGTACTCCCTCGGTGAGGCCTGTTGTCGCCGACAATGGCTATACACGCATCGATGAAAAACTTGCACAATATATTGCGGTCGGCAATGGCTGTCGATAGACCTCACACGATCTATGGTCGCTGGCAATCGCCATCGGTGGACAAAGCAGTAGCGCACAATCTTTTGTGGGGGACAACGCTCATCTGTTGACACCTATCGCCAGCCTATCGCCGTCTATTTTGCCACACACACATACATACACAAGCTGCACTTTTCATCGCAAGACACACGGCATTCCAATCTACGTCGCCGCGAACGCAAGTTCATCGACGACTGCTGCTGTCTAGCGGTGTGCGCAACAGCAGCAACGAGCGCGTGCCATATCATGATCGGCAGCAAAGAGTAACGAGCGAACGGCATATTGGCACACGGCCGTCGTATTATTCGGTTGCAAGTGGTACGGAATGCCATGCCGCAGCTCGTTGCTGCTGTGTCTCTACCCCCTACAGCACATTAGTAGTGCTACCTTGACTGCTGGTACTACGCCGCTTAGCGTATTCTCCTGTGCTTCTTCGCTTACCTCAATCGAGACGTTTTTCTGCAAGGTTGCCTTCTTTGAGGTACGTACATAACCACAACCGGGGTATACCCCCCGGGTACGACTTGGTACCGACACCCGAAACTGCAGCAAGCTACGATGTACGCCCGTGGCTCAATACCCGGGGTACAGATATTCCCATGTGAACATACCCGGGTGCGGGTTTGGTTACGGGTCCAGCATTCGCTTACCTACCCGAAAATTCTGCGAGTTCTGTAAGACTTCCATACCCGCACCCGAAAATTCTGCGAGTTCCGTGACACTTCCATACCTGTCCCCCGGAATTCCTGTAAGTTCAGTAAGACTTCCATACCCGTACTCGTACCCGAGGTTTCGGTGAGATTTCTCAATACTCACAATGCCCGGGTAAGGGGATACTTTTGTCACAATACCCGGGTACCTAAAACAAAACGCCATACATACTGCTGTAATCGAAATTGCGGCACAACAAAAAACATCGTCTGATAAGCACGCGTGCTGTACTTGTGTACGTCGAAGTATGATCCGGCTGTACGGTACAGACGTACGGACTCTCTGCGGGGCGGCTGACTGGATCTCGTTGGGGTAAATGTTACCAGGGTATTAAATAATAGTGCCATGGTGCCATACTTTAGTGCCTGCGAGTGGACACCTATATTTAGGCAAATGATATATATTTAGGGGACGGTATTCTGCTACCAGGTACCAGGTATATACAGCAGTAGTAGCAGACTGGTGGGGAGCACCCGAGACCTGGCGGACAGTTCAAGACTTGGCATAGATGCCAAGTCGAAGACCTTAGGGAGTTCCGAGCCACCGAAGGGTCAACGGAACTTGCGCTCTTGGTGTTTTGAGTTGAGACCGCACTGCCTGTGGCCCACTACAGCGAAAACGGCGGGGAGGTGGTGCCGGGGGATCCTCGAAGCAGCCGAACGGTTCATGGTGAGGTGGCACGACGATGAGGCTGAGCTGAGTAGGCAGCGCCGCGCTACCGCCGTGGGTGGTTTTCAAGGGAGTGGGGGGAGGGGGGGCAACAAGAGTGGAAAAAAACCCGACCGAGGGAATGCGGGGAGGGGAAGGAACAGGGGTAGAAGGGAAACTGCGGTGGACGAAAATAGGAAGGAGACGGCAGACAGGGTAGCGAGGCGCCAGGCCGACTAGGAAGTAGAACATGCCTATGCTACTTGTGCCGCCAACTGGTGCAGCTGGTTCGAACGTGGTCTTCCTTTGCCTTTTTTTTCGTTTGTTTGTTTCTTTCTTGCGTTTGACACTCTGTGATTTTCATCTCGTTTATTTCTCTTCCTTTCTTCTATTAATAGGCCTTTTGAAAGGAGTCGTGTGGCGTGTGTAGATGACGAGCCTGCTTTACTTGTTTCGTATTGTCGGACGCCGAGGGGCGGGGCATAGCTGACGAACGCAGGGCGGAGACTGCAGGCAGGGTAGCAAGGTACCAAGCGGACTCGCAGGGAGAACCTGGCAAAGCTACTCGTACCACAAAACTGCTGCGGCTACCCGGAGGGTGCTTTGTGCTTTGGTTTGCCCGGTATTTTCCCTTGGTTCCTCTTCGGTTGTTTACGACTACATTACTCTAAAAGTGTTGTTTTTTCTTTTTCTTTTTATTCAGCTCGTTCTTTTCAAGTGGCTACCACATCCCTTGAGGGAGGGCACGACATTTTTCTTCTTCTATCTTTTCTTTCTCATTTATTTCTCTGTCGATTTGTCTTCTTTGTTGTTGTTTTTTCTTCGTTTTCTTTCGTTTCTCTATTTCATAGAATGTGTATGTCGTGCCAGTCGTATCCAGTATGATGGCATGACATTGCATCGTCTACTGCTGCTGTGCTTACTGCGTACCGGTAGGTGGCAACGTAGTATCTCTATGTGGCGTAGTTTTGTGACTACAGAACTTGTATCCCTCTAGGATTGAAGAATCGGCACGGACGCTGGTTGTGCTGGATGTCGACGGGTAGAAAGAACTTTAATGTGAAGAACACACGCACGTACTCGTATTAATAGCACAAACTGCTGCGGCTGCCTGGTGGGTGCTTTTTGTTTTTTAGTTGAGCGTTGGTTTGCCTGCTATTTCCCTTGGTTCTTACGTCTTACTCTATTTATATGTAGTGGTGTTGTTTCCTTAGCTTTTAGGAGCCTAGTCCCGTTTTGGGAATAAACTACTTACAATATGAGTGCATTGTCCCCAAATATGGGACTGCAGTTCTATAAGGGTCAAGTAGTGTCTAGCCAAATCCCCTGTGGGCGGGGGCGACACTTTTTCCTTTCTATTCTGTTTTCTCTTTCGATTTGTTCTTGCTTTCTCGTTTATTTTATAGAATGTGCATGTCGAGCGTTGTATCCAGTATAATGACATGTCATTGCATTGTCTACTCTGTTTGATGTTTCACAATGTAGTAAAATATTCTTTGCTTTTTTTTGCCGAGGTATTCTTCAACTCCGGATTAATTGGAGCCTATCCTCCTGCGACCACGGACAGCATTGTATTGCAGCGATAGAACAACAACAACAGCCACAACAACAACAACAACAACAATCTGTGTCGTAGTTGAGTGACCACAGAACTTGTATCTTTATACTTGTAGTAGTGAATATTCGGAACGGACACTGGTTGTGTGTGTCAGGTGTGTGTTCTTCACATTAAACCGTTCTTTCTACCCGTCGACATCCAGCACAACCAGTGTCCGTGCCGATTCTTCAATCCTAGAAGAGATACAAGTTCTGTGGTCACAAAGCTACGCCACAGAGATACTACGTTGCGACGTAAGCAGTAAGCACTGCAGTGGGCAATGCAATGCCATGTCATCATACTAGATACGACAGGCACGACATACACAATCTATGAAATAGGGAAACCAAAAGAAACAATCCAAGAGAAAACAAAAACAAAGTAGACAAATCGAAAGAGAAAAAAAGAAGAAAAAAAATGAAAGCAAAAACTAGGAGAAACAATCTGTCGTGCCCCCCCCCCGCAGGCGAGGTGGCCAACACTTGAAAAAGAACGAGCTGGGAAAAAGGAAAAATTAACAAAAACACCACTGCTTGTAAACAGAGTAAGACAAAGAACCAAGGAAAAAATAAATAAATAAAAATAACAAATGGAAAATAACAAAATAACAACGGGAAATAACAGGCAGACCAAAGCCCAAAGCACCCTCCAGGTGACGGCAGCAGTTTGTGGTACTAGTAGTATAGCCAGGTTCCCCCTGCTAATCCGCCTGGTACCTAGCTACCCAGACTGCCGTTTCCGCCCTGCGTTCGTCAACTATGCCCAGCCCCTTGGCGTCAGACAATACGAAACGAACAGAGCGGGTTTGTCATCCAACCACGCCACACGGCTCCTTCAGTACTGCTTATCAATCAGAAAAGGAAGAGAAAAAAATGAAAATGAAAATCGCGGAGAGTCAGCGCAAGAAAGAAAAAAACGAAACAAAAAGAGAAGACAAGGGAAGACCACGTTCGAACCTGCACAGTTGGTGGCACTAGTAGTATGGTAATGTTCTACTTCCTAGTCGGCCTGGTGCCTTGCTACCCTGTCTGCCATCTCCTTCCTACTTTCGTCTACCGCAGTTTCCCTTCTACCCCTCCTGCCCCCCCCCCTCTCCGCATTCCCTTGGTCGGGCTTTCTGCCACTTCTCCTGTTGCCCCCTCTACCCCCATTCCCTTGAACACCATCCACGGCGGATGCGCGTTGTGCTGGATGTCGACGGGGTGTGTGTTCTTCACATTAAACCATTATTTCTACCCGTCGACGGGTTAATGATACCATTATACTAAGCCTCCGTGGGCAACATCATGCTGGATGCGACAGACACGACATAAACATTTCTGAAACGGAAAAAAACAAAAGAAAAAAAAAGGAAAAACAACAACAACAACAACAACGAAATCGACAGAGAAAAAGGGAAAAGAAAGACGGCGTTACATATATAGTCTGTCTTCTTTCAACTCGCCGACCTCCTACCGAATGCCCGACCCCTGCTTGTACACACCCACCCACGAGCAGAGCAGATGGTCTTCTTCTCGACTGTTTCAACTCTCCCCAGCCTCTGTCTTCCCAGCTCAACCAACTACACCCATCATTAATATTTTATGACCCACTTGCCCATACCCCCTGTTCAAACATGCCAACGATTCAATACCTCTCCACAAACCCCAGACTTCCTCTGTTCAATCTTCCACTTTTACTGGATAATAATACAATAATGCTGCATTTCACTTGTTTGACCCATGAATTTGATATTATTATCTTTCGTCTCCCTCTATCCCAGGCTGAGTCTTATGGGAGCCGAAACCGGTAAACATAATTGGCATGCACTTCTGTCCCCAGAGTTGTGGATCGAGTTTCGTCTTTTCCTATCATATAGTGCTTTGTGCAAGTATGCAGGGGTTTCTCTTTGAGTTGGGAGGACGTTGGAGGTAGGTGAGGAATTACCGCAATACCTGGTATTTGAATTCGGCGGACACACAGCAGTGCGCGGCACCCACGCATCCTGGTTGGTGCCCGCCCGGTAACATGGGGGTTGCTTTCGCAGATTCGAGCTTCCTGGACTGGGTTGGCTTCCTTCGACGAAGGGTCCTCAAGCTTGGCAGTCTGCTGCAGAATCACGGAGCAGTGCGTTGACACTGCAGAAAGCTCAAGAACACAAGGACAACCGCCACGAGCACGCGGTGTAGTCGATTGCTCATCATCACCGGAGCTTGGAGTCTCTAGCTACCGCTATATACCGGGATACCGTGTCGGGGATACCGAGAGATTACAGCAGTAGTAGCGATGATATGTACACGTATTACGCCCGCCACATCATGCCTCCTGTGTGGGGTTCAAAACCCCAGTTTCGGCCAGTTCTAGGACCGTACACCGTACAGAGCTGGTGTCTGGTTTCGTCTGGCCAGGCCATTCCTGATATAAATACATTTTTTTCCCAGATATTTCGATCTTTTCGTTTTTTTTACATCGACAAGATTCGCTTAATCATAAATCGGATCTGGTACGAAATTCTTCCTGGATCTCTCGTACAAACCCTGTTTTGTTTTCCGGTTTCGAAAAAGAGCCAGCCTCTCAGTCTGTGACCAGATGGATGAGGAATCAGGACGGACACCGGGTGGTACTGATGACGCCGAGCAGAAAGGGCGATTTAATGCGAAGACTACACAGAAGTATTAATATTATTAGTACAATGTACCAAGGTACGGCGGTAGTATCTCTGTGTCGTAGCTTTTGTGACCACAGAGAGCTTGTATTTTAAGTCGGATTGAAGAATCGGCACGGACTTTGGTTGTGCTGGATGGATGTCGTCGACGGATACACGTAGAAATAATGGTTTAAATGTGCAGGGCACACCCATGACTGGCACATGCGTACCTGGTACCAGGCCGAGGCACCTGATATCTGACAAGAATCACACCGCTGCTACAGCAGTAACATGATGCACCTGATCGTATCAGGCAGATATGTCTACATACTCATACCCAGCATGCCAGCCCTGCCATAACTCGAGCCCGAGCGTTGCAATGAAGCGTGCAATGAAGCGTGCATATGAGGAGTTGCGAGTTGCGAGTGGCAGTCACGGGCGTACACCAGCAGGTAAAGCAGCAGTCTGCGTAGTGTTAGGGGGGCGAAAGACCCCGTATCCCTTCGTATACTTCCAAAATATGTACGTACCAGGTACCAGGTACGAATGTTCTTCGGACAAAACGTCGGCGACAGGTGAGCAGGTGAGAGATTGAGACGACACACAACACCAGAAGCGAAAGGCAACATCGTGCGCCGTACACGAGACAGCTCCTTGGAAACGTTTGTGCAATGCAGCAGCAGCAGCAGTAGCAACCGCAGCTGGTACTCGTGGTTTGAAGTCCAATTAGCCCGCTCACCTTTTGACGGACAACGGCTGCGTACTCGGGCCGGCGTTCGCTCACTCCCTGTTGCAGAAAAATCGACGGTGGTACAAGACTTGCAAACTCCCGACAGGCTCAGAATCTGGGACGAGCATCACCAGCGAGCCGAAACCAAGAGTCCAGGGCTTTCGTAAGCAGCAAGACGTCGAGGAAGGCTGGTTCACTGAGCCACAGGCGCAAACCGCAGAGCACAGCTAGAGCTCCGTGCGGGGGATCTATCTCTTGGAAACCACCGTCACCCCCGGTACTGGAGTTAGGCCACCACATTGGACTGTGGAACTCCATTTTTTTTAGGCGTGGTGGCAATCCAGTTGATAAAGCCTGAAACTCGGGTAGCGTTAGTTACATAACAATTATTTGTAGTCTAGATATCCCCTAGAATGGCGTCGACGGCAGGACGTGAGATTATGAAGAGCTACCGTTTAGGTCCGTGTGTGGTTCGATTCTCGGCTCCATCCCCGAAAAAAGGAAAAAAGGGGAATATCTCATGTTCCAAGAACCTGTATAAAACTCACTCACTTTTTTCAAGAAAAGGAACGATGTGATTATAGATGTGATGAGCAACGCGATCGTTTTTTTTTAAATCACCACACACACTTCTTACTTTCCAGCCTATTAACTCGTACATTCATACAACAAGTGTCATTAATAAGAGGTTTTACCCTCAGCGAGCTTCTTCTGGACAAGCGGTGGTCACAGAGGGTGTCGTCCCTTTCTCTCCCCCCCCGTAGTACGTGCCTTTTATTTTTTGTCGCGCATGGGGTTCAGCATTCCCACTGTGCTCGTCGATTTTCATCGAATGAATGTTGTAGTTCACTCACGCTCTCGCGCTTTCCGCTATTATTATTACGGGGGACCATAGTTTATAGTAGTACCAAAATTTGTTGGTAAAAATGGTTAAATATATAGGTTTTAATGTGTACCATAGGTCCTATTAACTATGCCCCCCCGTAATAATAATCAAAACGCATTATATTGTTATTATTATGCTTGCCATCCGACAATGTATAATGGTATTAGACTTGTAGGCCTAATAATCTTCTAAGACGAGCGAAGCGAGCCGTAAGTCGGACTGGGAAATCGAGCGTAGCGAGGTATTTAAGACGGCCGCAAGCCGAAGATTTTTCGACTAAGTCGCGCGAATTTCAATCGTCTTAATCCATATTTTGCGTCTTAGCGCGTCTTAGCGCGTCTTAGACTCGTCTTAGCGCGTCTTAGACTCGTCTTAGCGCGTCTTAGACTCGTCTTAGCGCGCCTTAGATTCGTCTTGGCACGTCTTAGGTTCGTCTTGGCACGTCTTAGGTTCGTATATAGGCACGTACGTCTAAGCTCTTGGCAGTACTAAAGCAAGAATTATGTCGAAAACTAACAGTTAGCTACTTCAACGAGGCACGGGTACAGCAATAATACAGCAACCACACAACAACGTAGAGCGCCAGGAAATACGGCAATATTCCAAATATCATCAAGCTACCGGTACCTGATAGTAGTGCGATTATTACGTATAATGATGGACGAACAGTATTATTACGTACGTGGTACTCCTACGTAGTATAGTTCCTTGTATGTTGGCATTTATTTGACGTCACGCACAGCAAGCAGTATACATAATTGAATACCAGGCATCTATATACCAGGTGTATGTGTATTTGTTTGTACATCCATTCGTACATACAATTCGATGCGAGTCGACGAGGGAAGAAAAGGCTTAAATTTTCTCGCGATAAAAATGAAGGCACGTACCGTACGGGAAGGGGGTAGAAGAGCCTGCTACGATGTGACCCCGGATCTGAGTTACGAGTAGGAAGGAGAGAGAGAAGAAGATGTGCGAAGATAATGAATGGGATGAACAAAAAAAAAACAAAAAAAACGTGCCCATATTCGAAGTGAAAGCCCCGAAATAAATGGCACTCATTGCGAATAGAAGGCACCAGGTACCTGGTTTTATTGCGTCGTTTGTTTTCTACGAGGACGAATATCATACCGTCAGCAGCCGTGGATACCAACAAACAAACTCAGGTATAATTTTTCACGTATTAATAGTGTTAATAGTAGTATTATTAATATTAATAACAACCTACGAAGCCACCAACTTAAAACAGAAAGTCTTAAGAGAAAACAGCAGTATTTGTCCTAAAAGATGTCGTTCAAAGAACGACACGTTGCTTACCGGTGGTAGTGATGCATCCGCGGTGTAAGCATAACACCAACGGATTTTGCGCAAACCACTATTAATATTATAACAATAATAACTGCCCCGCCCACCGAACACAGAAAGAAAACAAACAGTTGTTGTCCCCAAATAAGGCATTATGTCACCTATATATAGTGTTATACTGCTGTACCACGGTATATATAGCAATAATCGCAAAAAAACAGAGAAAACGAACAGCAGGAGGAGAGCAGTCGCCCTAAAGTATGCCATCAGGATGCAATTCTGTTTTTGCAATACCAAGTACCAGTATACATTACGACATTATTAACAACCAACACAAATTGAAACAAAAAACAGAGGTAGAGGTAGCAGTGTTCCTCAGGTAGTATGTCGAAATAAATTGGAGAGGACCTTCCCCCAACCCAACTGCCAAGTGGGGAGAGAGGATACAGATCATGTTTTTTTTTCATTTAAAAAAACATAATAATGCCATCCTCGAAAATACGGAGAACCGGGTTCGATGTCCCCGGTGCCAGGGAAGAGCGCATGGAGGCCCGAAAAAAGAAGGTTCGAAAGAAGCGAGTTGAAGCAGTCGATTCATCTGCCGTCCTCGCTGTGTTTCCGCCTAATTCCACAGCTCGCTGTGGTCGTGTCGGCCCCCTGAGACGCCTCGACCGGCGCCTGGTGCATTCTAAGACGAATCTAAGACGTGCTATTAATAAGACGAATCTAAACGTGCCAAGACGAATGTAAGACGTGCCAAGACGCGATATAGCGAGTAAGACGGGCCTCTCTCTGAGAAACGGATTAAGACGTATTTTAAGACACGTCTTAGAAGATTGGGCCTATAGACTTGGTGCATGGGTTTCTTTTTGTTTCCGAGGTTTTCTTCTTTCGGGAAAGTTATGAGTGATCCATGTTGAAGATCATGCTGCACATTGTCAGATGGCAAGAGGAATAATAATGAGTAGTTTCTTTCGTGGTATTAATAGTGTCGTTAAAAAAAAGACTGAGGAACAGAAAGTAATTTTTAGCGAAGAACTCTCCAGAACAAAAGCGCAGCAGTATCATACGACGAATCAAAACCGACGTGACGCACATGAAGACTACCACAACCAGAACCAACATCCCTCCATCTCACCCACCACAAAACGGCGACGCTCCCCTCCCTACGAAAGGAGAAGAAGCGTCTCTACCAAAAACCCGCTGTGCATCAAAATGGCTGGTTTATAAACAAGTGCTGCGCGCATGTTTCGACACGCAGAAGGCCGTGCATTGCATCGAGATACCGAGTCCGGTACCGAGAAAGTCGGAGGTAATCACTTGGATACTCAGGGCCTCCAAAGCGCATGGAAGCGAGCGGGGCGGAACGAGGCTGCTCGTGGTCAATCGTTCCGTGCCTCTGTGTAAAAAAACGTGGTTGGGTCCATGCAGAATCCTCGGGCTCGCCAGCAGTACGAACGGTATATTTTGCACATACATCATGCCAGAGCACCTTGATTGGTGTTCACATCCATCCATCTTCGGTGGTGTCCAGGCATCTACATCAAATAGGATCCTATTTGTTCCCGTTCGGTTGGGCCGTTCGGTCCCCCCAAAGAAGAAAAAGGGGTGCAATACTTCTTCTTCCTCTTCCTATTAATAGATATTTATCTATATATACTGCTGTTTCTCTCGGGCTGCACTAAATCCATTCGTTTCCCACAACCAATCAGCACCAATTCATGCAGCAAATAAATGTTCCATTCGGTGCGTTTCAATGCTCTCGGGGATGGGGTTAACCCTTTTAGAACCGCAGTCCCGTTTCGGGGACAAACTACTTGAAATTTGAGTGGTTTATCCCCAAAATGGAACTGCGGTTCTAAAAGAGTTGAGACACGTCCTCAGGTCTCATCGGGGCTCCTGATTTACTCGCAAGAAGAGATAAGTCAGGTTTATTTAGTGGGGAAGCATGTGGTGGAAATCGAGTTTGTAAGCCTCAAGCTCGCGGGTAGTGTTAGTTACGGAAAAAAAGGGTCTACATTTATTTACGTACTTTTCTAATATTCGAATCAATGACTGACATATATATACCTGAGGTATAAACTACAACATATACTTTATGTATGTTCCTTAGTCTTTTAAGAACAACACTATAATACACATTGTCGGATGGCAAGCATAATAATAAATCCTATGTTAATATTTAATAGTAGTACATAGTACACATAAACTATTAATAGGTGTATGTGTTATTATATTTTCATTGACAAATCGACATGTATTATACGATGAAGGAAAGTTTCAGTTTCCCCCTCTCGGTCGTTTGACACTCGACCACAGTCGACACAGTCGACTCTCAGAGACCACCTACCTGCTGTCTGATGTCTAATACTGGCACTAGGGCTTAGGCGCTCTACGCGTCGACCTGACGCACGTGCACAGGGACAGTAGTGCAGCAAAGCAGGAGGGAAGCAAGGGATCAGTTAGGTAAAGCATCTTCTGGCAGTAGAACCAGGAGTTTCGTGGTAAAAAAAGGGAATGAAATGCAGGTACTATCGGAACTGGCAAGGAAGGCAGCTTCTCTTCTTCTTCACTAGACTTATTATTGTGTTGTCGTATTATTCCTCATGATGAGAGAAAGGAGTTGTTGAGAGAGTGATTCGATAGGGTTTTTTTATTCAAGGCATCACGCCCACTCTGCCCTCCTTTTCTATCAACCCGCTAGACGGGTTAAGGCACTTGTCCGAGGAACTTTCCACGTGTGCTTGTCTACTACTCTTCTCCTATCGCTATCCTCACCATTGTACTGCAAATAAAACTTCAGAGCCCCGTGAACACTATTAGGCTATTCAGGGCTTCGATACTACGGAGTATGTGATAACCAACTATTTAGCCCGATACTTATTCATATCACATTAGCCCACCCTGAATAGTTTTATACATGCAGACCACACGGCCAATGGGTGATACCGGAATCATCCAAAAAGACCGGGAAGGAGGTCGAAGATGCGGCTATTAGAAACAAGGTAATGTGGCTATAGATTTCCCTACACCTCGTTGTGAGGCCTAGGCGTCGCTGTGAAAGGGGCCGGTGAGCCAGCTAAAATATTTTTGTATTTGTGAGGCGGAAAAGTTTTTTAGGCGGATCTTCGTGAGGCCCAAGCAGGATCCCAGGATCCCCGTCGGATACGATTGATTGTGTGATGCCTTGACTGTAGACCTGACCACACCTGCAATGATGATGCTGCCTCTTATCTTTGATCCCCTGACCCCTCTGGCCTAAAATAAGGATTTTTTTACCTGGTAGTAATAGTAAGGGGCGACGCGAGTTGTCACGAGCTCCAATCCTCTACCACCAAGATCGAGCAGCTACCATCCCTGTCGGCGGATTTGCGGGGAATCGAGTCCCAGGTGAAAACGTCGAAACTTATTTTTCCTCCATTGCCGAAGGCGCGATCGAGAGCTCAACTGCAAAATTCAAAATTCGACGAGCATCGGCAAGCAGTGTGGCCAGTAACGGATAAAGAATGCAAACCGAACAAAAAATACCGGAAATACGGTATTGGTATGCGATGCCAAAACTCGTAAAAAACGGGTTCGGTATCGGTATTATACCGACACCGAAATACCAGAATACGGTATTTCGGTATTAGTCCTTCCTATTAATTCAGAATGCTCGCGTACAGCATTATAAACAACACCTACCAGTGCGGCCTAAAAACGAAGCACAATTGATCACAACTCACGACCTATGGAATGTTTTTGCCAAGTTCAAGGTCGGGGCACTTTGTATCTCTTGTTAGGCTTGCCTATTGAGCAGGTACTTGGCACCATGACCCAGATGCTGGCAATCAGCGATCTCCAAAATAATTGGGATGGACAGCTCCCTTATGTCGAATTTGCGTACAATAATTCCGCCAGCGCCGCCACGGGTTTGGCTCCCAACGAGTCCCTATGGCTCGGCTGCCACTCCTCCCTCTTACGATTTTCGAGAGTGCTGGAGTCGCCGGCCACCAGAGTTTGGCCCGCGACCACACAGCCTACTGCGACTTGGCGACGGACCGCCAGCAGCGCGCGTACGATATCGTTCGCGAACACCACGCCCTCACCGTTGCTCGCCTGAACCGCCGCAACTCCGCCCTCTCCGAGGCACTGCGCCCAGTCCCCAAAGTCGCCGTTGGAGGCTGGGCGTGGGTGTACAATACGGCGGCCACCATCCGCCAGGGCGTGAAGCCTGACACGGACGCCAAGGCCCTCAAGACCAAACTCTCACTCAACTGGACGGGCCCCTACAAAGTCCTCGCAGTTGGCCCCTGTTCCTCAGTGGACACCCCGGACGGATCTTCTCTCGGGGCTAAGCTCCTGTATTAGGATCTCCCTTCCGATATGCCCGGCGTTACTGCTCGCCGTCGCGTATCGGTTCAATGCTGCAAGCCCTGTGCCAACCCCCACGACCGTGGCGACATGCCGAAGTATTTGCCAACGGAGATGACGCAATACGTGCTCAAGATCTTCTCCAAGAAATCCCCCCCGTACCACGTGACCCAAGACGACGTTCGATTCCTCTCCAACGACTCGAAGTGGAAAATATTACCGGACGCTAATCGGTTCGAGGTTGAGATGGCATCATAGCGGTGATGTGAGACGTATTGGACAGGATTCTCCCGACCATCCTGGGATTGGGAATTGGACCTTCAGCTCTCTCGCCACGAGGTTTTGCTCTCCTGGGCCGGCACCCCGAACCAGCACCGCCAAACCAACCGCCTGTACCGCCGAATTCGAATTAGCGCGGCACAACGGGGGGTTTTCGGAGTAACGGCGAAAGGTTTCTGGCACCTGGCCGTGGTTGCGTATCGCACGCCGATTGGCTTCGCCGAAACTGGAACACCGTGCTTCCCAACGGGACCCATTTTTGGTACAAGGGCAACGACGGTCTGTGGTGACTCGGGAAAATCAGCGCGACTACACCGACGGAGGGGGTGTATTTGGTTCGATTTTTGGGTTACCCGGGACCGACCAAGCTTCCTCTTTCTCCGGCGTGCAACATGACTTCGACGAGAGATGCACGAGGTTCTTGGTTTCTACAAATACACTTGGCTCGCGCGTTTGCACGGGGGGTCCAGCGCAATGTTGATGAACCTCGAGGCGCAGCCGTGGACAGCTGATTTTCCCTTCTCGGCTGCACTCGATATTTTTGCTTGCCGTTTCCGTGGACGTTGGGGGGTTGTCTTACACTTTTTGACGTGTGCCGAGTTTTCGGGGATGGGCTTCACGTTTTTTGTCCTGCCTACCCCACCGCTCACTGTCGGGGTTGGTCTGGGTAATCGGACCACTCATTTGTGGCACAGGATACGTTTCCGGGGTTTTGGTCTGGGTTTAGGTGATTTGTGGCGTATTCCGTTGTATTTTCCTTTTTTTTGCCGATTTCCCCCGGCCCGGGAGCCGGGCGCGATTTGGATAGAATTGACTACGCATATTTGGGGCACAGGTCCGCCTCGCTTTCGCTTTTCCGTAGACGCTTTCTCGACCCTCCCCCCTCGCGGGTGGTAAGGCGACGGTTTTCGTTGACGAACTCTTCCTATCCCTTACGGCTAAGCTTTCCTTTCGTTCTTTTTTTCCTATTTTGGCGTCCCATGTCGGCTTCGTAACCTTGCCGTTCAGAGGTGTGGGAGCGGGTTTTGAAGAGCCGCATCTTCGATTCATGTTCTAGCTCGCGCAATCGGGGTTTCCATTCATTTCCCGTATTTCTGCGTTTTCGGCTCATCGAAGTGGGATTGTTATGATACTGCTTTGACTGAACCCGAAAGGCCGGTAACTACCTGGGTTCAGGTATTGAGATCGTATTTGTAGTACTTTGCGCCTCTCACCCACTCGTGCCATCCTCTCGCAGACGTGGTGCCGGCTATAGCATAGAATGTTGTGCATTTTGTAAAGAAATAAGGAAGGACGAAATGACCACCAATGAGCGTAGTGACCAGGAAACGACTAGACGCATAGAACGTTGTGCATTTTGTAAAGAAATAAGGAAGGACGAAATGACCACCAATGAGCGTAGTGACCAGGTAACGGCTAGACACATTATGTCGAAAACACGCCGAGAAAATTTCGTCTCCGGCGCAACAGACCCTATTTGTTTTTTTGACGGAGGCGTAACAAACCTTTTGTCGTATTACGGGGGACCATAGTGACTAGGACCAATATTGTTAGTAAAACTAGGTAAGCATATTGTTTTTTATGAGTACCGTAGGTCCTATTTACTACGGCAAAAAAAACGCACGTTTTGTTTTCGCCTGGTGCGGCACACAAAAATCGTGTGCTGTGAGCGGCACCGCCCCTACGTCTCGAGGCGAGAATATCGAGATTTACCTGTCATCTGTTATACGGAGTATATATATAATCGCCAACGACATATTGTACACCCGGCGCGATTGTCTGGAGTACCGAGAAATACCGAAATTCATTTTGCTGGGGTACCGGAAAATACCGGAAAAATAACGAGATGTTAAGACCAGCTAGCGGGACACTTTGTATCCCGGGACAGGTTTGCCCATTGAGTCGGTATATTCGTAGGTATTCGCGTGTGTTGTTTGCTTAGGGACGTGAGAAGAGCAGTTTTACTCCTTTCGTGCACGCGGAGACTGAGACCAAGCTCGTGCCTCTCTGGGAAACCCCTGGTTTTTCACCTAAGATACGCCTTCCAAGTACTACATATATATACGATCCCAGTGCCTGAACACAGGTAATTACCGGGCTTTCAACCTCGTTCAAGGCAGTGTCATAACATAACTCGTTTTGCTGGGATACCGGAAAGAACCGGAAAAAAATGCCGAACTAGTTTTTGAGTTTCGGTATTTTCAAAAGCCCTGTTTTCGTGTTCGGCATCCATCACAGGCAGTGGGAATGCATGCGGAATGAACAATGCGCAAGATAGTAACCGACGCAAGTCGTATAGAGCAATTATTCAATACCGGGTGGGAGGAAAAGGGAAGACGCCTGTGACAACACGTGTATTCCAGAAGACCGCTGGGTGTAAAAACTCCGGCAAGGTGAGCTGGAACGCGAAAGTGATAACAAACGTAATCGGCAGTTATCTCAGATGATATATATAGTACCGTAGTAATGCGAGTAACCCCCCATCCGAGACGCTACGATTGTGCAGGTTTAAAAAACGTCCCGGGGCGCTTGCTGCGATACAAGGCCGTTTTCTTAATTCTTTCGTGCATTTTGCCCCCCCGGGGCGATACGAAAAAACAAAAAAAAACACACACACACACATCTCTCACACGCGGGGTGATACAAAAAAACAATAACAAAGCGCCCACATTTCAAACAAACGCACACGCACACAGCACAGAAGCAAGTGTTGATCATGTCGCGGCGCGGCAGCACCGACAAAACACTTACTTTCAGATTTGGCACAGGGGATACCGTTGTGGGGGGGGGTGGGGTTGCAGTATGGTTCGAGCCTGGAGCAGCCGGCATATTGGACATTATATCATATTGGAGCTATTTCGTAATATGTTTTTTTACTGACTGAACGTTTGCCTCGTTGATATATTATGGGCTGTGTTTTACCTGGTGGTCATCAGAAAGCGAACTCATCACCATCGTGCACGCACCAGCACGAGCTATTTTAAACGCCACATCCCAATGTACGCCAGGACGGTACTCGTTCGAGTTGCGTGCTGACAAATCTTTTTCTAAGGCAAAATGCATAAACATGTTTGGACTCTGTCCGTGTCTGACGTTTGTCTATGTTGACTGAAGATTGTTGCACAAAACACGTACCAATACCTACCTACACACTAGGTATAACGCCTCTTACAGTATGTAAAGCACCCCTTAGCCTGCTTCGGAAACAGCCCCATCTCCGACACTCAAAATAGCTTGCCAGCTTGGCCCCGGGGCGTTTACCCCAAAAAATGATAGGGGGGGCGTTTACTGCGATACCGGGGCGATTACTGGGATACCGGGGCGTTTGCCGCATTTTTGTTTCGAGGGGGGGGGTGTTTACTGCGGATTTAGCCCATTTTTTTACAAAAAAAAAAGCGGCCCGAGGTGTTCACCGTGATGGGGGAGTTTGCTCGCATTATTACTGGGCATCAGGTACGTACGAGTATATACGAACCACTTTCTAATTGAATTGCCACATACGAATATTTGCCCAAACACCGCAAGCGGTCAAGCGCAGGCTGAGCGCGGGGGTGCGTGGCGCAACAGCAAGGGTCGTCCAGCCAGCACCGCCGGAATCACGACGCCTCACGCCCTGCAGAAGGGGCTTGCCCCCCCTGCGCTTCCACTGCTTCGTCACGAGGAGAAATAACCTTTGCGTCATATCCTGTATTCCAACCCCCCCCCCCGCCTTTTCTTTCCGCAAAAGGCAGGCACAACAATGCAACAACCGCCACCGTCCGCTATATATATACTTGCTTGTGATGTCTTGGTACAGAAGGGGAAGCACCCATACGTCTTCATAGTTTGTCCAGAAAGCGTACGTAAAACCTCATGCGAGATGAGCTGGAGAGTTGAGAAAGTTGTTGGCACATACGTGAGCTACAAGGATCAGCCGTACGTATGACACGATATTACACTGTATCAGACGATAGCGATAGTGTTGCCATTTTTTGTGTGAGAAGGGCGAGAACAAAGAAGCTTGGAACATAATGAACCCCGCTTTCCCTCCATCCAGGCCGAAACAGTGGCGGGAAAAAGAGAGCACAACGGGTCGTTGGCGTCGTGAACCCGACGATGCTGGCAGCACAGCCCCCCCGGTCTGCTCCCCACGCCCGGCCCGCGCTCGTCAGCTGCATGTGGTCACTTGGGAAGAAGCATATTGAGCTGCCATATATTCCGCTCTCACGTGTAATAGCAGCGGCAGTGTGACCGTGGCAGCAGCAGCAGCAGCACTGCTGTGCTCGTAGTGCCCATCGCCAATACCTCGAATCTTGCAAGCCCATGTACCAGACCGCAGTGAAGGGGGGCGCTGAAGCTATTGGCCTCGCTTGCCCCTCCATGTGCAATAGCAGTGCCTCGCATGTGTTTAACGCGGCTGTCATTTGACAAGAGGTCGCCCGCATTTCAAGAGAGATTCAACCATAGGCGCGCACCACACAGGGGTTCGTCGATGACGGGGTCGTAACGTTTCCGGCTGCAAGTCGTACTCTGAAAATATTGGAAACTCCAGCTTCGTTCCTTGTTCGAACACGATAGCGTAGGTGCTACCTGGTACCTGCTAACGTTGATTTTTCAAACCCTTGACAGGGTAATCGCAACTCCGGCCTCGAGCCGACAGCCGCCCTTGCCTCGATGAGAGTAGCACACCGAAGGGAAGCAGCAAACTCGATCGGCGCAAGATGCCACAACAGAAGTATCTACGATACACACGCCACAATCACCAGTACGATGGCAGTCCCGCACTAGCAATACATTTCGGAAACTCATCACAGGCTGCCCCATTTAGCACTAACTTACCCCTAAATCTGCTGGTTGGCGCGCGAACGGTCACATACCTCCGATAAACGCCCCCTTCGATCTACAGTACATTAGGGGTGGCTCGACCCGTCGTTCGACCAAGTGCCTGGGACTAGCTCACGCCACACACCATACAATCGTTTTACAACTGGAGCACAGCGGCGATTTTTCGGCCGATCATATTTTCCAACGTAGCCAGTTTCAACTAGGCACGTCAATACACAAGAGGCGCAACAAACTGCAGTACGGGGTAAGATAGCCGGGCCCCCCGCCAAAATCAAGTCCGCTTCGGCATGAAGCTTGCTGGAATCGCGCGCGCGCGTGCCTGAAGCGCTACTCCCCATCCCACAGCCTGCTGCCCTTGCTCTGTCTCAGATGACTGCAGCCCCGACCCACCCGTGCTACTCTTCGCTGCAGCCCCCGGTGTTCGCGGTGCCCCGCTCTCGCCATCTACACCACCACTGCGACCGACAAACCTCCCTCGTGCGGAGGGATCTGCCGCGCCACGTCCGCGACCCCCACCCCTTCCGCCGCTGCCGTGCATCCCGCCAGCACCACCGTCGCCACCGCCGCCGCCGCCGCCGCCGCCGCCGCCGCCAGCAGAGGCATTCCACGCGGGTCCTTCGTCACCCGCTGCCCACGTGACGAGAGAACGCATCTTGTCGCCCCGCGCCTGCCTTCGTCGCCGCGCGGCCCTCAGCCGCCACAGCGAGGCCGACGCGTCCTGTTTCGACGTACCCCGCCGTTCGAACGAAGTCATTCCGGGCGTTGAAACCGCGGCACCAGACCCCCCGCGCCCGCCGGGCTGGCCGCGCGAGGGCCAAGAGTCGGTTATGTCACCTCCTCCTCCTCCTCCTCCTCCTCCCCCTCCTTCTACTCTTCCTCCTCCGCCGCCGCTACCCGCGCCACCCTCACGGTCTCCGCTTCCAGCGCCGCCTTGGCCCAGGTGTTCGATCAACGCCTGCCCGCTTGGTGACACGCTGATCACCCCGGACCCGACGGCATCGAGCAATCCGGGGGGCAATCCGTGGGGGAGCGTAGGCGGCGGCGGGACCCGCGTTCCGCCCCCGCGGAAGTCTGCCGAGTCGGCGTTCTTCGGGGGAGGGGTTGCGCCAAAACATTCGGCGTCGCGCGCCGGGTTAAGTTCCAGTCCTGCCACTGCGGAGACTCTTACGCCAGCGCCCTTGAGGGTATGGCGCTCGCGTACGACGGTCCGCAAGCTGTCGAACAGCAGGGATGCAGCGGTGCTGTTTTGTGCGGAGTGATAAATAAATGTGCACGAAACCACAACAAATTGGGGGAGGGGGGGAGCAGGGGCGGAAGGTTCGGTCGAGGTCAGTGCACAAAATATTGAGAACAAAAAAAAACACGTTTAGTTTGAGGGTACAAGCCTACCTTCTGAGACAAGCCACGGCCTACCAAAACCTGAGGCACCAGTGATGCACTTGTTCTATGACCTTGATCGTCGATCTAGTGACGCTGTTGATATGATCCCGACAACCTACGGGACCCCCCCCCCCCGATTCATTTTTGTGCGGGGAGAACCTAAACTCCGCACAAGGGGGAAGATCATATCACGTAGTGTGTATATGGTAAGGTACCCACGAGGCAGATACGTAGCAAACCCATTGCTGTCTCTGGAACTGGCTACCCCAGAAAATGAATCAACTCACTGACTCTGTCATCCATATGCAAGAAAATCCGCCTCAAAAGCGGTTATGGATTAGGATGCAGCTCACCCTTCATGCGACTCGACCTCGCTTCGCTTCGCGCTTGGTGCAAGCAATGTCTGTCTGGTCAGTGAAAATCTGACGTGCTCCGTCCCGGCATTGTAGGGATGCGAAAGTCTATGGTCATTCATACGACTGCGGCCATGCATGATAATGAGGACACCCCTCACCCCCCCGTTAGCCCCCCACCGCCTTCTCACCGGTGAATAGCGGTGTCATACGAGTACGTGTCCAGCATAGCTAGGATGACGTGCCGGAACTCTCCGAGGCTGCTGCCGGCATGGTCGCTGACCACCTTCTTCACGATGGCCGGCAAAGGAACGTAGCCTGCGCGCGCGGAGAGCATAGGGACAGGCCGGCAGGGTTCAGGTTTTCACGAACGGGCAACAACAATCACATGCCTCGGTAAGTGTTGCGTCGCAGCAGTCACTCCCCACTTCAGTGGTCGTAGCACAAACTGAAACCGCACTGACGGGCGGGCCCGATCGACATCACAAGATGCTGGCAGCAGCAGCAGCAGCATACCAAGTACTTGGTATCTCTCAAGCAGCAAAAGCAGTGTGTTGTCGAGCTTTCGCTCTATCTACCTCTCGAGAAGGAGTGCGCACGCGGCGACTTCGTAAAACCCATTCGCTATGGTTCTCACGGCGATGTGAAGGGGGGTGGGGTTGAATGTGCCGAGAACGATTTCGGTGTCATGAGGTAGCGATGGGGGACCGTCATTGCTGCGTTCTACGATCGAGGTAGCACATTTCCGCTAAAATGTTTTCTGAATGACGGGGTTCCTTAACCCAAAATCGTCGGAATATCAATATTGTGTTGAAAAAGGACGTTTTTGAATACATAGGCCATGGGACTATTCATCGGGATACAATTTGGTTTATGCTGAAGTCAGTTTTCGGGTGAGGTATGGAGCTCCTCAAGTGAGGAGCCTCAGAAAATATAGGGTGAATCTCGAGCGTAGAACGCCTCCATTAAGGCTTTACTTTGGAGACCGTGTTATGTCTCTTGTTGTAGCAATCTAAAGGGGGCGTGTTTCCTCTTGACGCTTTAGACGCAGTGTGCGGCAACGGCCGACCGCGGGGAAGACGCGAGTGGGAGCGGCTCGCCACAGTAGCACTATTCGTCGTCCCGACTGCCTGCGGAACGAGACATCTCTACATTCCCGTTACATAGTCGAATACCTACCGACGCTCGTCATCGTTGAGGACACAGCGTCGACTCGAACACACTCGCGCATAAACATAGCACACTCATACATATCGACCCACCCGCCATGCTGCTCAGCGTGCGCTGTAGCAAAGCATCCAGCACCCCGCCCATCACGGCGGCCGTCTGCGGAAGCTCCCCCCCTGCCGTCGCCGCTGTCGCCGCCCGCGTCGCAGCTCTTCCTCGTCCAGCCAACCCCCCCCGGTCGCCCGCCACACCCACCCCTCCTCGAACCGCAGCGGCAGAAGCAGTGTTGGGGTCACTACGACATGCAGCCCCTTTGGCGCTAAGGATCTTGTCGAGGGTCTGAAACCAGAGGCTAGCGCTGAGGTCCAAATCTCCGTCGTCGTCGAAGGGGTCGGTTGCGGCTCGCGAACGGGCCTGCGACACGAAGGCGTAAAAAAAGCGGCCCGAGTTAGGGGGGGGGGCGTTGCTCACTGGTTGCTTGCCTTACAGTAGTCATTAACTATTGATTACGCATCCCTTTCGAGACGGAGCACTGTTTCTACTCCGAAGAGAGACACCTCCATCATTTGGCGGGGAGGGGGGGGGGCGTAATCTGCTCAGCGCCATTCCCTTTAATTCGACCAAACTATCGTGTGATGTGAGCGGAGCACCGCATCAGATACAGCAGCTTGCGATTTAGAGAGGGGATCAGTGCGGCCGATCCAGTGCGCAACTTCAGCACGCAATCCCCAAGCGCCATTGACTTGCCGAGGAGTTTACCGGACTCTGCTGCCGATGGCATACCCGAGCGGTCACTATTTACACCCCCGCCGGTCGGTCGGACACTACGATAGCCAAACCTCGTACTACATGTGGTATACAAGGCGTTTGAAAAACGCAGCGAGGCAGCTTTTGACTCCCAAGGTGTTGTTGCCCACGTCAAGGCCCCGACACGCAAGTGTCTCGCGCGCGAACGACCGACGCAAGCAGATTCAGAGACAATTAGAGGCGACGACGACGAGCGCGAGCATGCTTTTCACAGTTGGACGACAAAAACGACTGTGACACAACAGAGGCTACAGCGCCAAATAAACCCGAAAGGGCAGCCAATAGCGGTGGCAGCATTGGTCAGCGCTCGAGAGGTGCGCAGCATCGATAGCCCCTGGTTTAGCGTCACGAATCGCAAAAACGACCGCACTCCTTACCTCCCCCGACCCTCTCCTCTCCCTCCCCCTTCCGGGAGGTGCTCGATAGACGATTGATGCAAACTCACCTCTCCCCCTGCGGAGCCGGGCCCGTTGGTAGCTCGGTTTCTAGCTCCGGGCGGGCGTAGTGACGTAGGTCCGACAGGTGCTCCGGTGGCGGGGGAGGCACGCTGGCACATCTCGATCGCCACCATGAGACTGCGAATAGCCTCTCGGCCCTGCGATGCCGGAGACAAAGCGATCCATTTTGGTGGACACACGTGAAGGCCCTCGGAGTCAGTTCACAAAACACGATTCTCATCTGGAATGCGTTGAACGCAGCGTGCGGCGAGGGACACCGAACCGCAATTCCGGTGCGACGCTGAACTCAACCACACGCGCTCATCTGCAGGAGAAACGCACACGGGGTACCCCCTCGCCCCGACCCCGACGTTGACGCAAGAGACAGGCAAAACAAGGCGCACCTGGTCCCAAGAATGTTCGGTTACCCTTGACGAACAACGTGCAAAAAAGGAAGCAGCTGCGCGGACAGTAAGCCTATTAGCCTCACCTCCTGCAAACCTTCCAGCGCGACTTTGCTCGCCCATCTCGCCCACGCCGCCGTACCCGCCCTCGGTGCGCCACCGCTGCCCCCCCCAGCCACGGCACCGATACCCCCCAATCCCGAGCCCGACAACGACTTCGCAAGACCAGGCCGAGCCCCGTCTTCGCCCGTTGGGGGACGCTTCGATGGGGACCCCGGCACGATAAACGCCATTTCTGCCGCCACGTCTCGAAGGCTTGCGGCCTGCAACGCCGTGCGCAGAGACGCGAGGCGGGCGGAGAGCGTGCGCAGCGCGAGCGCGAGCGCGCCCGGAACGTCCCCCTTTCGCTCCAAGAGGTAAGCTGTGGCGTCCGCCACACCTCGCTCCTGACAGAGGGCAAGGGTGTCGTCGAGGCTGTACCTGCGAACGAGAGTTATTTGTGGGGAAGGAGGTTGGTTTGCGTGGTCGGCTCTGAAGGAAGGGGGGGGGTCGCCGTGGAAAGGGCTGTGCATTTAGTTTGTTCGGGGGAGAACGAGGGGGGGGGGGGGTACTCGACAGAAGGAATGTACTCGATCTCATGCATGGCCGTAGTCGTATGACCATAGACTCTCGACTCCCTACAATGCCGGGACGGACGGAGCACGTCGGGTTTTCACCAACCGGGCAGACAATGCATACACCAAGCGGGAAGCGCCGTGAGCGGGGGGGAGGGGGGGGGTCAGGGTAGGCAAGAAAGAAGGAAGGCGAGGCAGGAATATTTCGAGCGATGCCGGATAGCTGGCACCTTGGCAGTTGTGTTCGTGTGGAAACAATGATGGTGGGGAGTTAAAACGCGCAGCCAGCGGCAGAGGCATCGCCCCAACCGCCTGAAGCCCAAGAAATGGACGACCCACCATCGCCGTAACCCTGTCGATTCAACATGAAAAAAGGGAAACCACGCTGGCGAAGCGACCAGCCCCTCCACTCCCTCAACAGTAACGAAAAACAGGAAACACGGAAACAGGGCAGAAATATAACAAGAAACACGAAAATAAACAAATAACGAAACAAACAAGAAAACAGCCAACCAACCAACCAACAGCAGGCCAAACACGCAGAAAACAGGAAACTACTGTAGCAAAACAAACAATTACGAAACACAAAAGAACAACAGGCCTAATAACACAAACAAACACACCCGTCCAAATAGCAGCGACGCCCCAAGACAAAAAAACGAAACCCATCAAGTCTTACCCCGTACTACCGGACAGGAACGGGTACACCTCGTACGGCCGGAACTTCACGAGGAGACGGATGTGTAGAGACCTGTCCCTCTCGTCCAGCCCCGCGGCGAGCGCGGGCGGCGCCCGCGACGACCTCCCGGTGACCCTCTCAGGGGACGTTCCACCCCATCTCCGCCCTCCCCGCGATTTCTTGTCTCCGCCGGTTTCCGCGCCTTGAAAGAGGGATGCCGCAGACGGCGACCCCTGACTGGGCCGGAGCAAGGCGTCGAGATACTCGAACTGCAGCGTCGTCGTCGATGAGAGGGCCGCGAGCGCAGCCTTGTGGTCGCCACGAAACGCCTCTCCTACGGTGAAAACCGCTTCTGCCTGTAAAAAACAGATGGATGATAAAGGGTGCGGGATATACAAGGCATGGGTAGGGTGGTGGGGGTGGGGGGGACCAACCCCAGAAACAAAAGCGAGGATGTCCAAGGAGCGCCTCGGATGGATCAGCGGATTGTATTTCGCGAGTGGTGTGGGTGTCTTGATCGTCACGAGCGTCACAAATGCCAAGTCTTCTACAGGCGAGGACGCGGTGCGCGGCGTATCTAAGGGGACAGGGTGACCGGTCGTCGCTCATCTGATGGGAAGCACGACCTCCGATCACGCGGATCGAGACTTCGGGACGGTTTCATGGAGCACTCTTCCCCGGCAACCTCAAACCACGGGCTGAAACAACTTCTTACTTCTCCCGCCCACCAAGACGTTGTCAAACACAACCACTCCCAAAAAATGGTGGCGGCGGGAGTCTCATATGATGGATGGATCGGTCGGTCCGACCCCATCCCCCCTGCGCAGACATGCTCACCTTGTTCAACTCCATCAGCCGAGGGAGCTCCGACAATATCACCTCCCTCTTTTCCAACAACTCCGCCCCCGCTCCATCTGCCTGGTCTTCCTTGGGGCTTTCGCCTCCTGGAACGCTGGGAGACCCGTCTTGAGAGGGCGAGGTGCGCGACTTGGGGGGCGTCGCCGACGTGCTCCTGGCGACCTCTTGACGGATGAAGGCAAACACTTGCATCCTGCAAAAGGGTGGAGGTGGGACGCAAGAGGTGGAGAAACAACCGACCGTTGCCACAGTACGACGAGAGACGGTTGTGGGAAGGGGTTTTGCGCCGCGCGGCGGTGCGAGAAAGCTATCCTCGCTTTGCAATCTGACCAGTTCACGAGTGGCACCTGCTGCAAAACAGCACACCGTGGGCTGCGCCTGCAGGTGCGCCCACGCGCAACAACAAGCATACCAAGATGAGCAGGCTGGTGGTGCCGAGCACAACAGGCGCACCTGAACGTATCCTCCGCGTCCTGCAGGTAGCAGCGGACGATCCTCGCGAAATCTTCCAGCGTGAAGCCCTTCTGTTCCCCGAGCGTGACCGCCTGCCGAAAACAAACAAAAACCCCGAGGCATGGGCGGTGGCATGGCGCAACACCAAACACAAAACAACACAACCCGTTATGATAGTTTCCGGTCCGGAATTCTACGGCAACTTCTCTTGGACCGAGGGTTGCATACCACTTAATCGAGAAAATGGTCGACACACGCAGGGTACAAGACTAACATTAACCACCCCTAACCCGAAGGCTAAGCCAATCAGAGCAACCCTAAGCCTGACCCTAAGCCAACCAGATCAAATCTACTGTAGAACAAGTGGTAAGCTCTACTGTTTGGACACCCGAAGGATGCCTCGAGTACACGGATGTTTTGTTCTGGGGCACCTCGCTCGAGCACCTCCATACTCTTAAGCACGTCAAAAGTGGCTTCGAGAAAACGGTAAACGCTTGACTCGACGAACAGCCCCATGGCCTAGGCCTAGGTAGGCCACGACAAATATCAGGGCATTACTCGGCACGCCTCGTCGACTCCGGGACGACATCCCGCGGGACTCAGTTCCCCCGGGACTAAACATCACAAATTGTATCGGAAGTGGCCACCGCGCGGGACGCGTTCGTGGGGGGGGACGGCATTTCACATATGTATCACGGGACCACGGGATTATCCCGAGTCCCGCACGAAACCGTGTAAGACAAATCTCGCGGGAAAAATCCCGAGGAATGCCCTCAGCTTAGTATCCAGCACTGTAAAACACGACTGGGATTCCAACGGCGTAGAGCATTCCCTCAGTTCAGAGGAGCCCCCATTACCAGGTAGGCGTTATTGCCCGAAAAGTGCCACTCCTATCGTAGACCGCCTCCTCAAAAGGTGTCATCAGACCTTATCATACAGCAGTGCATCGTATCCCATGAAACTTCCCTACGTACCCCTTCAACCCCCCTTACCCGCCCCCCCAACCCAGGCCCCGGCCCTGCGTGCCTTGAACCACCATCTCGAGAGCTTTGCAAATATATCTCACCGCTTTGAGAAGGATAACTGCGGCCCGGAAAAATCGGCTTTTCTCGGCCAGCGGCAGCAACGTGTCTCTATCGACCAGGGATAGAGGCACTCGCTGGAGCAGGGTTACCAACCTGGCGGCGGCGAGAAGAGGAAGGAGGAGGAGGAGGAGGAGGAGGGGGGGGGGGGGGGGAAGAAGGACTAAAAAGCGTGCAATGATGTCGTGGCGGTTTTCCAAAAGTAAGCCTCCGGAGCTTGCGCAAAAATCACAACTACCAACGGTGGTCAATTAATACCACGCATGTTCTTATTCCCAACCCGGAAGTGTTGTGAACAGGGGCTTGAGAAGGACAGCCGCTAGAGAAACGGTAGAGAAAACGTGGCGGCAGAGATAGAAGGCGTTTTTCCGCTTCGGCAGCCCGCTGGCTTCGACTGCGACTGCGTCGACCATTAATTGTTTCAAATCATCACGAGGCAAAATAAGCCAACGAATGGCCTCTTTTGTGACTACAAGGGATGGTTGAGGTGGGCTGCATGTCCGATCGACAAACGGGGCTCGAGAAACAGCTTGATGCATGACTACGCCTGTAAGGTTACCAACTTGCACATGCCTTGCGAAAATGTAGCAGGACACGCTACCGGCGAAAACATTGCACAAATAACACCCCAGTATCAGAAGAGCAAGCTCCCATTGTTTAGCCCTCCAGCACGCCTACGCTGCTGATGTGATAGCTGGCGGCGTGCATTAGGCGGACCTGTCAAGACTCGATACGTTTTGTCGGGCGGGCTGGCCCCTGCGTCGGTGCTCAAGCCTGAGCCTCCCAGCAATTTCAGCTGACTGTATGCCTTTGGCGCTTTTCTCGACTTTCGTGCCTTGCGGCTGGGCGGAGGTAAGCCAAATACATGCGTAAGTGACGTCGAGCCAGCGGTACGGTTTGCCAAGAGAAGCAACAACAACAAAAAAATCCACTACATAAATCGCGCATTCGCGGCGTCTCCCTCTCCCTCACGACCCTGCCTGCGCAAGCAAGCTTACCTGGCCTGCCCACTGGCGGCCGCGGCCGCCCCGCCGCCCCCCACCTCCTTCGCGACGCCGACCAGCACAGCGTTCGTTAACCTCGGCCCCACCCTGACCAAGGACAGCTCGAGGTACTTCGCCACGAAGTCGAACAGGCGGGGGCGGGCGGCGGCCCACCACTCCTGCCCGTCGCGATCGCGCAGACGCGAAGAAGGGCTCTCGTGCCACGCCGCGCCGCTTCGATCGTCCTCTCCGCCGCCGCCACCGCCGCCGCCGCTCCCATTAGTACCATTTCTCAAGCCGTCCCCTGTCCCCGAAGAGAGGCTGCCTTGCGGGCTGTGCACGAAGGCTCCCGCCGACAACCCGCCGTGGTCCTGGGGGAGGTTCCCCTCGCCGCTACCGAGAAAAGGCAACTCGGTTGCCATCATCATCGCTTCCATCGCACGGTCGGCTTGGCCCGATAGGTTCGGCGCCAACACCGACGTTACCGCCTGCACGCGGGGGGCGGGGGGGTGGGGGTGGGGGGGGGGGGCTTGTGGTTAGGTCCAGGGGGCGATTGAACGAGCGTGGATTGCCTCACTTCCTCGACGGGAAACATGAGAGAGGGGGTGACGGCGTGACAAGACACACGAACTGCAAGAGAGAGCAGAATGTCTGCGCTTGATCCGAGTCTCGGGCCGCGGGCATCTGCTATCTGCTAGCCGCTAGCCGGGGACTCAAATCTCAGCGCCGCCACGGTAGCTCTAAGGCAAGCTAGCTTCGGAGCAGAAGGGGGATATGCTCGGCAGACTCCCGACAAAGAGCGACACACGCACGCGTGCTCGCACACACACGCAAACACGCACCACAAGCACGCACGTACGCACACCACGCACGCACACGCACGCACGCAGACACACAAGCTACACCCACATGCACACAACCACAGGATGTACACAGAACAACAAACGCACACACGCGATACACTATTACTAGGCGTCCCCCCTCTGCCTGCCCGACCTCTTCACCTCGACGATAGTTCTCCGCGATGGGCACACGTTCTCAGCCACCTCCGCCGAACTCCCGCCACCCCCCCTCTCCGTCCAACCTTCTGCACCAACTCCCCCACCCTCCGCCCCGGCCCCCGATGCCGCAGTTGCCGATGCTCCGGCCCACCCTATCGCCCTCGCCCGTCCCTTCCCAATCCTCTTCCCCCAAACGCCTCCCCTTCCTTCCACTGCATCGTTCCCTGATTCCACTCCACCCCCCCCGGGAACCTTTGCCGACTGTCGGAAGGACGTCGGCACGGCGGAGGCGGGGGATTTAGGGGATGGTACAGCAACATCCCCTGTTTCTCGGAACACCGCGTCGGGCGAGTCCATGGCGATCGACAGCACGTCTATCGCGGCGCCGGCGTCAACGTAGAGCAGGATCGAGAGGTATGGAAACACCGCACTCTTCCAGGGTGACGGGGAAGGCCGGCTTTCCGCCGAGGAGGCTTGTTTTCCCGGACGGCCTTCCCTCCCGACGGTGCTTGTAAGCGCGGTCGCCGAAGACAGCGACGGTTGGACGAGGAGATGGAGAAGGTTTGCACGCGCCTGCGGTTCGTTTCGGGAGAGAGAGGGGGGGGGGAAGGGGAACAACATAAAATGGAGGAGGGTGGGCAGGGGGAGAGTGGGGTAGAGAAATTGCATACCTGGTACGTGCGCGTTCCAACAGGGGAAAAAGCAATCCTTCCTCTCCCTGGAAGAAACGGAGGGTGCGAACACTCCCGAGCCCTGACCCTATCAATTTGTCCAGATGCACACCCTCACAAAGCTCTCCTTGGCCCGAGGCTTCTTGACCGACCAGAAAGCGAGCATCGCTGGGGGTTCGGAGGCAGGAGGACACGCCTCCGAAAAAACTACAGGCTGGGACCCGACCCTCTCTTCCCTTCCGGAGACACCGCTAGTGATCAAATTGAGGAAGTGCGGCCAATTTCCCCGGCGGTGGGTTGAGTCTATACTCCAATGGCTGGTCCGCTCGAAGAAACTGGCCGTCGAAGTGCTTGCTCAGTCCGCCGTAGCGCGCAGCCCATACTTCAACGACCTGTGTCTTAGAAGGCACTGTCTTAGCAGGCGAACTACTCTAATAACGGAGTGGTAGCTCTGACGGAAACTATTTCCAACGACCACTGTGAGCTCAAGGTTTACTTTTACCAGTCCCGCGGCGGACAAAAACCAAAGCAAAAACGAGTCAATGGGTGTTCCGCTTGATTTCTCCCCACCCTCCCCCCCCCACCACCCCCCTCTACGCCCTCGGGGCAGCCAATACGCCTCCATACCGGCCTACCTTCGCCGTCTCCCCATCCGAAAGTGGCTCCGAGCTGCCCAACATCCGACCCCGGAAGCAGCGCGTGAGGTACAGGAGGACCTTGTGTCCGAGCTCGTCGAAAGTCGGGTCCGCAGGGTACGGGCAGAGCTCCGCGCCCCCGTCGCCGGCCCCCCTCCCAGTCGAGGAGGGGGAGCAGGAGGAGGGACCCGCGCCGCCACCGGGGACGTTGCTGGACGAAGAGAGGGCGACGTGAGGCCGGTCTCGCTCGGCGATAGACATGGCTTCTCGCAGCACCTGGTGGGAGAGACGGGAGGAGGGGGGCGGGGGTAAGGGTGCAGATGGGGGTGGGCGGGGAGATGCATTTGAGAGAGAGTTTGGGTTGCGGGGGAGTGGGGGGTGCTTCCAGTAATAACCGATGATATAGGTTAGCCTCTCGCGGTGGCGGCAGATAGGGGAGCGTGTAAGCGGGTGTTGTTCACGGGCGCGTGCAACCCAGCAGGCTACGGCATGACAGCAACGCTAGTGCATGCCGGCCTTATAGGCGATCGAGGCGACAAGGTGCTTGCTGCCCCCATGTTCATTTGTAAGCGAGTCTCGGCGTCCGCCACTCCCCACGGCTTCTTGTTGAAGGTTCAAGCTAGCGCTTCCGACCAAGGCGAGTCGATCTCTCCTAGAGACTTCTTGTGACTGTGGCCATAACCGCAAGGATTTCGAACACTTTCCCCTAACCCACTCCACTCCATATGAGATGCGAAGACGCTCATATAGCAGACGCTTCGAAATAAGATGCCAGTGAAAATTATGACACCAGCCACGGCTCTCACCCCCCCCCCTCCCACCCCTGCCCCTTCTCCCACTACCTGCTGTATAATCTCGAGCACTGTTCTTCGTATGTTTGGGAGACATTTTCTTGAGGCATAACCACCCCGCCGCCACTGCCATCGGAGCCGCCATCACCACCTACGTATACACATACTTAAGAGATCCGTTCACCGGAATCCCTCCTACTGTAAGGTGGGCAATAACTCTCGTTTACCCGAGAGCATGCCCTCCCTACGACAGATAACACACGAAAAAAACGGAACGTAAGAATTTTAGTATTTCTACCCCATCCCCTCCCACGCCCGCCACCCCCCCCCCCCCTCCCTTTTTTGCCCCACTCACTTCGTCCACCGAAGAGGTGTAATCGCCCCGCGACGCGCGCACGGCGAGGAGCGCAGAGAAGAGCCGGTGGCGCCTGAGCAGGGGCAGCGCGCTAGCGAGGTCCAAAGCGCGGGGTTCCAGTCGGAGCACGAGCCGCTCCGCCGCTATCATGTCGCCACCGCTCTTCGCCCGCAGAAGAATCATTAGCAACAGGAAGAGAAATAAAACACAGCAGCAGGAAAGAGCAAAAGCAAAAGCAGCAGAAGAGGCAGCACAAGAGACGACAAAACACCGGGTGAAGGATTCCAGACAAAAGACGATGGGAGCGCGGCATACGTCGGAGACCTGGAAAAGCGGAATACCGAGATTTTGGCGACGAGCCCGATGCAGGGTACCCCCCCCCCCCCCGCGCGCCCATCCATGTTGGTCGCAGTTAGCGACAGAAACGAGAAGCGTATAGCTGGAAACCACTGACGCGGGGGCGACGTTTTCCGGGGAGCAGTTTCTTTTCGAGGCGGTCCCCCTGCTGGTCTGCTCAACCACGCAAGGAGGAAAAGGTGTATTCTCTCGGCCGCCGTAAGGGGTAGCCTCATCCGCCAGAGCTGAACGACATCGACGGACTATCGAGGCACACGCGGGCGCTACGCATGAACGCCCGCGTGTATGTCGTCCCTGTTGCTGTGTCCTCGTCAGGCCTTGGGGGCTATACCAGCGACGTGTATACGACGGCGATGGCGTGTCCAGCACGCACCTGACATCGGTCCACAAAGGCGTCGAGGGTCTCGGGGGAGAGCGTCTTGAGCTTGCCCGCCAGGACGTACGGCTCCAGGGTGTCCAAGAACACTCTTCGGCGGCGTAGAGAAGGAGGCATAAAAAAAGAGGGGGAGGGGGGTTACATTACTGATCTGCGGTAGATCTGCAACCACTACGAACCCGGGGTACCCGAAATCACCCCAATCTCCTCCTCGGTGACAGCCGACAGACAAACACAGAACACCGACGCGCAGCGATGAGGATACGGATACACAAAAAACAAAAATGACAAAAGGGTGCGGCAGCTTTTAGCTTTCGCGGTGAAAGCCACGGCCAACGCGCCTCTGACGTGACTATCAACACACCGCAAAGAACACGCAATAGCGCGTTATTGCGTACACTCGGCAGGCAAAGGAATGAAAGAAACAACACAATACAAGGACAAATTGGCAGACTTTACAACTTTACAATTTTTGAGCAGGCCATTGGTCGAGGGCAATTTTTCGCTGTTCGCGTGCACAAAAACAAACGAACCACCCGCGACGCCATCGTCGCCGACCCCCCGGTCTCCCGTCCCCCTCACCCCTGCTGCCCGCGCGCTCGGAACGCGTTGAAAACCTGCCCGAAAAGCATGTCCAGCCGCCCGGTAACCGCGCAGTACTCCAAGCACACCCCTGCCAGCATCTGGAAGTGACTGTGGGCCAGGTTGATGCGCGATCCCCCCCCGCTAGACGGCGGCGGGGCAAGGCCGGAAGCCGAAGAAGAATCTGCCCCCGGCGCGTTATTCATCGCGAGCCGGAGGTACTGCGCCAGGAGGTCACTTATGTGCTCCGCAGCTTCCGACCTCGGCGCCGGTCTACGTTGAGGCTGCTGCTGCTGTTGCTGCAGCTGATCACCCGCCATCCTTGATCCCAAAGTCGCCACCCCGACCATGCCCCTCTCTCCACCGAAGCCTCCGCCGTCCCTACCCCACGGGCCCCGGTCTCCTGCGCTGTTTATCATCCCCTGCCCCCCGCCACTGCTGTGTGTGGAACTCCCACCTATCCACGCGGTTGCTTCCGCGCCGCCTTCGGACGTTGCAAGCACCGCTGCCGTCGCCGCGGCGGCTTCAGCCGCTGCAGCCGCAGCCGCGTTTTCCGCCGGAAGAATTTTCTGCTCGAAGTGGTCGAGCGCCACGGCCAGCGCTTCCAGCCACTCCCCAGCCTGGACGAGCGACTCCACCCTCTGCGACCACCCTTGAACCCTCACAGCCCGCAGCTCCTGCCTGCCAAGGAGGTACAGCCGCCCCTCACAAGCTCGGAAAGCGTTGTGGTAGGTGCCGAGAGGAGCAGGGGCTGGCGTCGGGGCCGAGGCCGGCGTCGGCGCCAGTTCGGCCCGCTCCCCTCCCCCCTCCCCCCTGGGGTTTCCACCAGCGCTATCCTTCGGGCCACCGGCGGAAAACCCGGCTAGGGACGCCGCCGCGTGCGATGAGTTAGGCGGTGGAATTATCGGCGAAATCGACACCCCAAGGGTGGATAGGCTGGCGTGCTCGAGTTCGGTGCCGGCACGCGTGTCCAGTACACAGAGTTCCATATCGGTGTCTAGGTACGCCAGTACCTGGGAGGGGAATATCGATCGGGGGGGGGGGGGGGGGGAAGGGTGGTGCTCAGGCCATGCATAGCGGGAGTCGTTTCACCATTGACCCTCGCACCCCTACAATCCCGGGATGGAGCACGTCGGGTTTTTCACGGACAAACGTTGCTTGCACCAAGCGCGAAGCGCCGTGGAGTGTTGGGCGAGTCGCATGAAGGGTGAGCTGCGTCCTAGTACGGGGGACCATAGTTAATAGGACCTATGGTATACATAAAAACCTATATATTTAACCATTTTTTCCAACAACATTTGGACCTATTTACTATGGTCCCCCGAAATACTAAAAACTTCTTGTGAGGCGGACTTTCTTGCACATGGATGGCAGCTTCGAATGGATAGAGAGAGGGGGGGGGGAGCGGATACATAGTGAGACAAGCACGCGACACCACTGCAGCCCGGCGTTCAACGACTAGCGTTGCCCACAACGTTGGGTTCAGCAGGAGCCGGAGTACTTGGTATGGCACGATCTATCTCTCTCGCGTCGTACCTGACAACCAAATATCATGCCCATCTATTTGATATACTTGTAGCATCTCTTGGCTAGCCGGTGGAGTACGTTGGCTTCTATATCTCCTGGCGGCAGCCCCTCCCCGTCCCTTCCTCGCTGTCAAGCAACCACCTCACAGCGGCTCTATCGACAAAAGAAGAAGCGACGATGCCTACTGTGAAGGCAGGCTCGACCCCCGCCCAGAAAGCGGAGTGATAATCATAGGCTACGTACGTATCACGAGAACACACCGATCAGTGCGCCTCCGACAAAAACCCGTAGCCGCGCCGCTTATTCTCCAACCATACCGCTGTCAAGCTGTCCGCGACTTTCTCGAGCACAGCCACAAGCACACAAACCTAGCATGACCGCAACGCCAAGCACACACACGCATACGCAGACGCAGACGAACACCCAAACGCATGACCCAACCGCCTCGCCTGCTCTCGTAGCCACTCTACGGCCACCACTGGCGCGCTGGCGCTCAGCTCCTTGACCACCGCCAGACTGGGCCACCGAACCCCGGCCCCACCGCCTGCGCCGCTTCCTTCTCTCCTACCCCCCCGAGGCCCCGCCGCCCCTCTTCCTCCGCGTCCTCCCCCTCCTCCTCCTCTACCGATGCCCACATCGACACGCGTTGCCGCAAGAATCTGGATCGAGTTCCCCCACCCCCGAGCCAGCAGCGCCATGGGGGGAGCGCGCGCTCGAGCGGCCGAGGGCTGGGGAGGTCCCCAGGACAGGCAGGGCGGGGGTAGGTGGTCTGTCCCGCCCGCTCCTAACGGGGGTCGCGGCCATTTGTGCACGACTTTCACCTTCGTAAGGAGTGGCGGAAGGGGGGGGGGGGGGGGAAGGAGGGAGGGAGGGAGGGAGGGGGGGAGGGGGGAGGGAGGGCTGTCGACCGTTAAGTCGGTTATTGTGGGTGCTCGGAAAATCAACCAGCGTGTTCGTTCGTACACTCGTGGTACGTAGACGAACGCGGCTTGATTGGTCCATTTTCTTGAGGGCGAATGCGGTACTATTGGTTTACCTTCCTGGGGACAGGAGCGGGAGCAGCACCGGCAAACGGAGAAGAGCTTGCAAATGCGAAAAGGAAGTGCACGTGGCACGTACAAGTATACAAACACAAAAAAGGGCATGAAGAGAGTACAATCGTTAGCTGAGGCGTTGCCGTGCTTTGGGGGGCGTTATTCAGGCGGGCGTGACCGACGACGCATACGCTCGATAGCGAGGGCCAGAGCATTCCAACCATCGACGATAACCGCAACGAGATTACGGGGCAGTCCCGACTGCGCCTTGTGGAACGGAACATTCCCGGGCTGCTCCAGCCGCCTGGTGCGCCATAATGGCTACGGTGCGACCCAGTACCCCCAACATGAAAAAAACGTGTCCATCCCGACACCGTAAGAGTCCCCTTCTTGCGCGCCAAGCGAGTAACGCCTCGCGCTATTAATAGTTAGGTAAACTCGTCCCGACTACCCGCCGAGCCACAGCTTCCGCGCGCCGAAACCAAGCGGTGGCCCCTATCATTCGCAGGACAACCTCTGTCCGTGTTGCACGCTCAATTGTTTCGTGTGTATCTTCGGCTAATGTCTTTCGCCTGCACGGGAGCAAACGGTTTTCTTATTTTGTACCCGGCGCGGTCGGATCTGAATAATATCCTACCAGGGAGCGACGAGAAAACGGACGCATATCAGCAGACAGACACCGGCGGACTGCAGGTCGATACCTTTCGATTGCCTGTGTCTTGGGGGGTCGTTGACGAGTTCCGTCTTTGGAGGGGAGTGTTGAAAGGGCTAAAACAAGTAGAGCTCATCGCTCCCTCTATCCGTGGGAGTGCCCACAAGGCTTTTGACTAGCACCCAACGGTAACACTAGCTCAATACAGCTGTAGCGATCTCGGGAGTGCGCGTTACCCTACGTATCTCAGCGAGAGGAAATAAGCTCATCCTGGAGCAGCGAAAAACAACAACAGACAGATACTCTCAGCGTTGCAAACGTGGGTACCTCGGGGTAGATGCCAACAATGAAGGTGTTCTTCCACGAGCTCATGGCCATCATCCCGATGTCGTGGAAACCCGGGGACATCCCCGAAATCACCCCGTTTCTTCTCCCGCCTCCGGCCGCTGCCGCGCCCGAGGTGGAAGCCACGGTATCAGTCCAGCTGGGTAGGACGCAAAGAGCGGGGATCGGACCAGCCGCGCCTGGAACACGGAGCGAATAGAGATTGGGGGGGCGCGGGGAGGGAGGGGTATCGCGTCGCGTCTTCTGGCTTAATCGCAAGCGGTGTACTTGCTTGCGGCCTCTTGCGCATCAAGGCAGGTCTCGTTGCGACAGGAGACCACCGCTTGGAGCGCCCGAACGCGCAGGAGGGCGTACAGGGCGGCCTCTTGCAAGGTGCTCTTTTTCATAGCAGGCCGTATCTCTCCAGAACGACAACAAGCAGAGTGCTCTATCAATAGTGTTCCCTCCCATCGCTAAACGGACGGAGCCGCGTCGGCTGTGCACTCATGCGTCCGATCGACGCCAATCGGTGTTGGTACGGACAGGGCAAGCCAACGCACGCCGTGATGAAGCGTTGACCGTTCGGTTCGGCGGGTGATCAGAAAAGCGCCCGCCACGGTATAGAAGTGTGTCGGAGCGATCGCGAAACCACGAACATGAACACGACCAGAAACATACGTGCAAGAGGGACGAGTTTTCCCGCCGTCTCCCCACACCAAAGAGAAAACAATCGGCGAAACGACGGAACGCAAACGAAAGCGCTCGCGCGCGACAGAGCTGACGAGAGGCCGCCAGTTATCCCTTCTCGATGGCTCCCTCTCTCGCCGTACCTTCGGCCTTACCGCCACGAACACACTACGATTTTTTTACAGGCAAATATGATGCGATGGTTGCCTCTATTCTTGCACCATTGACGGACAGCCGCCAATGAACTCTCTACACCATAAATAGTATGTTAAGTCTAAGGAGGCCTTGCTTGACAGGCCAAAACAATTACTAGACCTCCCACCCATACAGCGATATCTCAGGGAAATGAGCTCGTAACGTGAAAACATCGCCATCATCTTTGCCCACAGTCCGCTCACCGTCCAACAAGCACTCGGTGTCTACGACCCACTTGGTCCACATCACTCTCCGGAAGCACAGCTTGTTCACCACGCCTTCCACGTCCGCAGTGATCGCCGCGGGGTCGGAGTTGCCCCCCCCGCTCCCCCCTCCACCCCCCCCTTCCCCCCCCCCCCCCCCCTTGCACGAAACACCTCACAGATACTACAGCGGACGAGTGCAGGTCGACGACGGCCTTGAGCACTACACCTCTGCTCCAAGCGAGTAAAAAGGGGAGACCGTCGGGGGGAGGGTACGCGGCGTGGGGAGGGTGATTCTGTCAGCAACACAAGAGATTGGGCCTCGGGGCTTCTGGTCTAGGGGGAAGAACCGCTCGTCGTCGCTTCAGCAGGCACTCACTTCACTTGGTCAATCCATAATAAAACAAGGAAATCAGGACATTATATCGGCCGCCGCCCCTACATGTTGGCTCAGACTCCCAGAACGACCTCAAGGCGTCGCTTGGACACACCATAGGCGTCCGTATGCCGACGCTTGGCCTTATTCTCGAGCGACGAGTACACCCGCGTGGGGGCACGTCGTCTTTTCCAGCCTAACGCTTTCCAACCCAAGGCGGTGCAAAACGCCTCCCACCGTTGGACAGGCCAGGCCACTGTGCAGATCACACACACACATGTCCTTTGTCACGGGTCCGCGTCATCTGTGCAAGTTTCTAGTCGGGCTCCTCTACACGACCTGAATGATCTACACGGTCTTGATGAGCTGTACATAGTTTCCGCAGCAGCGATCTACAGTGCGTGGTAATGTTTCCTCACGCCTATGCCCTGGTTTGTACATGGGAACAACGTGGCCCACGCGCTCTCCATCGGCACGTTCGGTGCCCGCTGGTCTGTGACCCTGCCCTCACCTCAGATAATCCCACAGCAAAATCCGACCGCTTCCGTGACCGGCCAAGAGGCAGTCGCTCGCCACACACATGTCCAGCGACGTCACGGGGTCATCGGCGGGGACGCCATCCGCCCCTCCCCCCCCTGCGCTGCCGAGTACGTGGCGGATTTCCTGCAAGCGGGGGAGTGAAATCAGGAAGTAGCACACGGCAGCGAGCAAGCAGAACACGCAAGCGAACAAGCAGGCAAGCAGAGGGGTTACGAACATTGGGTCCAGTGCTACCGCTGTGCCGGCGAAATAAGCAGGATTGTCGTACAAGGGGGGGAAACGGCCGCATCGCGTCCACGGCACCAAGGAAGGGAACAATGGTTTCCCGCCCGCGCGGGTACAACGGCGCACAACTTCCATGGGTAGAAAACGTGCTCACCTTGAGCAGCTCCGTCAAACTCGATTGGGGCACCACAAATCTGAAAGTGGGCAAGTTCCGCGATTATCACTCAGAACAAGAGAAATTGTGAGAGGGACACGATACGAGAACAAACATGGCCACCGCCCCCTCTCCCCCCCCCGCCCTCCTTTTTTGTTGGCCTACAGATACGCAAAGTTAGCGGGTGTCGGCGGAAACAAGCAAAGACATTTTCAGCAGTCTGGAAAAAAAAGGAGCCGACCGGACGACCTCTCACCGAGCCACCCAAGCCGGCGGGCAGCGGGCGCAGAGAAGTCGCAAGAGACCAGAAAAAACAAACGCCGCCAGCGAAAGCAAACGAGCAGACAAGAAACTCCAAACAAACGAATAAACAAACGAATAAACAAACAAACAAACAAACAAAAAACTGAACAAACACACAAAAAAAAAAAACACACACACACACACCCGAGCAAAGCAAGCTAACACGAACCTGGAAGTGGTCGAATAGCAGGATTAGCCCCCGCGACGTGCCGACGGCAATAAACTTGGAGTGCGCCGCCGTCGCGGTGCAGACCCCGGGCCCGTGCTTGCCGTACGCCGCGTTCCTAGCGAGCTGCCGAGACGCGGCTTCCAAGTTCTCCATCCGCACGACCCCTACGCCCCCGCCTACACCACCGCCGATTCCTGGAAACCCCGGCGAAGGCTGCCCCGCCGGGGGCGCCGGCGGCGGGGCGCGCATCCGTCTCTTGACCTGGTCGTGTTGCGGTGGCGAGTGGGCTGTTAGCAGCGCTTCATGGGGGAGGGGGGGGGGGGGGGGAGGCGCATGCCCTGGTTCGGGAGTCACGCGTAAGCTGCCCTTGGCACACCAATAGCCTCACACCTGGGTCGCCCATATAGAAGCTTCAACGATACTGGACGAATTGTCCAAGGCCCCTAACCACCGCCACCATCGCCACCGCAACCAACGGCAGCAACAGCAAAGGTAGGAACCAGGCAACACATAGCCCTGCACTGTCTGCCCGATACCACCGCCCCCAACGAAAGACAGTGACCAAGCCCGCACGAACAACGTTCTTCTCCCTCCCGACGAAAAACAACAAAACAACGCGTACCTGCAGAGGGCTGACGATCTCTCTGTTTCCTCCCCGGAGTAGCCTAAGCTCCCCCGCCTCTGCCTTTCTCATCGCACCCGTCAATCCCCAGTCCCCGCCGCTAGACACGCCTTTCACGTCGCCCGTGACCGCCGGCGGAAGCAGCGCCCCACCCGAACGACCACCGTTAGACGCCCTCCCCGCCCGCAACGACCCTACCCCCCCCCCCCCCCGCGCCAGCGGATGGTTCTACCGCCAACGCATCTCCAGGGCCTCCCTGGGGAACAGCAACGCCCTGTGTGTCGGACGTCGAGTGGGACCCGCTACCACGGTCTGCGCCGAGACCCTGCGCAGCCGCGATTGACGAAGCGCCGAGGCTGCCTCCTCGATCTCGTTGCCGCGACACCGCGTCGTAATCCGCGCCCCCGATGCCATCGTCGCCACCGCTGCCGCCCCCGCTGACATCCGTCGTAAAAGACCGCCGGCGAGACGCGGAGACTCCCGTCGCGGCTGGCCAGGTAGGCATGCCTCCCCTTGCGGAACGTCCTCTACCATTCCCCTCCTCGCCGACCTCCTGCTCCATGGACTCTATAATCCTGTCCACGTCCAGGCTCTGCAGGTTCGCGTCATGGTCAGCGCCTGTACCCCCGTGTCCCCGGTATCCACCGCCTCCGTACGAGCCGTCGCCGCCGCCCGATCCTCCCCCGACGACCTTGGTCATGGTGTGGTTACCGCCGAAGCCTACATTCGCCGCGCGATCCTCGACTGCGGCGGCCATCTCTTCCTCGCTCTCCTTCAGAATCTGCTGCAGCAGCCGCGAGTCTTCCGAAACTTGGTCCCGGTTGAGGAACGCCGTCCGCGGTGGAGCTCCCCCGTCTTCGTAACTGTCCCCGCTAAAAAATTCGCTGAGGCGTTCTTTGTCGTCGTCATCATCGTCGTCGTCGCCGCCAAACGAGCCGGGGCTCAGTTCATCCCCCCCCCAACCCCCGTTGGCCGCCTCCCCGTCGAAACCCCCGTCGGTCGCATCTCGGTAGGGGAGGGGGGATCGGTTTTCTTCTGCGCTCTTGCGGCCGCGATATAGGCGGGGAGAGCCGCCGTTCGCGAGGACATCCCCGGTTCGCCAGCGGTCTAGATCGTGGTCTTGGCCCGTCCTGAGAAGAGGCCGGACAGGGGTCGAGGGAAGAGGGGGGGGCGAGCCAGTCGTGGTGTCATCGGTCGGTTTTTGGTACGTGGTGTGGCCGGTCGGTCTTTGGTACGAGGTGGGGTCGGTCCGCCTATGGTACGCATGGTATTACAGCGTCAGAGCAGTCTACTTTGGGTTGGTGGGCTGTGGGGTGAGGATAGAAACGAGATGCCCACCCCTTGTTCTCGGCCGCAAAAACGAAACACAAAACTCTTTTTGGCGCCGACGTACCCACGTTCATCGTACCTGGAACGCCTTGTTGTTGTTCTCATATTAATTCACAATACAATGCAGTCCGTGGTCGCAGGACAGGCTCCAATAACTCTGGAGTGGAAGAAATACCTCGGTAGTAAAAAAGAGGCAAAAACAAAAAACAAGCATACGCACTCCACCACTGCGGACACCAGGGAAGCAAAAACGAGACTATTAATAGCAGACAAAAACCTAAAAAAGAAGATGTAGCGAAGCGAAAACAAAACAAAACAAAAACAGAAGCAGATAGCAAAACGCAAAAAAGGCAAAACGGACCATACTAACAGATACACAAAGAGGTACAAACGGGAATGAAAGAAAGATGAAAAAAAGAAGGTACAAAAAGCGATAATCACGGGCGGGGGGGAAAGAAAATATGAAAGGCAGGCACTGGAGCATACAGACACGCAAAGTTGCCCAGATGGCACCATGCTAGTTACTTGGGTCCCAAAGAAAGGAGTGCATCATGACGATGATGGCCATAACCAGGCTTCAGTCTGTTGGGCAGACCGCTTCCCCCCCCTCCCCCCCCCATTCCCCCTCGTCCCCCTTTCGCCCCCCCCCTCTTCCCTGCCATTCTGCGCTCTCGCGTTGGCGTCAACGGCTGTGGTCGTGGTTGCAGCTATTCTATGCCGTTCTGCCGATGCCTCCTTCTCATCTGTATGCCATTTCCGCATGAAGGCCTCCGCCCCTTCCTTGACCCGTCGGAACCATCTGCCGGCTTTCTGTGCTGCCTCGCGCCACCCTTCGAGCTTGATGCCGAACTCCTTGAGGTCCTCCTCAGGGTACCTCATTCAGTCCCACTCCTGTCCTCCGGAGTAACCCTTACCCCCAACCACCTCCCCAAACATCACCCTCTTCGGCAGACGCTCCCCTCCCATGCGTGTCACAAAGCCCGCAAACAAGAGCCTACGTCTGCGTACCGTCGTCTCAACGCTCTCAGATTTTTCTCATAGGCTGATGGTACTTGTGTTGTCAATACGAGCTGGTTCAAGCCTTGCACCTCAAATTTTGTCGGCCACGAATGCCGATCGAAATATCTGCTCATTTTGGCGGTATCAGACTGACCACCTTGAACAGCGAAAGATGTGACAACGCCAGAGATTCAAATTAGGTCTTGAGGCGGCCCTAGCGGCGAAATGCATCCCGGCCAACCACAGGCCTTAAAAAGTGGAAATAAACAGTAGGCGTTTCTGTCGGAAGATAAACAGTTTTTTCTACATATTTTTTGTGGGCGAAGGGTAGGGTGGACCGTAACTGGTCCGAGTCCGGCGGGAAGGCCTCATAGCCTTGGTTTTTGTTGGTGGGTGAGCAAACGCAAGTCCCACACTACCCGGGAGAGATGACTCTCCCGGGTGGCTATCTCCACCGCACCTGCTCCTCTCGGGGGTCAGGTCGGGTCAACGTGCCCAACTGGGCTAAATTGACACACGACACGAACGTGGAAGTGTGGTGAGCTTAAGCTTTATTTTTACCAATCCGTCGGAGGATAAAAAAAAAAAAAAAAAAAAAAAGCTACTCCAAAGCATGTCTGTAGAAAGCTTTGCGCAAACATTCGAAGAACTGACTCCGTGGGATCAATATCACGTCATGTTTAACGCCGAAAGTTGGTCCTATACTGAAACCAAGTAAATACGAGGCAGCTCCAAAGTTTTCACACTTTTGCCGCGCTCACGTCTACATGTCCACGCCATTTTTTGGATGACGCTGAAATTTGGTACACGTGTTCTATGAACCCCTGCCAGGCCGTTGACGTCTTTTTTGTTTTTCGTCCGCCGGAAATTCTGCATGTCTCAACCCTTCCATTAATAGAACTGCACTTCCATTGTGGGGGCCAAAACGCTTAAATTCCAGTCAAATTAAGGCGCATGCACAATGCAGGACGAGAAAATCACAGAAACGAAAACATCAAGCGAAACAAAAAAACAAAAAACAAAACGGCAACGCGTTGGGAGGGGTTTATAAAACACGTGTGCCAAATTCCAGGGTCTGTCTCTAGAAAAAGGCGTGGAAATTGGAGACGAACTCAATTTGGGGCGGTAGGCCTGAACCAGCCTGTACTAAAGCTGCCCTCGGGGGCGGCTGCTGATAGATACCCGAGTGCTACCTTGTCGAGACCCACATGTTCACGGCACTTCTGTTGCGGCAAGCGCCCAAAACCAGCTACAAGAAGGTACGTACATAAGAGGTCGTAGGAGTACCGCTCCCCTTGACCTGGACGAAGGTTGAAGTTGCGGTTCCTGTTGGTGGTCCCCATTTCGACGTGTGAGGTGCTTTTTCACTGTACTTGCAACCAGCACAATACCAGGCTCCTGGAGAAATATTCACACGTACCAAGTAACTGCTGTTCCTATACATCATTCTGTCTCGAAACGTTGGGGACGTTTGTATGCTAGTATTGTATACCGGGTATTATATCCAAATGATTGATCTATCGCGGGATAAAGTGGTACGCGAGTGTGTTAATTTCCGACGGCGCCGTGACACTAGGGGCTCACTTTTCTGCCTTGCGTGTCCGATTTATCGTGCGTGTCCCCTCCGCCGATCTGATCGCCCATATACAACGAATCCGAAACACAATGGAATCCGAAACACAATGTGCCACAACAGCAGTGCACCAGTACAGCACCGGGCAACACAGCACCCATCAGCACAGCACTAGGCAGCAGATCAACCGCCGCTCATGCCGTGCGCACCCAGTGTCGCGGAACTACTCGGTGTGCTCCCTGCTGTTGTTTTGATTGCCACGCGGGCTCAAGACAACGTCTCGGTTGCATCGATCCCAACACCAGCAGCCCCGGCCGTGACCGACGCTCGATTTTGGTGGGGATCGTCGGTGTAGGATCAGGCACCATGGGGTCATGCACCGCCGCCTCTGCCGCCGCCGCCATCGCTGTTGCTGCTGCTGCTGCTGCTGCTGCCGCTGCCGCCGCTGCGTGTTGCTGAAAGCAAATCGTATGAGTACTCGTACACAGTTATTTATGTTCTTCTGCAGACAACAACCTCTCGGTTGCATCGACCCTAACACCAGCAGCCCTGGCCGTGGCCGATGCTCGATTTTGGTGGGGATCATCGCCGTGGGATCAGGCACCGCCGCCTCCACAACCGCTGCCGCTGCTGCAGTAGCAGCCTGTCTTGCGACCACGGACTACAGCAGTATACTCGTATAGCAGTAGTAGATGATGGCGCCTGTCTTATGACCACGGACTGCAGCAGCATGGACTACTGGCGATACTGCTGTACCAAATTGACCAAATGCAACCAAGCAGCCTGCTTCAACCAACCAAGCTGTTAGTTTTCTGGATGACGAAGGCGACACAACGACTGCTGCTCGCAGGCGGGCAGGACGATTACGTATGGTGCCAGTATAGGACAATAAGCACCAGGTACTATTACCTGCATGTATGACCTGCCTGTATGACTCACTTGCCTGTAAGCCTGCTTTCCTGCTACGGTGCACGGGGCTTTTCTGGGAACACCCCCCTCCAAAAACAAAATCAGATGGAGATATTCGCGGTGGACAATTACGTGTAAGAGCAGGGTTATAACAAGCGTACGAGTACATACTCGATGGGTGTACGATGCCTGAGCGTCTCATAACGCCATACTGCGATAATTTACACTTACCGTGACGATACCAAAGAAGCTGGGTGACATGGTCCCTACTATTAATATTAATAGGCGATCGGGAGGTCAAGGCTCGGCTGCGGCCCGTCATTCGCACGCGTTCTTCAATCCTAATCTTTGATCATCCTACTACGATATGCTCTGTTGTTTACTGCCGTAGTTTCTTACCCATGGAGATGCGGAGGGTTGTCGTCAGAAGCATCGTGGAGCAGTTCGTCGTCGATGTACCCGCCGTCATCCTCTCGCAGGATGTCTTCCAGGCTTACACCCTGCACGTCTAGGCTCTCGTCCTCCTCGCTATCCGACGCATTTAGTATGGCCTCCACGTCCTGATCCATCGCACAGCGGCAGTGTCACTCCAACAGCACCACTGTGCAGAAACCCGCAATGATGATGCTACTCAGTCCCAGCCTATTTGCTCTTTTCTTCTGATTCTGCTGCCGCGTAAATCCAATTCTGCCGTCCTGTGAACGGTCGCGTTCAAACTCAATGCTCGTCGTGTGCCAGGCACGAAAAGGTAGCGATTCTGGCTACTTGTAGCAAACGTAGACATGCAGTGCGTCCTGAGAAGTTGAGACTTTCCTCGATGTGGGTAGGATCAAAAGGTTTCCAAAACGTGGGAAGCCGCATACTTCCGGGGTTATGGAACCTACACCCCGAACCGCACAGGCAGCAGGCCAGTGTAGCAGAGAAAGAGCGCGGCCAACTGGGAGGTTGGAGGTGATCTACCATGGCGGCTAGAGCCACAATCCTTTCCTTGGTAGCGGGAGTGGTCCTACAAGCCCATCTGGCGGCATGCTTTAGCACAGCTGCACTGCCATCGACAGCTCGCGCAAGATCACATGCAGCGTCCTCCGCAAGCACGGCAGCAGCAGCGGCAGCGCCTGCACCCACATCACCAACATCCCAACCGATGGGTGCACACACGAGATGGACAAACAGAGCCGCGCACAGCAGCTATGGCGTGGCCCCGATGCCGACAGCAACGAGGAGCTCGACTGCCTCATTGCTTCGGCTGCTGGCAGTGGAAGAGCCGACGGCCGCCGAGAGAGAGCCGGACGCTATTGACTTGGACATCGAAACTCAGGTATTAAATAAGTTGGGCACATGAGGCATGAGGCATGCGACATGACAATCCTGCGACGCCATACGAACATACATGCGACTCGTACCGGCACCAACGTCGCCGCGGGGAAACCAGCTGTTTCGGAAGCCGACGAGGATCAGCATGGGATGTTCTGCGTTGCGGCGCGAGGCAATTGAAGTTACAACTGCAGTAGATACTACCGTAGGATAGAACCGCAGCATCCCAGATGATGCAGAAATTCCTCTATCATACGAGCAAGTAGTGCGGCCGCGGCGCGATCGAGCAAGCGACGATGCGGTCGACCGATTGACGACGCGACGGACTTACCCAAGGCCGCCAACTAGCTACCGCCAACACAATATCAAACGACCAGACGATCGAAGACCGCGCGAACGGTGCGATCGACCAACTGCCTAGCGAGGACACGAGCGAGCGGAACAACGGCGGTCGGCCGAGCGACGGCGCGACCAACCGAGCGGAGGCGCTACTGGTGCAGCACAAACGGAAACGATGGCAGCTCGCCGAGCGACGGCGCGAGCGATTGGCTGTACCGCTCCTGTTGTTGTACGTTCGATCATGTTTTTACAGTAATACTGTACCGGCATGTACGTACCTGGTTCATGTGGGTTAGGATGATACCGGTACAACAGTTTACCTGGTACCCTGGTATATAGCAGTCCGGGGCAGCCTAGATGCACATGATGTGTTGGGAGGCTGTACGTAGCGCCGCCGGTTTTCGCGAGCTTGGACATGGAAATTGGAAATCCGGAAGCACTGACCCCTGACACAATTACGAATGTGCACATGCGCGTCCTACGAATATGTTTCGCTTTCCCTGGGTGAACGAACTAACGTAAAAACGCTTTGGTGTCACACAGAGAGGTGCGCTCGTTTCTCGGCCTCGACAACGGAGAGGGTGCCAAAGTCGAACAGTGCTGGTACTCGTACATTTTCGGAAAGCTGTTGACCAGATCTTTTCAGGAACACCGTGTTCGGCATTGACAACATTCCCCTTATGGAAACATCGAGGGCTGGGAAACGGCCGCACCCGTGTGCGAAACCAAAGCGCTTTTCGGTAGAGCGTTATAGCCTTTGAGCCATATTTTATAAGTACAGGGTCACCGGTATACTACAAGTCCGGACCCGCAAAAAAATAAATAAATAACAACAAATTGACCCCCCCCCCCCCCCCCCCCCGTTTATGGCTTGCGCGCGAACGCTCGGACGCGGCCGCACGTGCTTAACAGGTAGAAGCGGAACGCATCATGGCCCAGTTGGAGAGCGAGAACGAGCGGCAGGACGCTGTTCCCGACGACGGGAGCCCTAAGTACATGCCATCCACCGAGGACAGCGACCCCATCGTGAAGGCTCTAAAGGCGGTGCTTAAGTGCAAGGAGGTCACAGGTGCACGTGGGGCGAGTTAGGCGGCGCGCGCGCACGGGGGGGGTCAATAGGGAAATCATGAGGGGGTGGGGGTGGACAGAAGCAGCGACACATTTCGTTGTCGATAGCGCTCACAGTTAGGGAGTTTGACATGCCAGCATGGTGCGCCGACTGTAAATGTTGGGGAAGCGGAGCTGCTCTTGAGCACGACCTTTGTGGTGCAGTATTGTCGTGTTACGAGTTCCGATATCGGTGGAGAGAGTTTTGCCTTTTCTACTCGAGTGTATGGTTGCCTTTTTTTAAAAGGCAAACATCCAAAAAAAGCATCACTTATGACATGCTTGAGTTGACTTTACTTTGACGGCTGACGTCGAGATTCTTTCAACATAGTGTGACACTGGTATGCACAGGCGTTTCTGAAATATGCCCTTGGGCGAGCGCCAAGTTGCATCCGACACGAAACGGGAGAAATAAAATGTCTCATCAACATAAGACGTTTCGTGGTTAATACTCCTGCTGCAATGTTGACCTACTGTATTTTGTTCGCTTTTTTAGGGAGGGGGTTGGAATAGCCCATCGAAGCTCAAAGAAAATCAACGACAACATGTAATTTTGAGTTCTGCAATGGTCTTTGCAACGCGCCTGCAGAGAACATTACGGACGGTCAACTTGTTTTCCAACAGTTGCTGCGTCTTACTCAGAGGCTTGGGCGTCAACCTAACAGTCCCGTTTCCGTTTCAAGCGGCGGTGCAACCTCTCCCTCTCGTGAGCGTTGTTGTACACCGTTGGACAGACTTCAGCCGGAGGTGGACGGTACTGCAGTGTTCGTATCCTCGAGCGTTTGGAGAACTTGGCGCGCCCGAACGCCTCCTTGCAGCTCAAACCGTTCGATGGACCGACACCCCATCAATTTGGCTGCTTGCATCCACACGGCAGCCTGATGTTTTTCGATGCCATGCATGTTTTGTGATGATGCCCGCGATTGAGCACCCAGCCCCACTGGTTGAGCAGCTTCCATGCAAACAAACCTGGCGTGCAGTACTTTGATGCCATGCATATTTGTCACCATGCCCGCGACCAAACCACCGGCCCCATTACATTATTGGGCTGCTTCCATGCAAACGACAGCCTGATATAATTCGATGCCATGCATATTGTGGCGGTGATGCCCGCCTCCGACCAATCAGCTTGGGAGCTGCTGGACAGCCGATGGAACGGGAACGAGGCATTCCGGTGGACCACCGACAAGGGCCCGTTTTTCGTCAAGCTGAACAGGGTGGAGGACCTCAGTGTGTTCATGACGGAGGTACGTGCACCCTGTTGTGTTGTGTGCCCGTCCGTTTGTCGGCGGGGCTCCGAGTACTGCTGTGCGCCGATGTTGATTTCTTCGATCAAGCGGCAGACCGAGCATTTCGTTTACGTATTTATTACAAGCGTACTTTAATTTGAGTTACGGCACGTCCGCGTGCTGGTGGCCGTATCTGGTTTCGCGCGTCTCTGTCGAATAATACGTCTCAGTTCACATTGGTAGGATATAGCATTCACGTCTTGTTCAGCCTTCGATGCAAGACTTGTTGCCTTCATTGTAGCAAAGTGCTCCCTAAGGTTATCGGTCCAGCTGATTTGGCAACCATTCCGAAAAAGCACTTACTGCTGCGATACTACGACTGCGCTCACTGACATACGAATGCCCCACAGGTGGCCAAACAGGAAGGGGATAAGATCAGCGAAATGTTTCTATGTAATATATGGAAACAACGTAATAAGCGCCAGACTGGTGAGGTGTCTCTGTTTGGAGTACGAACGGTGCTCCGTCTCGAAAGGGATGCGTGATCCATGGTCAGATGACTAAGGCATGCAAAAAAATAGCACCCCCACCCCCCCCTCCGATGGACACCCCCCCCTGCCCGTGGCGTTCGTTCTCTTCGAAACCTCTCCAGGCTGTTAGCTTGAGCGCTTTGGCGAAGGCGGACGTGATGCAGGTCCCCAAGCCTCTCCACCTCGGAAGACTGCCGAAGTAAGCCGACGGTTTGAGTTCTGGGCGGAATAGACGTAGCGGGGTGTATAGCACTTATACCACCTCGAAAACTGCTCTACTTTATTTCCGAGTAGTTTGCACCCGAAAAAGGGGGTGCAGTTTTCAAGGGGTTTGACTATTTAAAGAGGCCGACGTGTTGTTTCGTAGGCAGGAAAAGTTGGGAGCGTGGAGGCTTACGTTGTCGTGGGTGGTGGGTGTCTTTTATTTTTATTGTAGTTTGTATGCACTTTTTGTAGGAGAGGTAATTATTGGTCCGCAGCGATTTGACACTTGCCACAGTACTCCTTTGTGTACGTCGCTGGGTGGGTGTGTTGTATGCTCATAACATGACACGACAACCGACACCGACTATTATCCCGCGCAGCTCCTAAGCCAACCATGTTCGTCCGATGCAGCAAGTTGCTTCGTGTCCTCGCCAATCGTCGGTGCATCTGGTGTCGCGCTTACAGAAACGCCTGCATTGCTGCAGTACACAACCGCGCGCTTATTCTATATACCAACTGAGCACGCCGTTTTCGTCCCCCCCTCCCGCCTATTATATATAGGTTGGGTTGGCGTCGGTTGGCAACGACACTGTAAAACATGCCGCTCACTACGTGAGCTAGACAACCAGGTTACCGTTTTTTTTCTGACGGTCGCCCACAGCTGGTTGTCGAGTTCGATCATTTGTGCGAGGTAAAGAACCTTTACTCCGCACAAGGGAATTGATCGTATCACGTAGTGTTCATGGTGAGGCACCCAAGAGGCAGTTACATAGTATTCCCATTGCTGTCGCTGGAAGTGGCTACACCGGAAATTAACTCATTGAAGCTGTGATCCATATGCAAGTCCGCCTCACAAGCGGTTCTTAGTAGGATGCAGCTCACCCTTCATGCGACCCTTCATGCGACTCGCCGGACACCTCACGGCGCTTCGCGCTTGGTGCAAGCAATGTCTGCCTGGTCGGTGAAAACCCGACATGCTCCGTCCCGGCATTGTAGAGGTGCGAGGGCTTATGGTCATACGACTACGGCCATGCATGAGATCAGGTACATCTCTCCTATTTTGCACCCCCCCCCCCCCTCGTCCACTGCCTCCTTCACATGACTATTCTGCTCTTCAAACCTACCCGACCATCCGCTCCACCCTCCGTCGGTTTGTTGTCAAAGGGTGGGAGATATCGGCCCGGGAGCCTTCATGATCTTGGAGCACTTGGCGCTTGTGCCTTTCGGTCCCATGCGTCCGGGAAACCAGGCCGCGCTGGGCAACAGCTTGGCCGACCTCCACCTGACCACGGTGCGGTTGATAGCTTGTGCGGGGCGAGCGATCATTGGGTTGTGCGGCAAGTGGTATCTCGCGTGTGCGGCGCGAGCGGATTAACTTCATTTTCGGAGTGAACCAGCTATGGGTTGAAGTACCAGAAGAGTTTTGGTGGCGGTGTTTTGCGCAGCGTGTCTATCTTATCCCCGGCTCGACGACAACTTGTTTGGGGGGTCTTGCTTTGTTGGCCTCGGTTGTTCTCCTCGGGTCTAAACACTGGCGGAGATAGCGCGTTTGCGTGGTGTGGCGGTTCACGGCTCTGGCGCGCACAGCCGGGCTCGACGCAATCCTGACCTTCCCATACACCGGTACAAATTTTCTTCGGCATGCTTGTTGCAGGGCTCGAGTGTCCCCGTGACGGCCCGACACACGCCCCTGGGTCGTTGTATTGAGGTTACTGCCCCCGCTTCACGCGGGATGGCGCATCGCTCGCTTGCGAGGGGGGCGACACCAGTTATTCAGCCCGTGCCCATATGCCGCCTGTGTTTCGTTCGGCCCGTGTCCCCTTTGCTCGCTGCCCCAAAAGAAACACGACGAGCTGCACCAGGGGCGGTTCGGTTTCCCCGTGTCGAACTTCCTGGCGCTGACGCCGCTGAATAATGCGTGGTGCAGCACCTGGACCGAGTTCTTCGAGAGGAGAATGTCGGACCAGATCGAGGGTCTGCTCAAGGTGACCTCGGCCTCACCTCGAAACACGCTGCGCCACACCTATCTCCCTGTCGTTATATCGCGCTGCAGGAATGCGTCGCATAAATTTGCGTGGTCGCGCCGCATGCACGTACGTCGAGAGGCGGGCTGCATGCACATGCTGCGCACATAAAGTACCGAGTCTGCCATACGCTCGGTGTGTGTTTTCCGTTCAGAGTTAACTACGTAAATACTGAAAGCGGTTACCCCCCCCCCACCTGGTCGGTCGAAACCCGACGTGCTCCGTCCCGGCATTGTACGAGGGATTGCAAGAGTCTATGATCATACGACCACGGCCATGCATGATGAATAATTAATACACCCCCCACCCTACTCAACCCGTCTGCCGGACCGTACTGCAATGTGCAGGACAAGGCGTACGGTAGGGCCGCGTTGGTGGCTGGAGAGGAAGACACGGAAGATGTGATGAGGCGCTTTCGAGCGGTGCAGGAGAAGATCGGCGAAATTCTTGAAGGGGTTGATGCCAAGCCCTCGCTCCTTCACGGGGACCTGTGGATAGGTGATCTCTCCCACACATCACCGACGCCCCCGCCCCCTACAGCCCCCCCTGCTGTGACGGAAATCGATGCCCCACTCCCTACGTGGTCCCTGAAGCGCCAGCTAGTGGTTTTTGTGCCCACCGTATTTCATACCGTAGAGTGTACGTCTGCGTGCGTTATTAATAGGTATCAGGAATAGTATTGCGCGGAGGTCCTCGGAGGGGGGGGGGGGGCGCTTCCTGTAGTGCTTATTTTTCATCCCCGTGTCAACTTCACGACCAGCTTCGGACCTGGTTCGGCAAGTCCCTAGTCGCATAGCGTTCGGGAGACGCCGCATCTATCGTTTGAACAACCCGCGATATAAGCGAGGCGTGCCGGGCGCGTGCGTTGGCACTATGCTGACGCCGGCCGCGGGTGTCCGAATTTTCAGGCTCAGATGGAGCACTACTACTACTACTCTTACTACTACTACTACTACTACTACTACTACTACTACTACTACTACTACTACTACTACTACTACTACTACTACTACTACTACTACTACTACTACTACTACTACTACTACTACTACTACTACTACTACTACTACTACTACTACTACTACTACTACTACTACTACTACTACTACTACTAATACTACTACTAATACTACTACTACTACTACTACTACTACTACTACTACTACTACTACTACTACTACTACTACTACTACTACTACTACTACTACTACTACTACTGCACTAGCCACCCCTTCGTGCATTCCGGCGATGAGGGTACGCTAGACCGGACGGTTCAGAAACTAAAAGCGCATGTTCCCTCTTCTTCGGTCCGCCTTTTTCATTTCCCTAAGGGAACACCGGAGCGACGGTCGAGGGCCCCTGCATGTTCGACCCCGCGAGCTTCTTCGGGCACTCGGAGTTCGAGCTTGCCATCATGGACATGTTCGGGGGGTTCCAGGAGCCTTTCTGGAAATCGTACCACGACAAGGTGCGTGCGTGCGGTCGGTCGGTCGGTCGGTCGGTCGGTCGGTCTGTGGTGTGGTCTTTCACTGATCGAGCTGCACGGTACGCGAATCGCGCCCTTGCGCTACCTCAAGCAGAGGTAAGGACCGCCATTCTTGGTGCTCTGCATGGCTGCCACTCAACCTCGCCATGTGGTTTCCAACGACGCGGCGGAGAACGATGCGTTTGTTGAATTCTGCGTGGCTTTACAATCGGCTTTGTGTTTCGCCCGTCGCGAGTATGTAGACCTGTGACCCGAATATCACAGCACGTGAAACGAATCCTGCGTGAAGCCCGTTGGGTAGCCCGTGTCCTTGTCGAAGATCTTGCGCTCAGCATTCTCGCTTGCGAAGTTGCATCTTGAAGGGGGCTGATGCATCATCAAGTGGGTCAACGTCATACCCGGCGGAAAGGCATCGCATGTCGGCAACTGCAGCTCCCAAACAACACTCTTGTTTCCTTCTCGTCGAAACAGAGTACCAAACGACTTTTTTTTCGCTTGCTTCCTTGTCAAACAGATACCGAAGGAGGAAGGGTTCGAACGGCGAAAGAAGCTGTACAAGCTGTACCACTACCTGAACCAGCTCAACCTCTTCGGCGACCCTAAGGTCCGGGAGACCGTCGAGACCCTCACGGATGAGATCCTCACCGGTTGACGGCTGCCTCATCTCTCGGCGCGGCGTGGCGCAGTGTTTCACTTTTACAATAGATTGTTCTGATTTCTGCTTTTTAGTTTGTTCTCGGCATAGTTTTGTGAGCCGTTTCTTATCGAGGGTTATATCACAGAAGTTAGGAGAAGCGTTGCAGTTTGAGACGTAGAGCTGAAAGTTAATGGAGCACACGGACAGCCGACCTGTCGAGATTATTTGGTGGTGATGGAATTCGGTGGGACCTACGACTATCACAAAGGAAGGGAAAACTCATGGTTTGCACGCAGTTACCGCCTTGCCATCTGCCGCGCGATTCGGATTTGAGTGTAGCGATTTCATGTATGAGACACTTCACCTGGGCCCGCCGATCGTAGTATTTCCGCGCAACGGAACAACCAAATGACTCATACGTGTGCAGTACACGAACTTCCCCCCCCTTCGGCCCAATTTCCCCCCCGCCACTTCGAGCGCTCAGTTTTTCCTCGCGCAGACGTGCGTAGCTGTGATTTCGGCAGTGTATACGCAACACTCGATTTCCGTTCGAGTATACGGTGCAACACCTGCTTCAAAGTGGCCCGCACGCCATTCTGTGTCCCGATCGGACGTGCCATGTTTGCGTGTGGGCACAAGGTGTCCGTTTTCACCGTATTTTGTTTTAGCGTCCGCCGAAGCCCATCGAGGGCTACCACCTATTTGCCGTTGGCCCAACAAAGAACGCGGGCTGGAGGATTGCAGCAGTAGTGCCCACCTGCAGAAAATATAAAGCAATGGTGGGTTTGCGCAACAGGCAACCGAGGAAAACGATCGGACTGCACACCGACGACCGGCCATCGCCCCAAAACCCCCAGGAAAGTCACATACGGTATTCAGCACCTGGTCGGTACTCCGAGACCCCGTCAACCCAACGCTTCGAGGCTGTGAATTGCAGCCGATTCATCCGGTTCAGTCGTATACTACGGTTCAGTCGGCATCGGATTCGAGACGATCGTTGTGCCGATTGATTCACTACTACGTATTTTAAAGGCTATGTTGCCCCTCTCGCCGGCCGGGAGGCAGTGATTGGGCCTGCTCGAATTCACCCGATCAGTCGGCTTCGGGTTGTTGCGTGCTTGCTCTGGTATTCGGATCGTTCAAGAGCTTCCTATGTAGCCGGTCGCATGCGGGGGCACACCGTCGGTTAATACTAGCCGAGCAGCCCGAACAACCGTGCACGAGCAATTCGTTGACCCCCCGTCCAAGATGGAAATCATTCCGTCCTGGGCGCGCCGCTTGTAGTACGCTTCCTTCCTGCCCTAAACAAATGAATCTCGGTCTCTTCGGGCAGAGTAGTGCAAGCACAGCTGGCTGCGGACGTTCATCATGCCGTCCTCAGTGTGTTGCTTGCAGCAGGCCTTCCTCTTGCCTTCGAAATTGAAGTTCGGTCGCTTCGTGCAGGGGTCGTGTATCAGCACCGCTTGCAGTAGACGTCCATCATGCAGTCCTCAGCATGCTTCAAGCAGCATACCTTCGCTTTGTGTTGCCCTCGCAGCCGAACCTCGCTTGCGTCCTGCAGGACCCAACGAGCAACACCTGCTGCGGACGTGCACCTTGCCGTCCTCAGCATGCTTCTTGCAGTATACCGCCGGCTTGTTCCCCTCGGAAGTGAGGGCCGCTTGCGCTCGGCACTGCCTGCAGAGGCGCCCCACTTTTGGCACCGGCTGTATAGCGCAGCGAAACGCCTCTTGGAAATGCTTGCAGCGAAGCGTCTCCGAAAAAACGCCCCCAGCGAAGCGTCTCCGAAAAACGCCTCCACGACAAAACGTCTCCAGCTAAGCCTCCAACGGAGCGTCTTATCCGTGAACGCCTCCGACGGCGCAGGAGGGTCATGAGAAGACGAACACAGCTGCGAATAGTGGGGCTGGCGCAGGCACACCTGTCGTCGTCGCTCGTGGAACCGGTGCAGACGGCAAACGCAAGGGTTTCGCAGACGTGAATTGTCGCGCCAACCTAAATTTTGTTGCTGCTGTTGTTGTTGTTGTTGTTGTTGTTGTTGTGGTTGCTGTCTTTATTGATCGTTACTTTGCTGTGCTCGCCATCCGACAAAGTGCAGCGCAGCAAACTGAACACCCTTACGCCTGAGTGCAACCCGCACTTAGGAGGAAAACTTCAGTACTGCAGTATAGAGGGCGTCCGCAGTTAAGAATCATTACATTAAGAATAACAGGCTCAGCACGATCAATGAGAAAATTGGGTTAAGAAACACAGCTCAACAGGGGGACCAACTATACATACTATAGAATAGAGTTAGACCAAGGTCGCAAAAGACGGGGCATTGAGTCTGGACACCATATTGACGTTCGTTAACACCGGGCGCCCACTGTACCTAGAGTGGAATCTGTTGTGCAATGGGGTTGGGGTTGATTGAACGCGGATCGCCCGTGGACCGCGGCCGGTACAGAGTGTGATGATTATTGGTTCATTGATTTTTGTGTTCCTCGCAATCCCTCGAGTGATCGCCGAGGCATGACTATTGATTCATTGATTGATGGGTCCCTCGCAATCCCTCAAATTATCGCCAAAAGCGTGATGGTCGTGGTCGCAAGGAAAAAAGGGAGAATTGTAGTACATACAGTAGCAGGGCCGCCCTCGGCACCTTCACCGCGAAAATAAAAGCAACGCACAGAAGCAGCGAAGCACCGTTTCCCTGCTCGGCACCGCAACGATCACCCCTGCACTACGCTGCTGTAGACAAGCAACGATCGCCCCTGCACTACGCTAGTGTAGACAAGCAACGCGAATGACAACCGTTCGATATGTACTTACTCTTAACACAATTTAGTGATTTCCCCGCAAGTGTTGTGTATGGCTGATTTCGATGTGGCGCTATTTCTCATTGGAGAGGGTCTGTGCAGTATACTGTACTACTACCGTAGTACCTGGTACTGGTTAACCCTTTTAGAACCGCAGTCCCGTTTAGGGGACAAACCACTCAAATTTCGAGTAGTTTGTCCCCAAAACGGGACTGCGGTTCTAAAGGGGTTAAAGTATAATGTGATCTTCTTGATGACAATTGAGATGTGGTGTCCGCTGTGTGATCGCAAAGCTTTAGTGAACGGGTGGTGTGGGCGATGAAGGGGGGCGGGGGGGGGCAGAGTGGTGGGCGGGCTGTCGGTCGAAGTTGTCGTAAAACGGCGTACTCGTAGATATCCAGTTATTATAGTAAGTAAGTGCACTATTCATAGTGGCCAGTGGTTGTGTGCTCGATGGCAAGGGGCCGACCTGCAGAGGGGTTTCTGGTACAGCGGCGACATGTATGGGAACTGAGCAACGCGAAGCATACGGCCCACTTTCGTGCAAAGAGTGTGAACGTGTCGGCTGGGCCGGATGGCGGCGTGCAAACATCAAGCGAGATTGTTTGTCTTGCCGTTGAAGGAAACGACACGCACATACCATGTAAATGTGGATCTCCACTATTTTCGGCTTTTTTTCTTCGTCGCGAACGCCTCCAACACGAGCCCCGAAATATAAAATATAAAATGAGTATGGGCGTGTGGTTTAACCCTACTAAGCCGGGCTCCATCGCCTCCCTCTTCTGAACGTCGTGCCTTCCAGTTTGAATCGGCCCAAGAGCGTATTTTCAACGTGGCATGAAGTATCCCTACTTCTCGAGCAAGCACGAGCAGGCGGCGCAACAACAGCCCGGATGGTCCTTCAACAGCCGTATCCAACGCCGCCTTTCTCCCGACATGCACTATCGAAGGGAACACACGATGCCTGGAAGTATACCAAATGCCACGTAAGAAACAGCAAGATTACAAACTCAAAATGTGACGGGCCCATCCGACAGACAAGGACCGTACATACCGTAGGGTTTGCCCACACGGCACGGCCATAATCGCCAATCACTAAAAGGACCTCCGCGCTCCTCGTTTTCGCACAGTAGATACCAGCATTCAGAGCAATAGTCAGCAGCAGTCAACGGGCGAGCTTCAAACACTCTTTTTTTGCCGAAAGCGGTACTGTATCATATATTCAATGTACTGTAGATCGTACGGTAACTCTTTTCCCAAGCCCAAACTCTGAACAGGTCCACCGTTCTCTCATTCCTCGCCCTTCTCCCTCGCCCAGCGACGCTACCGAGCATGCCGTCGCCTGCATGATACCTGGTACTTGTTTTGATACTGCCTGTAGCCAGGCATTCCGAAGCATAACTGCACTATTACGGGGGGGCATAGCGATCGGAGATAGTGTGTAAGCATAGGGGAATGCATGGTTTTTGGGTCTTTCGTGGGTTCTGCTTACGGTAATATGCCCCCGGATAATAGTTATCGACATGAGTTCCGAACCATGCTGTAGGTCAAACGTCTACCAAACAGTTGTTACTGGCCACATAACTGTAACCAACATCAATGGTCCTTTGCTCGACCCCCCTCCCTCCCCCCGCCCCCCGCCCTCCCGAGTCCTTGCTTTTTTTTTTTTTGCTCATCCCATTTATTATCTTCACGTATCTTCTTCTCTTGCTCCTTCCAACTCGTAACTCAGATCCGGGGTCACATAGCAGGCTCTTCTACCCCCTTCCCGCTACGGTACGTGCCTTCATTTTTATCGCGAGAAGATTTCAGCCTTTTCTTCCCTCGTCGACTCGCATCGAATTGCGGCTACGCACGCTGCAAGGCGCTCTCAACAATTGAATCCTTTTTATTTTTATTTTTGCAAATAAAGTCAAATGTCCGACCCACCTGGGGCTCGAACCCAGGACTCAAACACAAGTAGAATTCGAGGTTAACCACTTGAACCACCGGGGCGACTGCGGGCCCGCCTCACAAGCGGTGCTTAGCAGGATGCAGCTCACCCTTCATGTGACTCGCCCAACACCCCACGGCGCCTCGCGCTTGGTGCAAGCAATGTCTGCCTGGTCGGTGAAAACCCGACGTGCTCCGTCCCGGCAGTGTAGGGATGCGAGGGTCTATCATCAAACGACTGCGCCTATGCAAAATATCGAGTACACCCCCCCCTTGCCCGGCGACACAGCTTGAATAGAAGAACACCTGCTTCGGTGGGAGTAGAGCGAAAGCTTCTGAGGCTCCTGACTTGAAGATCTCTATACCCCAGGCAGTAACCGATAGACAAATAAATAAACAAACAATCCCATGGGTTCGGTAATACCCAGAGGAAAAAAATTGTAAAGACATGCATCGGATCCAAACATTTCGGGTAGTTTGAGAGCTGAGGAGCTCCGTCGGTGGGCGGGAATAAATGTTCGGGCTCAGTCAATGCCTGCCCTAGCTCGGTTCAGACCGCGGCATAGATATAGGTTCAAAACAAGTTGTGCGACTACGTGCAGCAACTGGATTCGGAGATATCAAGAGCGGCTTGAGCCCTCCCTCTTTATCCGTCCTGTTGTGTTGGTCGTCTCTTGGCACGTCATCTAGAATACAGCTGCGGTATTATTGCCGTAGTTTCGTCTGTGGTAGTAACACAGAAATAACATCAGGTTTCGATCGAGGCGAAACCGTATACCGTACCGCTCCTCGACGGGGGGCATGGTCGATTGTCTCACAAACGCTACTACTGCTGTAGATGGCGCTACTACTGGAGGCTTCCCACTGGCTGGCTGACACATGAGTCGCAGTCCTTCACACCGAAGGCTTGACTAAACGAGTGGGCCGTACATAGTTCCCTTCCTCTCGCTTTTTGCCCTACCAAGCACAACGTCACACTGGCTTGTATAACAGTCGCTGCCCTCAACGCCGTGGACAGACTTGGCTACTACAGAGTAGTGGGCTGGAGACCGCGTCCTCTCTTTTTCTGGTCTACTAACCACACAACGCCGCACTCACTCGCACACTCGCAACGTCGGCAATCGATCGGAATGCTGAGAGCTCGACGAATGGAAACGACAACGTCGACAACGGAAATACCATCATATATATACGTACACGACAAAAACAAAACGCTTGAAGAACCGCCCCGAGATATACTCCGTATAGTTGTGGTAGAACTGCCGTCCTTCGTTACTATATCAAGTACTTACTGGTATACATGTAACAGTACAGTAGTGGCGATACGCCCCCCCCCCCCCCGCTACGCGCGCGCACCGTTGACGACGGCGAGCATAAAAGCACTGCCAGCGATCAGCGCAATGCTTCCGCTGGTGGTGGTGGTGGAGGTGGTGATGCTAAAGGCGGCGTTAGACGAGTCTCCATCCACAGCGCCAGCATCATCGGAGGCCTTGTCATCATCGGCCTCCTCATCATCATCGTTTACTTGACACCCGCAGGTGGTCGCGAACTCGCAAATCCTGGACGTGGTCGTGGATCCGTCCGTGGCAAGCCCCCAGTTGGTGACAGCCGCCGGGTGTGTTTCGGCAGCGGCGTTGAGGTCGAGATCGAAGCACAAGAACGTGTCGGAAACATTTTGCGTCGCGGTTCCCTCTAGGACGTTCGCGAAGAACCAGATGGGCTGAAAAAACGCGGAACGGGAATAAGCAGTAGTGGCGAAAATGAGAGTGGTTGAGGGCGAGCGAGGAAGAAGAACGTTCGGGCAAGGCAGTAGCGGTTTGAATGGCGATAAGGGTCACCAGGAAGGGCGTGCTGTTGTAGTGAGGCGTGCTATACGATAGGAGTCGTGCAAGCTCTTTTCAGCTAAAAAAGTGAGTTCTGACTGGACGGGCTTCTTGACTCAATTTCGTTGGTGTTTTAACAAAATCAGTTGTGATGTACTTACTTCAGCATTATCTCGCGCTGCCAACGAGCATTCAGCAATGTAAGTATTGGACTAGTGGATGATGCCTCCTGCTACGAAGAGCAAGGGCGGGCGGCTTGCCCGGGATAAACTCCGCGTTGAGTGCGCCCTCAGCACGGCGCCCATCCTTGGCATTGAAATGATTGGCTTACACTTTCAGTTTCTCTCCAAATCAGTTTATGGGTGACTTACAAATAGTATAGAGCTTCACCTCCTCAAGTGAGGAGCCTCATATATATGTGTTTTGTGGTATACACGTCCCCCCTTACCGCAGCGCGCGTTCACAATAGTAGTGTGGTGTGAGTCACCCCACGGTAGGGGTTGCACTTTTCGGCCCGAAGGTTTCTGACCAATTGAGTTCCTTGAGTGAGTGAGGAACTACCAGTAAGAACGAAACTTTTACTCGCATACCTGGTATTCGTTTTAGGACTACTAGCGCATACAACTGCCGATCGGGTGGCAAGGACGAATTTCTTCCAAGCATTGTATCGGGTGAGATATTGAGCTCCTAATGCGAGGGGCTCAGGAACGTCTGGTGCACCCCCACTGTGGGATGACTCGTGTAAGAAGAACGTAACACATATAGCAGTGGCCAAAACAACCCTGAGGGCGAGGAAGGACGTCAGGGCAAGGAGCAATGCCACGGTATATATCTAGGGGGTGTGTGTCTTGTTTCCTCTGAGCTCTTCTCGCGCGAGGGTGCTGAATATATCACTCTCGCACGAAAAACAGTATTACCTCTTTCGCGGAAGTTTGTTCACGCAACCCGGCCGAAAAACACGTCCACACGATTTCCTACACTAGTTTTTAGTTAGGCTCATTCTTATTGAGAGAGTTCTTTTCCAGATTTTCCCAAGCTTGCCAATACTTAGAAATATCTATCAAGACACGGGGGCTTTCTGTCGCAATTTGTGAATTTCTTCAAAAGCAAAAAATAGAGTTTGATCTCACATATTATCTGAAAAAACAGACCAAGGAAATCTGACAGATGTATAAAATTGCGCGAAACAAATAAATATGGAAATTATGGGGGAAAAGCTCTCCCGATAAGAATGAGCGTTGAAGGCTTACGGTAAAAAAAAATACCAGGTATCCGGTATACCACAACAGCCGTAGTAAAATGATCATACTAGTAATATATCAATAGCAGTAGTAGTTGTTCACTTGAGGAGCTCAACCATGGTAATCTTTTTGTGAGCCAAAAAGTGGTACTCGTCGCGTGCCATTGCCTCGAGGTTACCATGAAGCGCCGGTCCAAAGTTGACGTGAGATTGCTCAACGCATCGAGTAATGCAAGCGCATTCATATGTTCGCCAGGCGTTTTGCCTATACTGCTGTACTGCAGTTTCCCCGTCTTCAACGGGCTCGACGAAATGTAGCTGCACCCGTGTGGGTTTGTTTTTCATCTGCCTGTCTGTCTGTCTGTCTGTCTGTCTGTCTGTCTGTCTGTCTGTCTGTCTGTCTGCCTGCCTGTCTGTCTGTCTGTCTGTCTGTCTGTCTGTCTGTCTGTCTGTCTGTCTGTCTGTCTGTCTGTCTGTTTGTCTGTCTGTCTGTCTGTCTGTCTGTCTGTCGGTCTGTCGGTCTGTCGGTCTGTCGTGTTTCATGCGCTCGAACTGGGGTGTTCGCGCGATGCCCACTCACAGTGGGCGAGATGTGACACTCTCAAACGCAACGGGTGAGTGTTAAGCCCGTTTTAGAGTACTACTGAATCTGGAATCTGGAATCTCGATTTATAAACCACATACACGCGACCTCTCCGCCGCGGAACCCCTTGTCGAATCGTTATACTTCGGGTGCATGTGTATCTAATCGACGTGAAAGTTCACTGTAAGCTTTTGATAATACCGCCCTCTGCAGGGAGGGGGGGCGAGATTTCAGATTCCAGATTCCGAAAAAATATTATGAACAGCGCGATTTGGCTCTGTCAAAAAAAAACAAGGCATGCGATTTAAGGCAATACTTCATCATGTTAAGATTATGGACAGCGGTAGTACCAGGTAGTAGGTGCTGCTGCCATCAATATATAGAAACCGGGCCGATATGCGTAACGACAAACGTAAACCCCCTCAGCCCCTACAGGCGTTTCGTGCGTACATCGCATTTTATTACCGTACTCTTAAGGTCATGATAGCACGCTTTCGAAATATTATTCTGACAAGTACTAATAGTGATGGCTACTATTGATATTACTACTGTAAGATACTACATTGTCGTGTTCATGTGCTCCAGTGACATAGGAAACACGCATATCGGTACTGAACAGTTACGATATTATGATATGTGTTCTCCTTTATCGCCTGGATATGGCTCGGAATCGAGTACGTATCGTATATATATATACACCACCAGAGGTGCGGGGGGTTCCGGCAAAGGCTGCCATCGGCTCATCTCCATTGTTGCCAGGAATCCGTAACGCTTCTTGTGATTGAAGCGCCCCGTAATCAAGAATATCGTCGACACTATTCCCCTATTCAAAGCTACCGTGAATACATAGATGTACTACACTAACATCACTTGTTGTTGTCGTTGGTGTTCGTACAGTATTTTACCTCATCGCGAAGATTTTAAAGTCTACTCTGAGCGGAAACAAAATAAGGGTCGTTTAAAAATGAATATGAAGACCAAGCGGTTCTTAAGTTTATGCCCAGAGTGGTACAGAGCAATGCCACGGTACGGACACCACCTTTTTCTTGCCTTCTGCAAGGCAAATATGTCTGACCGGTTTTGAGCTCCTCCAGTGATCAACTACCGGTCACCATGATACGTATGCTACAGCACCAGTAGGTTTGGTTTAGGACTAAGCATTCGTAGCGCGTAGAAATGTTCTTGGTCGTGTAACGCGAACAATCCATATTCCAAGCCATGTTTCGGGTGAGACATCGAGTAAGCTCCTCATGCGAGGGACCATAGTAAATGGGATCAAATATTATTGGTGAAAAAAGCGAATTATGTAGGTTTTTATGTGTACCGTAGGTTCTATTTAGTATGCCCCCCCATATTTGTAGCCCGTAGTCACAGGACAGAGGCTCCAATGAAGCTCGAGAGAAATAATATACTTGTTATCAGGGAAACACAAAATAAGTCAATAACATACGTGCTACAAAACACGCTGAATTACCGTAATACCCTCTCTCTGTCAACGCCCACATCCTTGTGTTGCCCCCCCCCCCCTCCCAAATGGCCGAAAAGGTGATGAAACGTTTCGTTATCCTCGGGGACAACTTTATTGCCAAAATATGTCGCCCTCCCCCGGGGGACAGCACGAACGCCCTCTGTCGTTGGGTCCGACGAGGTTCGTACCGAAGGTCGAACAGAGACTTGAGGTACTCTCGACTCTTTGGACCCTTTCGTTCGGTGTCAGGAGGGCACCCCCCCCTTGATCCTCGTCGCGAACACACCCCGGCGAGGGGTGCAAATCATCCCCAAGTGTTGTCCGCCCTTTCCTTCTCGCCTGGTATGTGCTTTTGCTCGTAGATGCCGTTGATACCCGACATCGTTGGCTATTGAGCGCGAGGTACGCGGCGGCGGGGAAGCGAGCTATACACCCGCGAGTCTTGTGGTGGATGCGTCGAGAAGAAACCCCCGGGGCGTTTTATTCCAGGGGCCTTTTTTGTTTTTGTTTCACGAAGACCCCCCCACTATCTCTTCGTTCTCCCCGGGGACAACGTTTCATTGGGACAAAAAAAGGGCTGGCTCCGGGGGGGCGTTGGCAGAGGATATTACGGCAATACACTATCTATACCAGGTACAGTTTAGACTATGTCATACCTCCTCGTATCCGCCGTTGTTGTCGGAGGCGTAGAACGTGCCCCCAGCGGCCGTCAGGTTCCCGTCGATTTTGTACAAAGAGAGCTCGAGGTCGTCGTCCACGGTGTCCGCGATCTCGTAGCATCCTTCGAAGCCCTCTTGTGTCGTGTTAGACGCGCCCACCTCGACCACCACGAAGTCCTCTACCATGAAAATTTCGCCATTGCATTCGACAAGCCTGCGGGTGGCCACCTCCCCCCCCCTAGCTGCCTTCCCGCCGGCGATGCTCGCTTTGGGGGCAGCATCTACGGCCATAGCAGGGGAGGCCAGTAGGACGGACAGGAGCCCCAAGGGGGCGAAGTTTTTGCTGGCCGAAAGCTTCATTCTGAACTTGGGGGAAGCGTATACCCGGTATAAAGTTTGCTGCCGTGGCCGCCTGCAGTGGTCGCTGTATCAGATGGAGGGCGGACGGCCGGGGCATCGCAGGAAGGAAAACATCTGCTTTAACACCGTATCGCTCGTTCGTTGTGATGAAGCAGACTGCATCCATCCACCGTCCAGCACAACACACATATATATATCATTTGAACTATATTACCGTACAGCATACCTTTTTTTGTGGTATTAATATTGATACAGTAAAAACATAAACATGCTGCCACATTCAAGTCACGCACATTTCACATCAAGTCGCATTACTTCACATATAGTCATGAGAAGCTTCCTGAATACAGTCCTACACACGGTAACATACAGTCTTTATGATACAATCAAGGTGCGAAAAACTAGCCGTAGGGTAACTTGGGAGGGGTGCGTGCACGTACCTCCCTTCGGCAATTACCGTCAACCCTTACCCCAATCCTAGCCCCAATCGTTGCGATACACCATAAATACCAGGTATACACCAAGGTACCAGGCGCAGTAGCTTCACGACGCTGTGTATATGTTCATCTTTATTTCTCTGCGATTTAGTAGATTGCCTTGCTGATCCGTCATCCGGAATCGACACGCCCGTGGTATATAGTGAGTCCACTCGTCACCCAGCGCGTTGATACCATTGAAATGTTGTAATGCGCGAGACCAGCCCTGTTCGCGGCCATCCTCGGGCGTTACTATTTGTATATGGGGGCTGACGTTTACAGTTGTTACTGTATATATACGATCGTATATATATATCGTTGAATTTCACATATATATACTATGTATGGGGGCTGACATTTACAGTATATATACGATCGTATATATATATATATCGTTGAATTTTACATAGACTATTGCATGTTTTTTGGGGCAGAGGAAATGCACATATTATCGCACAGGGAAAGGAAGTTATATTAACGTCAATATATTAAGTGTTCAATCATATCAACGAACGAATCTAATCACATACCAGGTATGTTGTTGTGATTTCCTTTTTGATCAACCCGACTCTACCCAAACCCTTACCCGAAATCGAACCCGAACCTAACCGTAAACCCAGCCCCGACCCCTGTCGCTACCCATCTCGTGCCTATGTCTTGCGGTCGGTTGTCCGGGGGGCGGAATCGGCGTCCTTGGCGTCGAAAATGTGAACGCTGCGAAGTGAGTTCGTATCGGGTTGCCGCTCTGATTTTTCTGGCGTCGCTGCCTTTCTCCGAAGCTTTAGAAAATATTTGGAACTATGTACGATAATTTTAGAGAGTCTATGTGCGCCATCAGTAATATGTTTCAACGCAGTCAGTGGACAAATTGGCAGGAAGGAGAACTGTGATGGGCGCTACAGCACCAGATACCAGCGCTGCGGTACAAAATCGTACCCGATCCTATCCCGACCGAACGTTTTTACCCTAGCGCTGACCGTAACAACCCGAACTGTAACGCTGAACCCAACGGAAAACCTAACCATAACACCAACCCATCTTGACGGAATCGCACTTCGTCTGGCCATGAGGAGAACCATGTTCGGGCTAGGGCTATAAAGCCAGTGAAGGCTAGGTACTACTGTATCTTGCAGTGCTGTATCTCACGCGGCTGGTCTTTTATTACCGCCGCCATATTTCCGAAGGATGGTCGCTAAAAACTTGTCGGGTCTCTGTAATAATACTGGTACTACTGTCGTAGTAGTGTGATAGGCAGTATGTATATATATATAAAGTCTACAACACCCGGCCAGGGACCAAGAAGCGGGTCGGGCCTCTTGCCTGCGCGCCTGGGCGCTGTGGCTGTTCTGTCGGCGATGCGTGCCCGCTCTCACCTATCAACTGTGTACCTCTCACCATTATTAGCTCTCACCTTGAAAAACTAAAATAGCAAGCAGCTTACTACGGGACATAATAAGTGCGAATACCCGCCAAGTGGGAGTGCACACAAGGTCACATGTGTGTATACTGTATTATAGAGTCTTGCTTATTATTCTGCGCGCCAAGAACGATGGTACAAGTTGCACAGCACGATCGGTGTGTCTGTCTGTGAACAGCGTCTGCGACGTACTCATGAATGAGTACGTTGGTTTTGTTAGTAGAGACAACTTTAGACTGTAATAACCCTACTACTGGGTACTTTACTAGGTACCATTTGATCACTCGAACACTGATTCCATTCAATGATTGCTTTCTTCTCGTAGACCGTCGAGAAGAGAGACGCTTACTGCAGGCGATTTCCCCCTGACCCGCTTACCTCAGGCTACCAAGAGCTGCCTGTTGCTCTTCTTCTTGTTCTTCTGTAGTGCCTGGGTGAGGAGGCGCTTCAGGTGCGGCTGGCTGTCTGTGGAGTGTGCAATAGGGGTCGTGCCAAGGTGACAATGAGTGGGCTGAACTTCTGGTTCATCGCGTCCCCAGAAACAAGTAAGTGTCGCTGACGTTTTGTGTACTGAATACGTACTACATTTTTGTGTACTGCTGTGTACTGCCGTATTTCCACAAGGAAATAACTGTTACCGATATAATATACCGGCTGGTATGCCACAATTTTTATCTTAGTTCCGTTCCGTGCCTTTTCTACGTAGCAGAAACGAAACGGATCTTTATTTTCCGTGCGGACAGTCTCCCGCAACAAAAAAGTCCAGAATGATGATGAGATCATAAATTATAAGTTAACGCGTCATCTACCCACCATCCATCGCTCACTGCTGAATCATGATGCAGTTTCCCGTTGCGCACGCACCACATCAACTTTATATCATATGTTAGCAGCGGCATAACCAATATATACAATAAGTATATACTCAGTACCTGGTAACAGGTTAATAGAGCGCCACAAGAGAGGGTATTATAGTCGATCTCGGACACATCGCACGGCGGAGCACACCACCTACCTGACTGCCAAGCGATCAAGGCGGCAATAGCAAGACATAGAGCAAGATAGAGCAAGGAGCAGTGCACAAATGAATTATTGAATGATTGCACTATGTCTATTGAATGCGGCGGGCTTACCGTCCACTCCTTCTTCTCGTGTCGGCAATTTTCAACTTCAAACTTTGTAATTTCCGCGTGGCGGTGAGCGTTTAAAAAAACGTACCAGGTACTGGCAATAACTAATTGGTATATCACGCATACTTTGCTGAGCACAAACTACATGTTTTTGTAGTTAGTTGCAAATTCTTTAAAAAAATGCAAAAAAAAATGCAAAATTCAAGACTCATCACACGGTATTTTGGCGGAACGGTAACGGCGGGGATGGCGGCACGGAACGGGACCGGACGGCAAAACCGTCGTCAAAAGGATCCCGTCATCCCGTCCCGCCGACAAATTCCCTGATCGTGGTCACTTGCCGCCCCGTCCCATCGAAATAACCCCTCCCGTAATAAAATCCCATCCCGTGCCGCCGATAAAATCTCTCCCGTTGGAAATTACCGTCCCGTCCCGTCGTGACACCGTAAATTTACCGTCCCGTCCCTCCGATAAAGTCTCTCCCGTTGGAAATTACCGTCCCGCCCCGCCCCATCGCAAGGCCGTTGCTCGAGAGGATGCCGCGCGGGCATCCCCAGATGGGAATATACCGGTTGATGAGACTGTTAGCCGTGCCCTCAGGGATGAACTCTGCCGCTGTGACGGTGTACGTGTCGGTTCGGCGGCTGAAACGACCAGTGAAAAGCAAGATGTAGGCATATCCTCGAGGCGTCACCGGGAGAGGGCCGAAGTAGTCGATGCTGACGGTGATGCCGGGCCCTTCTGGCAAAGGCAACGTGATGGTGGGCCACCGGACCGTCTGCCGCGACGTTTTCCGTGCTTGGCACTTGAAGCAGTTAGTTGCGTAACCCCCACCGGGTGTAGATGCTCATACCGACCCTCCAATTGAAACGTTCGAGCCTACGTAGGGTGCGCGCGGTTCCTAGGTGACAGGAAGCTGTGGAAAGGCAAGCTTGCATGACCCAGGGGCGCATGAGCAGTGACACATAAATGCGAATAGGCTCGTCGTTCATTAAACAGGCCGTACGACCCACCGGGCGTTGCGTGTCCGACGCAGGGGGCGGGGGCGGCTGCGAGCAGGACGATGGCCGCGTCTGTGGTGTGCAAGCGGCCTTTTTTAGCCAGCTCCTGAACCTCCGAAAAGGGAGGGAGCTGGTGGGAAGGGAAACACGACAAAAAACCAGCGGACAAAACTTCCGACCGGCCAAGGGCTATGGATCATATGGTGGCGTTGCACACGGGTTCGGTCTGTTGTTCCCGAGCCCAGTCGGCGTGGAAATAGCGCGCTGCGGAATCACCAAACTGAAATTCGGCAGCTGCGCCGACGGCATCCAAGTCGGTCGTGGTCAGGGGCGGTGCGTCAGTTGGTGGCGGAAGCCGTAAAAGAGGAGTTCTCACGGGCTCAGCGCGGTCGTGGTCGGGCGGGATGGGTACCGTCGGTAGGCGGCTGGAGCCGGGGCCATAACGACGGGTGTGGGTGGTCGCGGCCGTGGGGCTTGCGGCGGGGTGATAACACGCCGGACGGATGGTCTAGGGGCCCCGCCGGACCCGAAGCCATACTCAACAGCAGGCGGCGCGATGCTAGCGGCAGGGGCTGTTCGTCGGCGCGTCCGAGTGCGGATGCGTCCTCAAGGCGGCAAAATGGTCAGAGGCGCCGGGTTGCCAGGCGTCGAAGGGGCAGATGCGGCCGGGTCAGTGATCACGGCGGAATCTTCTCCCTGTATAGTGTCCGTCGGGAGAGGAGCGCGCTGGGCGATAACCGTCGCTGCAGCGGGGGCTTCTGCAGAGCCCTGGTCGCCCGCAGAGAGTACGACAAAAACCGAAACGAAAGCCGGGTTGGCGGTGGGTGAAAAAAAACTCGAGCCAGGACGGCGATCGTAAAATTACCGTCCCGTCCCATCATCAAGAACAACTGCACCGTTGTCACATACAGCCCCCTCCTGCCGACACAACTTGCCTCTTCCCGCCAAGATACACCAGTGGTCGTCTGTTCCCGTCCATTCTCACCACGAAATTACGAAATTACGACATTTCGAGTTTTACACATATAAAATTGGACTTAGTTTCAAGTTTTTTGGCAGAAGCTGTGCTGGTGTTGATGTTTTGATATTTTTAACTGAAAGTACAAATTACGAGGTACGATATAAAAAAAAATACCTGGTGCTAGGTACCATGGTACCAAGTAAGTGGTGCTTGGTATTGCTTTTTTTTATTTTTTCAATTTTCGTTTTTTTCATGAGTCTTCATGCTTCATATTTCCACGCGCGACACCTGCCACAGCCACCAGCTCGCCACCACACACAGATACAGACCGCTCAACTCACGGCCACCAGTACTAGTGTGGCCGGCACGGACGCCATGGATGCCTCTATTTCACCGGCGGGGTCAATCGACCAGCAGCGGCCCTATGATAGCATCACCACACCGCGGCCGCCATCACCTCCACCTCCACCTCCGCAATCACGAGCAGCACAGCGCAAACTCAACCACCAGAACTGCCACCAACTGGCACCGCAACAGTGCTTGGGGCAGGGGTGGGAAGGGATCAGAAGACGTCACCCGTGTGGCAACATTATTCTTGGAGTTTGAGCCGCCAGTCGGGAAGAAAAACGTCAAGTGCACGGTGGTCACAAAGTTACCTGCCTCGGGACGGCTCTCTGCGCACAACTATTAATAGCAGTGCGAAAAATTCTTCCCGCCCAACTGTGCCGATCTTGCAGCGGGAAATAATACATTTATATATATATATTAATTATATATAGACAGCGTGATGCCCAATTTATATTCATCATAGTAATGCCTCTAATACCAACTTGTTTAAAAATTATATACCTCACTTACTTCAAAATCAACTTTTGTAAACTCCCTTCGCGCAACGTAAAAAAAAATGTATCTCTCACATACTCCGAAGTCACATTTTGCAAGCTGCCTTCGTGCAACGTTCCAAGGTCTTGTCCTTTGCGACGTCATATTCGAAACACACATATGTTCCTGCCCTCCTGCGCTTTGAACATCCGGTCCTCGTCATCTACCGCCGCTTCACCCAAAGCCCATCGAAATAAGAGTCTTTCGAGCTACCGAAGAGTTCACGCAATCCTCTCTGTCGCCTTTTGTACACTACATACGCCGCGCTGTGGACTACTGCAGTCAACAAAGCAGTAACTTCCTCTATAAGCTCTGCAACAACACCCATTTCCAAATCATTCTTTCTATCTCCTTCGACCGCAGCACACTGCTTGCTGTACACACACAATCATGCACGCTTGACACGAGAAGGTATCTGTTTGTCCCGCCGCGTTGTTGGTCGAGATCGTACTTTGCCGCTACGTATCGAAAACCCGCCGCAATTTTTATCATTTAACCAACCGACTTCACCTCCCGTATAGAGAGGATGAGGAGCGACGCTCGCTACACCGTGTTGTTGGTAACCCGTGGCGATGATGATGGGTTTCGGCGCGAAGACCTTGCCCCGAGCAAAGACAACTCAACTGCATACAGCAGCGGAAGGAAGAAGCCTGCCTGCAGCACCTGTGGTGAGACTACAAAAACCGCCTACACGGTACGAAATACGTTGGCTCTCCTAGCATGAGCAGATGTATGACGCGTATGCGCGGTTCGTTTATCATCCTCCGTCGGTTCAGTTCACGTTTGCTCGTGCCGGCTTCGTTTGATCCCCGTCGATTTTTACCACTCGGCTTGACGCTGCTGCTGCTGCTGTTGCTGCTCCTCCTCCTTCTGTTGTTTCGCCATCGTATGATGCTATTGCTGGCACCCTGCTCGAGCTCCATTACTACTTTAGTATTATTAGTAAGAATCACGATGATCCAAAACAGCTTTTCACGACGTCAAAACTCGCCCTATATCACGTGTGCAGCAGCCGGTTTGACGGTTTTTGGGGGTTGTACCGGCATTGCTCGCGGCTCGAAAGCGTTCGATTTCTCGGTATTATACTCGATACTCCGAGTATACTCGGAGTTTCGAGTAATTTCGTACTCCGAGTACTCCGAGTATTAGAGTACTGGTGGCCTAAATACTCGGAGTGCTTGGAGTATGAGCAGTCAGTACTGAAGGGCCACAACCTCCGAGTACTGGGAGTATGAGCAGTACTTATACTCGAGTACAAGCAGTACCCGGAGTACAATCATCTAAATTACTCGGGGTACTCCGAGTATCGCGAGTATTGAACCTAGGAATACTTCATCATCCGAGTAAAATACTCCGAGTAATACTCTAACCCGGAGTACCTTGGAGTATAAAAATCCTGCAATACTCCGAGTATTACTCGTACCTCGGAATATGAAACCCTGAACTACTCCGAGTATTAAAGTTTTTGCAGTACGAAATGCCCAAGTACTCCGAGCACTTAAAGTAGGAGCGGTACAAGATCCCCAGATACTTCAAGTACAACGAGTATTCCAGAGTAATGAACCCCAAAATACTCGGAGTACAGCAGTATTTCAGAGTTTCGAAGCCCAAAATACTCCGAGTACAAGCAGTATTGAGAGTGCTCATACCCGCAATACTCCGAGTACGAGCAGTATCCCGGAGTATCGAGCCCTGAAATACTCCGAGTACACGAAGTACCTCAAGCAATTTATTTCCCATACTCGTTACTTTACTCCAAGGTACTCGGAGCATCTATTTGCACCTTCTCATATTAATATCTTACGAGCATCGTCTGACCTTTGCTCAGGGCGACCCAATCCGGCACACTCTTCAGTCGATGACCACCATAATTACAGCCGTTTTTCGTGCAGATACGTCTCGTACGGCATTTACATTTATTTTGCGTTACCACTGCTGCTGCCGTCTCCATCATCCTCGTGTTTGGAATGCAGTAAGTTTCTGACATCGTTTTCATTTCATTATCCTACCAGCACGGTCGTCTGACCTCTGCTCTGGCACCTCGATTTAACACACCTCATCCTCTCGATGAAAGTGATAATATTGACGACCGTTCATTCGGCAATTTCGTCGTCCGATCCTGCGGGCACTCCGTGCACCCGGGGCATTTGGATCTTTAGTACTACTCAAACTCGCACTTACTCGCAACATTCAGGCAGTATTTCGAGGTTTGAAGTTGAGTACTGCTCACACTCCCAGTCACTCGCAATGTTGAGGCCGCAAGCACCCTCCTAATAGTCTGAGCTTGCTCGATACGGAAACAGTCGATACACCGAGTGTAGTCCCTCTGCTGTGCGTTTATCGTATTACCCGCAGATTGTATTGCGTCGTACTGCTGCAACCGACGACTAATAAAGTTGCAGTGTGAGATTCCAGAGAGGGAGCAAGCACATCAAATACATATCCCACAATTAATTAATAATTTAACGCTTATTGAGGTCCTACATAAAGTGACCTACAAAGTGGTTTTCATTAATTTGAAGCACGGAGCCACAATTGATGTCCATCCTATGTAGTACGTGTTGGCTCACCTATTATAATAGCTCCTATACTATCTACAGGAATCTGGCCCGACCGCCGTGGGGGCGGGAGGGCCTTTTATTCCCTAGTATTATATATTTACCGTCCCGTCCCGCCGAGGGAAAAAATATTTACCGTTTACTCCCCGTCCCGCCGAGGGAAAAAATATTCACCATCCCGTCCGGCCGAGGAAAGAAATATTTATCATCCCGTCCCGCCAAGGGAAAAAATGCTTGTCGTCCCGTCCCGTCGTGAAAAACAAACCCATTGTATTTTACCGTCCGGTCCCGTCGCGAAAAAAAAAACGTTGCCCAGGACCGTCCCGTCCCTTCGAGAAATTATACTCCCGCTGTCCCGTCCCGTCCCGCTCCAGCAAACTTTTATGTCCTCATCTTACCGTCGCGTCCCGTCCCGTTTGCGTCCCCCCCCCCCCCCGCCAAACAAGACAAAATTGTCCCATCCCGTCCCGTTCCGTCACGAGCCTCAATCACTGTGATAAAAGCCTTGAAAATTTCGGCGCAAATTCTCAACTCCCAAATTACTATTAATATCACATGTCGCATACCTGGTACGCAATATCAACGTATCATCGGTGGGAACCCCGAGAAAAAAGCCGACAGCACAGCTATTAATAATAGTAGTAGTAGTAGTAGTAGTAGTAGTAGTAGGTACAATGCAACACAGTATGTACAGCAAGGCCCCTTGAATCACACACACCCAAACAATCAATAGCACACCCTGAGCGCAAAATACCTGGTGGTATGATGCATCAACCATCCTCCAATCTCCACAACGTTCAGCCTGTCATAGAAACATCTATGCGGCGATATAATCTCTCAAGGCTCAAGTGATATCACAATGCGGATCTCATGTGGGCTCCACTCACTGGTGGAGTATAGCGAGCACCACCGGCCTGTGAATGACTGGATTAATTAATTGATTACATCTGAGTATGTATGTACACCGACTTGTGTTACACATTTTCACTTTGTCACCTTCTTTCTATCACCTTCTAGAATCTGCTAAATCTATCACCTTTTTTGTATTGAGTACCTGCTTAGCCGTATATTACTATTAATAATGCCCGGTATTTTCCTTGGCATTTAGTTTTCCCTCCGACCGCAGTGTGTATCCTGTATACTTCAATGCATGTGCATACATATATATATATATATGTTCCCGTCCGAGACAAATCGAATATCCGATACGTATTCCCCTATATAATACTGTACGACGTACTACTACTACTGCTGTTTTGTACCAGTAAGTAAGTACGAAGTCGTATACGTGCGACCGGGTGAATGCTATTTTGGGTGTCACGCGGGGAGATGTACAGCAGCAGTAGTAGTATTAATAGTTCCTGGATATATATGAGATAATTGAGCTCATCAAATCATCACTGGATCATCGTCACCGGTGGCATCTGTGCTCGCTCGTTGTTAGTGTTCCCACCAATCGGCGCTGGCCGCTTTAACCCCTTTCTTTGGGACCGCAGTCCCGTTTTGGGGACAAACTACTTGAAGTTTGACTGGTTTGTCCCCACATATTACGGGACTGCGGTTCTAAAAGGGTTAACCACACCATTCATAATATACTGGTAAATCTTAAAAAAGAGAAATAGTCTGGGCACAATCACCACGCATCCACTGCATGACTGGTGGCTGGCCACATTGAAGCGGGGCTCAGAGTGAACAGATACCAGGTATACTGTACGTATATTATGGTAATTATCACAGCACCAACATACCAGGTTGTTGTTGTTGTTGTTGTTGTTGTTCTCACATTAAATCTCTGACGAAGGAGACCGTGGTCACACAAAGGTACACATCAGCAAGTCTATAAATTGTTCTAAGCCAGTTTTGGCCCTCATGTGTAATACACATACGAAGCACCTGATATACGTTTATTCTTCTACCAATATCATCAGCACCCCTCTGAGTAACTCCAGCGTTTTAGCCTCTGCTACCACGCCATTTCGGTGGCACGCACAGCGATTCCTGATAGATTTAATGAAGCGTCGTTCAGCAGCGTGGCCTACATCAAGGATTCATCGGAAGAGATGTGTCTGGCGAGGAATCTACACGAGATCATTAGGGCTGCACAACAGGCTTCAAGTGATAACTTAGGGGGTATATATAGAACCTGAGTTCGAGCCAAAGATTGCGACTTGGTTTGAACTGAGTGATCATAGAACACTAGACAAATAGCACGGCGTATGAGTATGGTGATTTTCTCTCTGAACAGCAGTAGATTCACGTCGATCCATTTCACTTGTTTTGCAACGAGAGTACCTCCGTCTGCGTTGTATCAGACAGGTCGAGCTATCACACTTGAGGCGTTAAATTCGCATTACATACACGAGGTTTCGCAGAAGTTGCGATGGCTACCTGACCGCACCGCACCAGTAGTGCATTGCTGGCCAACAACGGTAGCCCGTACCAGTTACGGCAAAGCCCGCTGACGGGCGGCAAGAGGGTTATGTAGCGCAGCGACAAATTCGAGCGTTGGGGCCGAAATATGTCGACTCCTTGCCAGTTACGACTAAACCCGCTCGTATATAAGCGGCATGAGGGTTCTATAGCGCAGCGATGAATTCAGGCCTTGGAAATTAAAATGAAGAGACTCCGTACCAATTACGGCCGAGTCCGCTAGTAAGCGGCAATAGGGCTCTGTAGCGCAGCGACAAATGGGCGCTGAGACCAAGATAAGTCGACTCCGTACCATTTACGACTAAGTCGGCTAGTAAGCGTCAAGGGGATTCTACAGCGCGGCGACTAGTTCGGGCGTTGGGACAAAGGAAGCGCGCATCTGCTGCACCATAAGACAAAACGCACCAATCGCGGCAGAAGTACATAGTCTTGGAGGAGACCAACCAAATAGCAACACAAGTGACAGGTCTTCCGAAATAGGAAGGGAGGGGTCGTTTCTTCTTCCCCAGTTGGAAGGCGAAACTACGTGTCCACCTCACCCTGGGCGCCCCAGGATATTCCAATATTCTGCAGGGCAGGGAGTGCTCGAGTCCGCCTGGAGACCCCGACACCGTCAAGAACAGCGCGGACATCATACACACGATAGAGCGCTGTAAGATCGACAGCAACTATTTATACCACATTCTCTTCCTCTGCCCAGATGCTAGTCGAGCAGTTCGAGGGAAAGTCAATCGACGACGGCGCAGGTGAAGGAAGAGCAGCATAGGGAGCGCTAGTTAGTATATACAATGGGATTTCCAACTCTGGTCAGTGGGCAGCTACAAAGTATTGTACAACTCCAAGCTACAGCCCGGACAGGATCCCGACTATGGCTGCACGCTAGGAATGAAGCGCAGGACCGACTCTATGCATGTATGTGGGGAGGTCCCATGAACCAACGTCTCGCGGGCAGATGGATGCTGAAGGGATCCCCCGGACGAGTACGAATACGTGCGCAACCGCAGCTACAACCACAGCACGACTTCGAGCTGGAGGGCGTCAAGCGGGCACTTTACGGAATATCTAGGGACACAACTTGGCTCGCCCCTCGTCGCGCGGCAAACCAGTTGTGGGCCGCGGGGTTGCCATGCGTGCGCAAGGTGACTCCAGCGAGGTACAATGCTTCAACTGCAGCGAGTACAGCCCCTACAGGAACGAAAGCCCACGGAACAACAGCGAGAAGAAGCGAGCGTACATGGGGGGGGAAACCGACCGGTAGAAGAACGGCCGTGGTGGAGGCTGCAACGGTGGAAGAGGGGGCCGAGGCAGCAGTGCAGCTGGCCGTGGGCGCGGCGGGGGAGCTAAATGGTGCCCCCTCCACAACACCATCAGCCACAGCGATCAAGAGTGTCTCAAGAAGAAGATCAACGGCAACAGCGGTAGCGCCAACTTCGCTTACATTTGCAGCTCTCATCAGACCGAGCCGCCGGTGAACACAATGGTCGATGCTATATCGGAGGTATCGGGGGTCTATATGGGAGTATATTCGTTCATGGCGAACATGGTCGCCAAGCCGGCACCCCAGGAGAGACCGACAAAAGCACGCCAAAACGAACTAAGCGGGTCGGAAAGGCTTGAATTTTTTTGAGCATTGGAGGTGGGCAGTGAATCGACAGCCCTGATTGCTGCGGCAGAGGAGTACGAGGGTAATATCGTTTTCGGTAAAACCGCAGGTTCTGTCAGACTGGTGGTGGACAGCGGAGCATGTGAGTACTACCTCGATGACCGCCCCGGATTACCGGATCGGGTATCCGGCTACGTACGGTTGGAAGAACCACGCGAGAGATCCACTGCCGGGAACCACATGCTGAAAGAGGTCATTTTCAGGAATCACCAGATACTACATAATCGACCAGACAAGATTTAAGCAGCACGTAGGGTTGTCGGTTGTGGGGGTGCCCGACACTGGGTGCAATCAATCCCTTTTCGATTCCGAGCGCAAAGGAGCTGGTACCAGCAACCGTCTTCGCCCTGGAAGGGTCGCGGATCGAGACTAACGGTTTCACCATCCCGCTACAGCAAGAGGGGTGGCTCGGCGACCTCTACACAACATCGAGATAGGAGCAGTTGGCTTGGCACTGCATGAGGAGATACACGTAGATATACGACGCCGTCACATGGACAACATCAATGACAGGAGTCTAGAGCAGCTCACCAACACCCAACCTCAGCAGATGGGGGTTTTGGGGCGCGATGGGAGAATTCCGGCAGGAATAACGATATGCCTACCGAAGGACAGCGGGCTCCCGAAACTACTTCCGGGGGAGCTAGTATTCACCGCGGCGTACCTGGCGAGCCGAACACCGCACTCGGCGCTCAACATGGGGACCCCGTACGAGGGTCTTTATGGAAAGGAGGCGACACTGCAACATCTCAGGACCATCGACTGCAGGGTTCTTGTACACATCGACGGGCACACCAAGAATCCGGAGGGCAGGTTTTGGGAGAGCAGGCTTCGCGGGTACAGCCCTAATACCAAGGCGCACCGCTTGTATAGCGCAACAGGACGCTCGGTGGTGCTAAGAAGGGTCGTCGTGTTCATCGAAATGCTGTCGAACGAGGTGTCACTGTCAGTCAACAAGCCGGACAACATCGACAAGATGGACGACGACGGCTCCATGAGTTATCACGTTGGACCAACAAACGACGCCACTCTGCGGGACACATGAGACTACACCCGCATCGATTTCAACGATGACGTGACGTACGACCACACCGTCCTCATCATGCAACCGCGCGACCCGGCGGTAGTCCGAAGAAAATCGGCGGAAACCTTCAGCGGATGCGCTGGCCGGAGAAGAGACACCGGGAGCACCCGCGGACGGCGTCGGCGGACAACAATCACCGACGGATGATGACGGTGGACCGTAGCCGGCAGCAGGTGGTGGAAGCGGGCAGCAGGGAGGACCCGCTGCAGAGATGGCCTCCAACTCAGGGTGAGCGGCGCCTCAGAACCAGGACGCGTTCAGTGACAAGAAGCTGCAGCAGGGCTCCTCCAACGCTCTAGCCAACAAGCGCTCTGCGCGGGCTACAGCGACTACAACTCTACATCAAGACGACATTGCCAGCGTACACGAAGTCTGCGTATGCCGCTACCAACGTGCAGCGTCTCGGAGGGGGGAACGTATTGCTACTAGTACTTTGAAGCAAGCTATGAAGTTTCCTGAAGTCGCTCGTTGGAAGGTGGCTTCGGACAAGGGAAATGGAACCTTCGTACCCACGAGGTCGATGACCGCATCCCCATCACGTCCATGCCACCCGCGAGACTTGCGTGGAGTCTAGAAGGTCAAGGCGGACAACTCATTTCAGGGGAGCGTAGTCGTGCAGGCATGGGGGTAAGTAAGCGGGCCCGGCTACGGAAGAATATTCGCTCCGGTCTGCAGGTTCCAAAGCATCCGCGTGATGCTTGCTTTGGCGGAGGAAAAGAGGTGGACAGCCTGGCAGCTCGACGTTCAGACAGCGTTTCTATATACGGACGTCGAGGAGCGGGTGGGGGTTAAGATGGCCCCGGGGTGCGAGGCTAAGGATCAGGCGACTGGAGCTCCGCTGGCCATGAAGCTTCCCAAATCGATTTACAGTCTAAAAGCAAGGCACAAAGAACTGGCATGGAATCATGGACACCTTCCTCGTGGGAATCGGGTTCAAGGTCCTTAAAAGCGACCCGTACATCTACATCTTGAATGAGACGACCATCATTAAGCGGGTGGCACACTACGACATCTCGTACGCGATAAAGTGGTTGGCGAGGGCAATGTACAAATCGTCAAAGGTACACATGGGAGCGACCAAGCATAAAACTAGCCTGGACGGCGGGATTCAGCATAATAACCTACAAGCAAGGAGGTTTGAGCTCAAGGCGTACTCGGCCGCCAACTGGGGTAACAACTCGGACAACGCGTAGTCAACTTCATTGTACAACACGATGATGCACAACAGCCCCGTAAGCTTCAAGGTCGGCATGCAAGTATTTAAAGCTCAGTCAACCATCGAAGTGGATCTTATGGCGGGAGCATAGGCGATGAGTGAGGCAGTGCACTGTCAGAGCATGATGACGGAGCTGAGCCTCAAGGAGCGTCTAGCTCCGCATCGACAGCAATTCGGCACCATCTCTATGGCGATAGACCAGACCTACAGCTCGCGTGCAAAACACGTGGTTTGAGGCGCTTCTACATCCACGAGATCATCAAGGAGGGGCACGTGAGCATTCACTACATATCGATGGAGGAACAGCTCGCGGATCTGGGAGCCAAGTATCTCGTAACAAACGGAACCAGCTCCTGATCAAGCTGATGCATAATTTTCAGGTGTATTTCGAGGGCCGCAATATCAAACACGTCATCAATATTGAGGGGAGTTTTCTGGCAATTAATTGCACGGAGAGGATCATAGCAAAGCAATATCGGTAGGCGCGAACGTTTGTTTCTCACAAGCAGTGATGATCGGTAGCCATTAAGTGGCCAGTGCTTCCGTAAATTTAGTGTTGGTTCCAATAAGTGCTGGTCACTGTCAGTCATGATCGGCAATATAGCCAAGCCTCTATCGTTTTCAACAAGTGCTGATGATCGATAGCCATGATCGGCACTTCCGTCAAATTTACACCACTTCCACGAGGTGATGGTGATCGTTGGCCATGATCGGCACTTTAGTCGAGTGTCTATCTCGTCCAACAAGTGCTGGTGATCGTTAACCATGATCGGCCCTGTAGCCAAGTTCATATCGCGTCCAAGCTGTGCTGGTCTTCGTTACCCACGATCGATACGGTAGCCAAGTTCTTGCTAATTCCATCAAGTACTGGTTGTCGCTAGGCGTGGTCAGTTAATTGATTTGCACTTCAGTTGAAGGGGATTGTTGGGTGTAGGCTGGGTAGCTATACATGGGTAGTCGACGTTCAGTAGAAATAGTCACAGCTAGAGATGGTAGCAGTAGAGCAGTGAGAAGCAGAGCTGCTGTGTTCAGGACATAGCCTATGGATAGCCTATCGCTATTCAAGTACACTCAGGGCAAAAGAGGCAGTGCTATCAGAAAACAGCCTATGGTGGTTTCGTAGTTGAACCGGAACGTTCCGAAATAGTGAGGCGGGACTAGCTTTCTTCGAGATCAGAGCATCAGACAGAGTGCTGTTTTAGATTTTTGCACAAGACGAGAACCCAGTAGGTCTAGGTGTTATTACAGAGAAGGGCATCCCAGTAGTTGTAGACGTTGTGACATAGAAGACAGCTTGCAGGCTGTCGCTTCTCACTACTCATCACAACACCTACATACACTCCAGCAAGTCTATTGTTCTAAGCCAGTTTTGGCCTTAATACGTATTTTTCTTCTGTCTTCTACCAAGTGCATCCGCACCAGCCTGATCACCCATCAGCTCCAGCGTAAGCCTCTACTATCACGCCATTTCTCAGTGGCACACACAGCGATCCCTGATACAAACAAATCAATGCTGTTTATTCATTTCCGTCCCATTCATTTGTCCCGCCCTTGCTTCTCCTCTTCCAGAATCCTACAGACCCGGGGTCATATAGCTGGCGCCCCCCCCCCCCCCGCTGGAGTACACCCCCCACCCACTACGTTGCGCACCTTGCACTTTTTATTGCCATAAGACTTCAGCCCTTTCTACCCTAAATGACTCGCGTCGAATGTCTGTATAATCATAGTTGTAAAGAGCACGTAGACTAGATAGAATCCACGTGAGTTCTCAAATAAAAGAGGTAAAATAGTATGCCCCTATTGTTGTGTGGATTAATCATATTATTGATAGTACGCCAGGTACGACCTGTAGGTGAAGAATGATGATTCTGGACCGAAATCAATCGTGTAAGCACGTCCGGTATAAACTCTGACACTCACTCTCCAAGGGAGTCGCTGGCCTATGTACAACGTACCTGGTATAGCCTGTATGTGCACTCCCTTGACTTTACAAACACACGTATTTGAAGACACCGTCGACCGAACCCGGCCACATCTGTCCTGTCCTGTGGACTATTCTAGCATGCTTCGGCTCATCAACAAGAATGCTCACGGCCGTCCGCAAGTTCCACGACGGCATGCGAGCACGTGTGCACAGCTGGACGTCGGCGATGAGCGCGTTGAACGCGGAACAGGTTCTCCGGCAGGTTTGTGCGGTCGCCCCACGGCTCTATTTAGCGCATTTCGAAATGTAGTGTACGGCTCGTGGCCGAGTACAGCGCTCCACTCCGTGTCCAAGCATATCTCATGGAGAGACATTGATGGCATAGTGCCTCCCAACGAGAAAAAAAGAAGAAGAAAGGGAGGAGCGCTAGAAGGTACGGACCGGGCCGGACCGGACCGGACCGGACGGGCACAGCACAGTCGATGAGCAGGAGAAGTGATCGCAGATTATGGCGGGTACGATGTTTGCCGACGACGAGGTTAGTGCCGTTTCGCGGCCGCCAGGGAACCTGCGTAAGGAAAACGAGTCAATGAGGGTATCACTTTGTGGCTCAATCATTCGTTAACGCTTCAGCTCCTTAAGTGAGCAACTGTTGGTGTACTGGCTAGTACATGCTGGTATATATTATCACTCGCTATTTTAGCTACTACTACTGTAGTTTATTTGTTGAAGGACTAGCCCACATATATATGCTGGTCGGATTGCGCGAAGAAGCTCCTTCGAAGTCGTATTTCGGGCGAAAAGATAATGAGCTCCTCGTGCGAGGAGCTCAGAAAAGAAGGCACCATCCCTACCGGGGCATCGGTCAAATGTTGGTGGGGAATCGGGGCGGCGTGCGCGCAATTCGGGTCTCAATTTCGGAGATTATTTTCGTGTGATAGGTTTATCTTCCTGCGGACAAAAAACACACAATATGGATCATGCTTGGCCGTTGTCGTATGGCCATAGACTCTCGCATCCCTACAATAATGCCGGGACAGAGCATGTCGGGTTTTCACCGACCAAGGTAGACATTGCTTGCACCAAGCGCGAAGCGCCGTGAGGTGTTCGGCGAGTGGCATGAACGGTGAGCTCCATCCTACTAAGAATCGCTTGTGAGGCGGACTTGCATGTAGACGACAGCTTTAATGAATGGAGGGGGCTCAAGGGATATATATATATATATATATATATATATATATGGGCGCGCGCAACTGTGTCCTTGCATTCGGTCAGGTACAATACGTCTACAAACATGCGAGTACTGGCCCGAGGAGGAAAGGGGACGCCTGTAGGCATCATCACTTTCTCGGAGAGTCTAAAACAAATCGTGGGTTTTGGGCCTACACAGATAGGGCTACTTTAATAGCTTAGACAAGCGCTGACTATGGGGCTCGCCATGAGGTAGAGACCTTTCTCTGACAGGAGCTGATAACGGCTTTCGTTCCGTGCATGGGACGGAAACGCTTGCCGAAAGGGTCTATGACTGATGTTTGGTGAGCGGGGAGGGGGGGAAATACCGGAAATACCGGAGAAGAGAATGGGTGAATGTGGTGTTGAAATTCCGATCTACAGGAAGAGAGGGGGGAAGGCAGGAGGAGGAGGAGGAGGAGGAGGAGGAGGAGGAGGAGGAGGAGGAGGAGGAGGAGGAGGAGGAGGAGGAGGAGGAGGAGGAGGAGGAGGAGGAGGGGGGGGGGGGAAGGAGGGGGAGGAAGAGGAGGAGAAGGAGGAGGAGGATGCCACATTCCATGTGGCGAGCATCAGACGGACACGTTCGGACTCTTGGCTAGCATGAAAACCCCAGGTATACCTAGGGAGTCAATGCTAAGATATGCCGCCGACTACTGTAGTGCATGGTGCCCCCTGAACTACTTCGATCACTTTCCACACATACACAAGACATGCTAGTTTGAAAGAGACATAACGACAGCAACCCACGCAAATCAACGTATATGTTTTGGTGTTGGTCACTTGTTTGCCTCGCTGATACTACTGTTGTTCATGTTTTAAGCAGAAGGGGCGAGGATTCAAATCACCCCTCTTTTGCGAAGGGGCAATGACGCTTCCAAGAAGACCTAATTCCATTGCAAACACCGCTAACAGCTCGCCCTAAAGGCCTCTACGAAAGAGATGCAGCTTACATATTCAGGATGAAACTACAGTGCATCATTCCGCCAGAACTATTTGGAGAAATGTTAGAAGACACGGCGCGCTTCAAAAGCCAGTCCCACGCCTCTTTACCTCCGCATTTTTTTCAAGGCGAAAGGCTGATTTGAACGTATGTGTGTCCACACTCACAGCACGATCAAGAGAGAGAAAGTAGTCCAGACTTATTATCCCTATTGCATGCCGACTTGTTCAGCCGCCATGCTTGTCCTTTCGAGAGTGAATTTCGTTTGGAGCTGTTTCGAACACGTGCCCACACAACAAGGTGGACCTTTACAGGAACCGACTTCGACCGTACTAAAAACTGCGGGCACGAAATCCCTTTCTGTACTGCAATTATTCTACTTTGAGCCCCTACAGTAGTAGTAGTGCTTGAATCATACACAACATATATATGTGCTATTATTGGGCGTTCTCCTCGCTCTCATGCGCGACTAATAGTAGTCAGAACAGAGGGGGCGCGAGGAACGAAGCACCCTATTGGTCTAGGACCAGTAACGCCTTCATGAAGGGGGTACCATCAAACTATTTGGCACATAACATACCAGGTAAAAACAACTAACAATGCAGCAACTGCGAGTGTGGGCTGGAGCTCCATCGTCTTGCTCTTTTAAACAAAATGCCTTCCAGATATCGGCCCAAGAGCATCCTTCCAACTTCGATATACTCAACTGAGTGTATCCTTTAGTTATATACCTAAAGTAGTCTGTACATCTACTTATTACCGAGACGGCGACTAACACATCAATGTGATATCTCAACTAAACTAAATGTTGTGATGTAACACCAGCTTCCGCAACAGCAGCCATATTTATCCAGCATCGCCTTTGCCGACTGACTGTCGAAATGACGGGCTAGGCTTGTAACTAGCGATATACCAGGTATCGAATAACGTACACACTGAACAATACAGGCTATTATTGAGTTGATATTTCGAGAGACGACACGCAGTCCAGCGGGAAGTGTTGTGCACGGCACGACCACAGCTCCGAGACAAGGGGCATGGCACCTCACCCATTACTGTTAGGCACGGAGGAGCACAACCGACCGGTTGCCACACCTGATGAACATGACGATAGTCACAAACCATGTTTTCAACTTCAATTATTATCCTACTGGGCAAAACGCCATTCGCCACCGCAATGCAATCAATCACCATTGTTCCCCCCCCCCCCCCCCCCCCTTCCTTCGCCCGGCGACACCAACAACTACGAGATGTTTTCGTTTCAAAGTTGTGTGACTATCCATACAAGAAATAAATGGACTCAGAGGTATCGTGAGCGGCTTCAAGACTCTTCTCTCCGTCCATTCGAGTGTCTATTGCCAAAAACTACCTGCAGCTATGATACCAGGTACCAGGTATATAGTTACAGAGTTGTCTTGACCTGTCCTGCGTGCTGCAAAAGAGATTCCATTCTATTTCCAAGTAAGTTGGCCTGGAAACGTGGCTGGGCTTCCATAGACTAAAGGAACGACTATTTATAATACTAAACACGTAGATAGGTCCAACTGACACGAAACCGCGCCAACCCTCGATGGATGGGGCATAATCGATAGCGCCACTACCGCTACAGCTTACTGTTGAAGTTTTCCGCTGGCTACTAAACGAGTCACCCCCTTTCAACACAATACCAATACACAGGCTTAGCCCCTTCGCCTGACAAGCACAACGCCACGCTCGCAACATCCTCAGTCAACCCCCAGAGCGTTACAGCGTAATATCACTTCGCAAAAAAAAAACGTCAGCGCCGGCAAAAGCACCACGCGACCAAAACGCAAAGAGCCGTCCCGAGGCACTACTGTACTGCCGTGCAGTAAAAGGAGCGCCGTTCGTCCAAAGCTGGAGCGAAATACAATACGCCCCGCCGAGGTATTACCGTACCTACCCGCACAGCACGGGACGGCAGCACAGCAAAAACAGGACAGGACAGGGCACAATAGAAACAGAACGACTCTCTTTTTTCTCGCGCTTGCTTGCTTGGGTCTACACCGGTTACAACAAGTTCGCAACCACGAGAACAATGGTGCTAAACACCAAGACGAAGTGAGTTCCGCCGACGGCGATGGCAAAGGCGGCGTCTTCCTCCGTGGCCTCAACGGCATCATCGTCTTCTTCCACCGCAACTGGCGATGGGGTATCCTCGACTAGCGAGCACCCACAGGTGATCTCGATGTCGCACTGCCTAACAACGTTCGTCGCATTATCGTCGAAAGAAAGCCCCCATAGAGCGACGTCCGCTGGGTGCGTGTCGGACGTGGGGTTGAGGTCGAGGTCGAAGCACAGGAACGAGTCTGTAGCGTTCTGGGGCGTTGTGTCCGCATCGACGTCTGCGAAGTACCAGGAGGTCTGAGACGCAAAACAGCAACAGCCAATCGTCACAAGAAGGGGGGACATCGTTAGGGCAGGGTTACGGCGAATCGTCAGGGCAAGGCTACGACGAATCGTTAGGGCAACATTACGACGACGAATCGTTCAGCGTCATCGAAGTTGAGGTGTAACTTTCAGTGCGTCAGGGGTGAAGCGGCATGTTCTACAAACTCAAGTAATGAGATACCTGGTAGGGTACTGCTGTACGTATATATATACTGTAGCTCTCGCCAATAACTTTCGCTATATTATACCTGGTATAGTGGATAATCCTATGCACCTGTTGTCTGTGTGCACTATTAATAATGTGGGACGACCGCGGGGGCGAAAAAACACGTGTTTTCGGATAATATTCAAATTGTTTTGGAGATGTTCGATCGGACGGCACGGATCTCCGGTGTTTCACATTTTTCGTCTATAGAATCACCCAGCTAAACAATCAAAGCATGCCCTGTTGAGGAATGCCCTATATTTCAGGCGGTGTGTAAAGGAGCAACGCGCTTCGCTCCTCTATCAAACATAGCGTCAACAATACCACAGCATCGACCACTCATTGTCTTTTGCGTTATCTTTCCGGTGTCGATCAACCACATGGTAGACGAGATGTGAGAGAAATACAGCAACAAAAAATACAGGAAATACTTTCCATTGTTATTAAATAGCATCACGTTTTACATTCGAAAAGGCAATGTATGTCTCAAATGGGCAAATCGGCATTCAATTGTTGCTGCTGAGTTTGTACATTATTTTATCTGCTTGTCGTTTGTCGTGCCCGCGAACGGGTTTTCGCGACTTCACGAGATGTGGACACACTTACCGGTCACCGAGGCACGCAAAACACACAAACGCAACACGTGGTGGGTGCTACGGGTTCCATTCAGTCACCATTACAGAGGGATGCATATTTATACAAGTACTGTACGAAGAGACCCGATCCAGGTTCTGCAAGATGCTTGATACGCCACACTGACTCTTCTATTATTACCTGGTAGGTTTTATTTCGGGAATTTTCCAGACGGTCGAGGCTAGTAGGGTAAGGGCTACCAGTAGCGTGGTACGTAAGATAAGATGGTTGCCACACACTGTGTACGAGACAAAGGGACTAATGCTAACCAGTAATGGTGGATTGGGTCTGATTGCCCGAGGGATAGAGTTAAGAGTTAGTTATTTTCGTCGCGTACACAAGAGTGACCCTCGGTCCTGGTCTCGAAGAAGTGGTAACCTACCCTTAGGGCTACGGTACAGTATTTATTAATAGTGGTTCCTCTATAGTTGCCGGTTGATTAGTGCCAGCTGCCCGCTATACTGCCGGTGAAAGCGCTTGGCACAGATGGAGTTATCTAGTGTGACAGTGTGTGGAGTAGAGCCGGTTGCCGCTACAAGTACCGGCGTTGTTGGCTGGTACATACCGCCACTATAGAGGGACGGGCCACTACTGCTGTGTGCAGTAAAGTGTATTCCAATCATATTTCTGAAGCTGGGTCATAGCCATGAACCATCGTACAGCCCTTGGCATGTGTAAGCCAAACTGCATACTTGAAGTATTAGATGCCACGTCACGGACTCGGGCCTCTATCTACCAGGCACGAAACCATGGACAAAAACCCTGTTCGTTTCTAATGGATGAGCGGCTGAGCTGAACAGCCAAATGTACACGAGCAGGTAAGAATCTAGGGAGGAGTTTTGTAGATTTGGGTGGACCTAACTAAGATGCTACGAGAGTCTTATTCGGAGGAGATTGTACACTCTCGCAGCGCAGACTGTTTGGCTCATTTCATTCATTGGTCTATCCTTCACAAATAGTCGCCTACATGAGACCGTGCGCATATCGCATTCCACTCCTGATCGCACATACGCGCTACGAGTAGCGTATTATTGTTATCGTACCACTGTGTTTCCTCCATTGTTGTCCGACGCGTAGAACGCGCCCCCCGCGGCCTCGAGATCTCCGTCGATTTTGTAGAAATTCTCGCCGTCCAAGGTATCGGCGACTTCGTAGCACCCTTCGTAGCTCGCTTTGGTGGTGTTCTGGCCGCCCTCTGTCATCACAAACTCTGTCACCAAGAAGTCGTCCTTCGCGCAATCGGCGAGCCGTCGGAAGGCCACCCCCCTAGACCCCCTCTCGCCGGCGACGACCTTTTCTATCGCCGTCGCCACAGTAACTGTAGGGAAGGCTAGCAGGACGGACAGGAGCCCCAGGATGGCGTTGTTGTTGCTGGATGAGAGCTTCATCTTCTGGACTTGGGGGGGGTAGAAGCTTTAGGTTTGCTGTGCCGTCGCCTGTACTGTACTGTAGTCCCTATAGAAATTTGCAGATGGCAAGCGAAAGACGATCGATGCGATGCAATTCGATTCGATGCGATGCGACACACGAAGGAGAAGAAGCGTTAAGTCTGTTCACGGTGTAATATAGTACATTGTTTTTTCTTGATGTGTGGCGAGAATTAGCTGGCGTGCTTGACGGATGGGAGTTTGCCTCTAAGACTATACTTCGTAAGCTGGCTGGCTGGCTGTGGTTCATCAGTTGCTTCGCCCTCACCCCCGCGGGTACAGTCTATATATACCCGGGGTCATTTGGGTGGGCTCAGGTCAGCGTGAGATTAGGGTGTCGAGAGGGAGAAGGGTCGATAGAAGTAAAAGTTGTGGTATTTCACGGACAACCCTGCACAGCAGTACAGGACATATCATAAGAAAATGAGCATCATAAGGAAATGAGCAACAAGAAAGGCAGGTTGATAATTACAGGGAAATAATTAATTTGGGAGTGTTCTTGTAGGAGGCACCCATTTATTTTCCAAATTAAATGAGAAGGTTCAGCCTAGGTAAGCTTTCTTGTTTCTCAGTAGTAGGTAGGTGTCCTATACGGCAGTCTTGTATACATATCGTCGGCGCACAAAAACATGCACCAACGTCGGCCTTCCGAACAGATTTGCGCCGCATGATGAATTCACCGTTCTACAGTCAGTGTTGGTAGCCCCGGTGGTGCGGTGATACCCTCGAATGCTGCTATGAATAGAGAAGATTCTGCGAGTTCAGATCCCACCGTGGCGAGAAATTCTTTTATTTTCAAAAAAATAAAAAGGATTCAACTACTACTGATATCGCGCAGCGTGGGTAGGCACCACGCTCAATTCGACGCTATTATATATAGTCGACGAGGGAAGAACGGGCTGAAGTCTTCTCGCGATAACGGCAGGAGCCGTAGTAGGGAGGGGGGAAGAGAGCCTACCATGTGACCCCGGATCTGAGTTACGACTAGCGGATCTGAGTTAAGTTACGACCAGGAGGAAGGAGGGAAAAGAAGGACGAACATAATAAAAGGGGACAAAAAAAGAGAAAAAGCACTACCTGGTACTACTCAGGTAGGAGGGGAAAAAAACTCGGTGGCGGATGTCTTCACCGTAGCTGCTTCAAGGGCGAGCTTGTATCTCCTGCTCCCTACCTTGTCGTCGTATCTCAAAGTCGGGGCCACATAGCAGGCTATCACCCCACTTACGGCACGCGCCTTGCACTTATTTTTATCGCGAGCAGGGTTCAGCACTAACTTCCCTCGTCGACTCGCGCCGAGTCTTGCTTACCCGCGCAGTAATAATAGGCGCTTTCGACTACACAATGAAGACTTCGCACAGACAGGTAGGTCGGGACTACCTCCCCTTGAACAATATGGGTGTGAAAAACTCCTTGCGGAGATAGTGAACAAGGTGGCAATCCCCACAAGGTATCGACAACCTCTCAGTTCGGTACGCCTAAACAGAATGGTGTGTTACATACAAGTACATAGTTCAATGTCTTCACAAGGATCTACGTTGTGCAGCGGGAGGGGTGCTGTCCGACTCGAGCAATAAACTACTACCTGGTACGGGATATTTGGGTGTCGGTATGATACCGTATACGACCGTACGCTGACCTACCCGCTTTGTTTCAGTACCTGGGCAACCGGGGAGATATGTGTGTCCAGGGACGCACGCGCAAGCGCTTTCATAAAAGAAACCCTCGAAGTGGGGTTCGAACCCATGTCCTCGACGACGCCAAATAAATGTGAAGGTGTTACCTACCGAGCTATAATAGGGGCCCGGGGTGAAATACCGATCTATTACCCAGCCAAGGGTAATGTTGCTATTATACCACTAGCTGCTAGACCACTCAGTCAGCGCTGACTTAATGGTCTAGCAGGTAGTGCTATGTCAGCAACAAAATGCATGCTCTTTAGAGTTGGTGGAATCTCGTCGACTTTAGTAACATTGATCTTCGGGGTCGTCCCTTCGCCAAACGCTACTACAGTACTGGTGTCTAGAGGCGCACATAATATCCTTAAAACACTACTGTTAATAGCGTGTGGTATCAAAGCGCAGCAGCGCGAGTGTGGGTGGGTATAGTATGCGGCTGCGCACTTTTTTCTTTTTCGTTTTATCCTGCGCACTTGTTGTACAACTACACTATTAATGATACTATTAATATTGATACTCCTTGAATTTTGGTTCGGACACCTGACGGAGCGCAGAAACCCTGCTGGTTTGCTGTATATCGCACCTAACCTGCTGCAACTCGCCAAACAACGGGGATGGATACGTTTCAAAAGAACCAGCATCATTTTTTTAATAATATACCTACCTGGTAACTAACAGCCACCCGCAAACAAGGTATCATGGTAGAAAAAAATACTTCCGGTACTATTAATACTCGTGGTACACTGCTTGCTGTATGGCACTGCGTACTGGTGAGCTTTGAGCGATAAGTTAGAGCGTATGGGGCTCTAAAATGACTCAGGAGGAATGATGTGTATCATTTGACTTGGGTCGCGGCATTTCCCCGGCAATACCACGCAAACTCAAAGAATGCACGTACGAGTACGTACATTCCTGACTGTCATCATCTCACTTCCCCCAACTAACAAGCAATGCCCACTACGCTACGTACCTGGTATTATTGTTGGAAAGAGCGGTTGGAAGTCACCAGTACTCGCAAAATGTGGACACATTAAATTCACGTGTTGTGTGTCCAGAACAGCCCCCATGTTACTATGCTATGATGAAACAAGCATAATAAACGACAGCCATCGACAGCAAGCAGCAGTAGTAGTCAACTTTTTTAGTCAACTTTTTTACTATTATTTTAGAGGGGGATCATCGTTTTGTTTGCACGTGCCACCCACCTGGTACACAGGTCAGGAAACGTACTTCTTTGTCACGTGACGGTACAGAGAGTGAAAAATAATAGCTGGTCAACCGCCGAGAATCCACGGCCCAGTATGAATCGTACCCGACCCTCACCCTAGCCCTGTTCATAACCCCGGCCCCGACCCTGACACGAACCCTAATACAGAGCCGTGCTGCGTCTGGCCATGATGTCTCATGTAGGGTGAGGGTTGGGCACGGTTTTGCATCTCAGCGCTGTGGTCACACGGCTGGCACCCATCCCACCAGCATACTATACTCAGTCTCGTAGTCGTAAATCTCTCGTACTGCTGTACATATTTCCCGACGAATCCAAGACGAATCTGTTCTTGATATTTTTTTGTGGTCCTGGTCTCCCAAGCGTATGGCGTAGCTCCAAGAGGAATGACCAGTGGTTATGGCCACCATCTCTATAGTCTTGCTGTTGGCGGTGCGTGTGCTGTGAACACCCTCCAAGCGGGGGGGCGCGGCGAGGGTACACTCTTCACGCATTACCCTGCCTCGCGGTGGTATGAATGAGCTGCAGCTGTCTGTTCGCGCCAAAAACTCGGAAAAAAAACGATACCCGGTACAACCTCATACACCGTGCGAGTACTGGTATCTACCATGTATGTGGGCGTCACACAAAAAATATTTTTCTGGTACTGCTGTATGTGTCTGCGCCCTCGCCGGCTCACCTTGCAAAGACCTCGTTCTGCTTTTCTCCCTGGCGCTGTACTGCTTGCCGGTATGCGCTGCCGTACGATGCTGGAGTTGTAGTACTGCTGCTGTAGTGGCTACCACGCTTCAGGAGTTACGAGTATGAGAATGCTGTTGCTGCTGCTGCTGCTGCTGCTGTTAGGACTGATGATGATGTGGGGTGATGGGCTTGTGTGTAGCCGGTCTATTGTCCCGAAACTTTATTTCGTTCCGAACCTAAAAGAAAAGGCAGATATTTTTCGTCTCACCATCTCGTTTTTCTTGGGATTTCCCCTCTTCCCCTTGTAGAACGATATGTGATAAATAAAAAAACTTTTCTTCAAGGAAGGGACAAACTTCTAGAGAGTAGGTTTAGCAGTCTGGGAGAAGGGATCTTTATGAATGTTTTTGACTTGAAAAATGAGTAGCGTGGTCTGCACTTCGGAATCGTCGTCCGCAACCGAGAAATTTCCTGGTTCGATGGTAAAAAATAATACCAGGTACCAATTTTTGTGCTACCGCGCTGCAAGAGGGTATAGGCTATCGCGCTGTACATTTGCTACGTACGTATTGTACGCTCGTACATACCTTGGCAGTTGGTACATGCGCTACGCACTCGTAGCCCGTACGGAGTATACCCCCTTCTTCGTACCAGGTATAGGTTACAGAGTATTCCGTCTCCTCTCCTGCTCAATTCGTTGTTTGGGAAATTTCTTGGAGGAAATCATACGAGAGGTAAAAAACGAAAAGATCCATCCGAAACGCCGTTTGTACTCGTACTACTACTTACTGCTGTATAGGAGAAGCGTTTCGAGGACCTTAAACAATCTGGGAGAAGGGATATTTAGGTTGGTAGGCTGTTCGGATGTTTTGGTTCCTGTTGGGATCAAGGTACGGGCGAAGACCCAACCCAACCCCAGACTCTAACCCTAACCCTAACCCTGACCCCAAACCGCAGCCGAAACGGGCCAAAACTCGCCATAAACGCGGCTACGCCGAGTTTGCATCGAACCAGGAAATTTCTCAGATGCGCAGAGATGCGGACGACGATTCCAAAGTGCAGACCACGCTACACATTTTTCAAGTAAAAAACATCCCGAAAGATCCCTTCTCCCAGACTGCTAAACCTACTCAGCGTTTGGAGCTTGGAGCGGTGGAACCGGTCCACCGCGTGCAGGCGGGGTTTTTCTGTCTGCGTCCGCGTTAGCTCGTCGAGATAAGTCGTGCGACACTGTGATGTTTGCTGGAGGAGCCTCGGCATGTATAGATAAGAGGGCCTGCACCTCGGGTGCAAAGCGAATCATACTTTCTACTCGTCGTGCTCGTAGAAACAACAAGAAGACTTGGTATTAATAGTCTCGTACGAGTCCGACAAAACGTCCACCAACCACGATAAAATAATACCAGTACAAAATCATGTCGTCTGTCCTTCCTCCCATCATCCCTCCCCATCCTGATATTATTGTTGTTGCTCGTTGTCTGTGTGGCTTGCTTTCCTTGTTCCTCTTGGGTACGTCGGTGCGTCGCCTCCGTCGATTCGATAAGTTCTGTGCCGCACGACTGTGCACTGCAGTGTACTCGCATTCCGCGAAAAACGAGGCAAGAATGATAATACCTGGTAAAGAAGAAGCGTACATACTGTAAGCACCGGTCGGTATGGTCATACCAGGTAGGTATAATACAGACGCCTGAAACACTTCTCTTACTACATACATGTCGATGTGACCACAACCCAAAACAAGAAGGCACAATATAATAAGTGGTAGTAGTACGTTGCTGTGTACACTAACTCTCGTCAAGCGTCCCATGCAGGCTCTTCGGGAGAGAGAGTTACACTATTAATGGTATCGGATGTCGCGTTCGACTAGTTGGTCAAAGGTGTGGTACGAAGCACACCGTCCGCGCCGCCATGTAATGTAAGAGCATATGTTGTATGCGCCTCATTGGCACTCACTCTGCCACATTGCATACTACTGCGTTGGTTTTGAGCAACCCCCTACTCTTCGTCTGGATGATAGCGGGATCGAATGTATTACTGTGTGAGGTTGATCTGCAGCACAGTACACAGTACTGTCAGTAAGCATAGTAGATGGGGCCAAAAATTGTTGATAAAAACAGGTAAATATATAGGTTTTTGTATGTAACGCACAGTAAAAGTCCTATATTTACTATGGCCCCCTGTATTACGTGCGTGTCTGGTATACCTTTTTCTCTCTCCCCCCCCCCCCATCCCACGCAATTGTCTTCACCCTTTTTTCTCTCTCCTTCCTGATAGTAACAGTCGTATAACTCAGATCCGGGATCACAAAGTAGGCTCTTCTTCCTCCTCCCCACTATTAATAATATTCTATTATCTTACCGCCTCTCGTTTTTATCGAGCGGAAGACGTTAGAAGATACTGATTTGCAGTATAGCTTACGTCAACTGTGGATAAGGCCGACCTTGCGCTCCAGAGTAACAACGATTACAGGAGCAGTCGTTTAGTCTACCGTTGTACTACTACTGTGCACAAATGGTTTCTGCTGTTGTGTCAATAGTACAACCCTGGGACCCATACACAAGCAAGCAAAAAAACACGTGCAATATTGTACGTAATGTGAGTCGTCGTATGGTACACATGGGAAGAACGTGCCGCATTTCAAGTGCGCTGCTTGTTGTGCATCGCCCTTGTGCGAACGTACGCTATACACGTCGGGCACATCCCTCATTATTATGCTCCAGGAGTCCGGGATGCTTTGTGTGGCTGAGTCCGTCTGCAGTGTCGTCCATATTTTCGACACTTGATTGTTCCCTCTCGAGCCCCATTGGTTAGGGGTTATAATATTGTTATAGTATCGCTACTGCAAAACACTGAACAAGTTGGACAGGGCAGTTTCCCCGCCGAAGACGCGTCGAGCCATTATTATTATTACGGAATGGCATTCAAGCATAAGCGAACGATCTTCGGCGGCGATTGGCCTACGATAGGTACGAGTATGTAGCGACCCCACGCCAACGACCCGCGAAACACGACGATCGGCAACTGCCACGAAAATCAAAGCAAGTGGAGACCGTCGCCCGGTGTACTACTGTACGTGGGAAATCGTGAGGATTACGAGGCCCAATGGTCTTTTTTTACCCCTTCAACCAAGTAGGTGTCGTAAACCAGACACCACCTCCACCACCCGACCGCCACACCCACCGGCGTAGTGCGGGCCAAACTAACCAGAGCTCCGTGCCGCGCTTAGAACCATACTAAGCACCAGGCACCTGTGGTGTAACACCACTCTGGGCAGAAATACGTTTAAGGAGCGTTTAGACATTAATGTGAAGACCAAAACGGTCTTGACATTTCCGTCCAGGGTGGCGACATTCTGGGGACCTTGTTAGAAGAGGCATCACAGTCCGCGACATCAGTTGAGAAAACTCTTATGTTGGCTACTAAGGCTCGCGGCTTATTGTAGTGTCAACGTTGAGCGTAGGCTCTGAAAGGCTGTTGTATACCGGTACGTATCTGGTAGGATTTAGAGTGGCGTTTCTCGCTGAGCACAAATTCTTAGCTTAAAACAAATCAGCTTGAAATTCTCAACTCCCAAATGATGGACACATGTCGCGTGTACTACCTGTACGAAATGAATATAACGGAGAAGAGCTGGACTATGCGACAGTCGCATGGCCCCGTATGGATTTACCGCGACAATCCTGTTCCCTCGATTGTCGTACGTTGACAGATTGTCATCAATCAGTGCATCATGATCATCATCGTCATCGATATTAATCAGTGCATCCTCATCATCATCATCATCATCATCATCATTTTTGTCATCAGTGACACTCGTCCAGATCCTTATTAGATTGACTCGTCGCCCCGAGCTACGAACATCCCCTTGCATCGTTACGCCATCATCGGAACGTCGTCAGCGCCAGTCCTCCCCTTGCGCTGCTGCGTGGTCCCAAAAATAATACTTCAAGTTATACGTAGACATTCCCGGTCGCCGTTAACCCCAAAAAGTTACACCCACGCTTGCACACGTCCGACAGACAGGTGACGCTTCACTTGAGATCATCTAGATCCTAACCAGGGGCGTTATGATATGTTGAGCAGGATCTGTGCATTACAGGTCCAACCAGTAAATACGTGCTAGATCACGCCGATTACACGGCTTCCGTCCGCCAACATGAGCTAGATCATACAGATCATACAGATCAGGAATATATCTGCCCTCAAAAATGTAGATCTTGGAGTGGGAATCCATGATATGTACGAGGTGTGCAAGGGTACAACTCTACGGCATTCGTCCGATGTATACATATTGCTGAAAGCCTGCTGGCTGCAGCAGCCGCTGCTTGCTGTGTTGGGAAAATATCACAAAATACGCAAATAATACAGGAAGGACCAGCACAGCAGCAGAAACAGGACTGTTCACCAGTGTAATACTGGTATTGGAACGAACCTTAGCTCTACATCTACACTATGCTATCAAACCTTTTGACGGACTCAGGCTGCCAGCACGCGCCGACCTATTTTTGGCGAATACAGGTCCACGGATATGACGCCAACCGGGCCGAAACAAGACAACAGCCCCATGGCGATAATCGAAGACCGATGAAAGAATGCAGAGTGGAAGGCGCAAGCAACGTGCCCATCGACTGAAATGCCTGAGTCATGACTCCGTTGAAGCTGACCACGGTAGGTAATCCGGTGCGGCTGTTGAGCCTATCGCGCGCGTTCTTTCGACGAGTGACGCCATCAATGCATCCCGGCATGCAGCAGTACTATTAGTACACTCAAACGAGAGAACCAAATCGAGCACGATGTCGTATACGTAAAAAAATACCCGACTTGCCTCTCAAGAAAACAAAAATGAAGCTATCTATACACGTACAACATTTCCGCCGCCTTCAGCGCATGCCCAAGTCTTGACCCCATGTCGCTGTTCCAGGAACGCCTATACCATAACCCCCACCGTCACCAGCTGTACCACCGCTACTACCCCTGCCACCACCACCACCATCACCACCACCACCACCACCATCACCACCACCACCACCACTACCCCCGCCACCATCCCCACCACTGCCACTGCCACTCCCACCATTACCACCAGTCCTATTCTCCGGTCTGCCTGAAACAGGTCCTACCCCAACGCCGGCTGGCGCTCCAAGACCAAGCCCGGGCGCCGCCCTTGCCCTGTCCCTACCCGCAGTCTCATCTACCTTTTCTCGTGGTCGTATCGTCGCCGACGGACCGTGTGCTTGTATCCTTGCTAGGTGCAGTTGCTCCTGAAGCTGCTGCTGCAGCGATGGCTGCTGCTGCTGTAGTTGGTGCTGCTCTTGCTGTTGCTGCAATCGCTGCTGCTGAAGCAGCAGAGTCAACTCCTGCTGTTGCCGCTGCTGCAGTAGCTGCTGCATCGGCTGCAGTGCTTGCATCCTTGCTAGGTGCAGGTGCTCCTGCAGTTGCTGCTGCTGCTGCTGGCGTACACCTTGTTCCTTGTGCGCTTGCACTCCGTATTCCTGGTGCCTCATCTCCTCGTCGTAGTGCCTTCTGGCTTCGGCCTTGCTAGCGTCGTCAAGCTTCTCAAGTGGGTCGTCCTCAAGCAAGCGCTTGTTTGCCACCCAGGAGGCTGTTGCGGAGAGCGGGGGGCAAGGTTGGTGCAGGTTAGATACAGTAAAAAATACTTTTAGGGTCGATTAGGGTTGGTACATGTCAGTTCATGTACTCTAAAAAGGTCGCGGGTACTTTATAACGAAAGGACATCGAGCACGCCTGGCTTCGAGGAAGATGTTGCCGATAATTGTTGCGTCACCAGCGATGGGCTTGATCTCAAGGCAAGCCCCCAGTTGTCCGCGCAGTAACATGGAAGCATACCGGTATATGAACGGTTAGAGAGGAACGTATTTCGTACGCTACAGGGACGGACGAACAAGTCTACCACCTATTGTTATAGCACCCGACAGCAACACAGAAGCATCGGAGAACCAGGCAGATACGACGATAATTCGGCCCCGCGAGGCTGCTACTGTAGGCCTACCATGGAGATGGTGGCGCGTCCAACTCAGACGCCTCGGGGTCGAACTTCAACTTCTACCGAGAACGAAGCCTCCGCCTCATTCTAAAGGGTCTTAACCAAGGATGGGTGTTACGCGATACAAGCTCATTCGCATTCGCATGTTCATGAGACGTTTGCAAAAACAACTGACGTTCGCGTTTATTTCAAAATGACCCCAGGAGTAAAAAGTCTCCAAATTTCCGTGGAAACCTCTTTCATACCAGGTACCAGGTATACTTTTGTGTTTAGCTGCACTTCCTGTTAAGGTTTTGCGGTTGGCGTTGCGGGCAACGTTCGCACAATTGGCCATTTTGGTACAAACGCCCGACGCTCCCAATTTATAACCCGTGACACGCATCCCTGGTATTAACCGTCTCCGCACCGTGGGAGATCTCTGAGTCAAAATCGCCCATACATCCAGAGACGATCATGGATTCCCGGAATCCCAATGTTTCTCCAAGAGCGCATGGACCTGATTGAAGTCCGAAGAAATGCATTCGTACTCGAACACAAAAAAACGACGCACCTATAAACTCCGGGTGGAACTCCCTGAGCAGGTGCGCCAGCATGCTGTCTTGCGCGTGTTCCCTCCCTTCCCCGTTGATCCCAGCCTCCGCCCCAGCCCTGGCGCTCGATTCCGCGGCAGTAGCCGTCGACGCCCCCGCCCCAACCGATGACGAGTTTGGTCCTAACTCAACGCCCCCACCGCTGCCTCCCATGATCGTCGCTGTCCCATCAGTTGGACGTGCAAGAATGGCCGAAGATTCTCCACGAGGAGCTGAGGGCCCTTGCCCTACCACAGTAGGGTTGGGGATACTGCTAGGGTCGGGTAGCAACGATGCGGCAGCGCTGCGATACATGCCACAAAGAGAGGGCCAGGGAGGGGGAGGGGAAACGGCGGAGGGAGAAAGCCATCAGTCAGAGTAAATGAGTACTGTTTTTTTAGGGGAGAAGCCCCCAAGGTTTCTTGGGGATAGAAAGCTTAGATAGGGTACGTTTCGAGCACACCCTCTCAAGAGACACCGTGACTGAAAATTGGTGCGCTTTAACCGTTGAAGCAAACGCATGTTGCATCGATGAGGGAAAGACAGCCCAGTGAAGTACAAATGCACCCCCACTCGGTCACCGAACACGGCTCTGCACAACTGTACACACACCCAGCCCGCCGCTAACCTCAAAATAAAATCGCCCGCAACAGTGGTGCTTGCGCAACTCCGCTACACCAGACGATAATCAGGGAATACACAACATGGGACACGGCGATTAATTTCGGCAACCACTGCACTTTCGCCGGGAGGTACGTACCTTGGTACCCGCCCGACCTTCGGCCCACCCGCATCGCCACCGCTGTCGAACGAGGCCCCCAAAACCACCCCTTGAGGCGCGGTCGACCCTTGTCCACCCGGCCGCGGAGCCTGCTGCAACTCGCATCCTTTCCGTGCTTCTTCTGACGGCTCCTCTGTGATTCCGAGCATGTAAGCCAGCCTGTCGTCTTCGACAGTCATGTTTTCGGCGTCCTCTTGGGTCATCGGTATCACAGCCGACGCCGCCGCACCAGCCGGGGACATACACTTAGCACCCCCTGGCTGGTTTCCATCCTAAGAAGTATCGGCCATTGCATAAAAAACGGTCCGAACCGAAAAACAGGAATTCTGGGAATGAGCCACGAATCGGCTTTCACTGCAACAACAATTTACGGCGGGCGATTTACGGCGGGCGATATGTCTGAAACAACAAACCAGCCCGAGAAGGGCAGCACGCTGTATTTTGTGCTTGTGCCCTAGGTGGTATATTGCAACCACGGGCCATATTTCAGTAAAATGAGCTACACAACGTCAGAACATCATCACCATCAGCATCATCATTATTGTCACACGCGAGGCGATGGCCGCTGACCACCCAAGCCCTCGCACCTCGTATCGCGAGTACTCATCATCCAGGCAGACCGTGTGATCCGCCCGAGACATTTTCCGTCCGGGGTTTCTCGCGTCCACCACCTTCCCCGCCAAGGCATGCTTGGTGATCTGTCGCTCAGCGGAAGACGCGTTTTTGCATAACGGGTTCGTTTCGCTTTAGAAGCAATGTCGGCCAACGGGGTAAATTGCGGAACCTACAGTAGAAACAGGATAAGGATGCCGACCTTTAAACAAGACACGCTGGAGGCCCAAACTTACGAAATACGATGTAAGTCGAGCACACTAAGGCGCAGATAAAATAGACAAACGCGTCGGCAAAGGATTGAAACAGGCCGTCAAATCTACTGATAAAATATCAAGCAGACAACACTTCGCATTATACCAGGTATGTATTCAACACATGAGTCCAACCAGAGACTGCTCTCCGAATAGACTTCCAACACGCGAAACTGAGCTAGGCATCAAACTGACAGGCGTGGACGCATGCACAGACCTGCTTGTTGTGCATCTTGTTCTCCATAGACTTGGCCATGACGAGACGGTAGACCTGCACCGGCTTGGTCTGGCCAATCCGATAGCACCTTCCGCGGAACATCGATACGGCACGAGGTGACGGTGAACGACGGCGGTTAACGTATTGACGATAAAAACTCCGGATAACATTACGCTTTTTAATGGGGCGATATAAAGACCCGTTGGCTAGGATAGATTAGATTGTTGCCTGGTCCATCGGATTTGGACGCGCGAGAGGCTGGGGAGCAACGGCGTGATCCTGTCAAAAGGACGCCATGCTTTAGATACACCACAACGATCATTTTTAGCAGTGTACGCCATGCTTTAGATACATCGCTACGATCACTAGAGCGGTGTTCGTCGATTCGATTTGTTCGTCATTGTGACTGACACTCACGCCGCACATTGTCAGATGAGAAATCAAACAACAATGTATACCTGGTACCTGGCCTTGCGGAACGGGCGAAACGGGTTTCTTGCTTCGTCCCACAAGCCTAAAATACTACGGCTAGAATAAATAGCACCGGTCCGTATGGCGTACCAGGGCGGTTGTGCGCCAAGATCATCCCGCAGCGAAACTTATGTTCCTAATACCCTAACCGACGGAGACGAAGAAGCGTTGCCTTCCGCACGGCCTGCGCTACGTCAGACCCTGCCCACGTAAACTACGTACGAGGTCTACTGACAGCGCTACCCAGGACTAATTTTGAATGGTATCCCGCGAAACGCCCCGCGCAGCGAGCCCCGTTCACAACCATTATTGGTATCGCAACGCTTCAGGCATCCACGAGCGCAGCTGTTCGCCTCGTACAGCATCGTACAGAAGGGAAAAATACAGAGGAGTAGGCACCTCGACTTTTTCCATGGAGGTCGCGAAATTTCTCCACGCAATTGCTTGCGGAAACCGACGATCTTACACCAACCAACACATTTTTGTTTGTTCTGGACATTCAACAAACCCCCGACAAACCAGCAACAAGAAGCCGAAAAAAACAAAACTGCGCCGTGTGTTTTATTTAGCCTACAACAATAATTGCCGATGCGTTAGCCTATAACATTACTCGACGGTGTGTTAGCTTACAACAGTACTTGCCTGTGCGCTCGCGCTTCAGCTGGAGGGTACTAAAACCCCGGGGGGGGGGAGAGTACTACCTCGACCACTAGCAGGCAGAAGGTGGCATTTTGATATTTTCAAGCTTCACCTGAACATGGCCTGGAGGTCGTTGGCAGGGTTCCAGCTCGTGTCCATAAGCACCACTCTATTGGCGGCGACGAGATTGATGCCCATGTTTCCCGCCCTCGTAGAAACCAGGAACACCCCGACCCTCTTGTTTTCGCGGTCGTTGAAGGCCCGGATCATGGCTTGCCTGCGGAAAAAGCACGGTCAATAGAGCACGCTCGAGGTTAAGGCTCAAAACACTGGAGTCGACCGAATAACATTAACAAAGCAATCGGACACATGTATACACACTTCAAGCGCGCTGACGTTAGGCCCCCCTAGATTTGTCGAACCAAAGAGCTCCCCGTGACACAACCGACTCGCCATTTTTTTTCGTCGATCTTTGAGACAAGCACTGCAGGGTGGTTGAACTCCTGCACAACGGGTTGTCGATCGATGCACGCGACACCGCAGCTTCGGTCTGACGTGGACAAAAAACCGGGCTGCTGTTACAACGTGCGTAAGAATCGCGATTCTTGAGAGCGAAAAAGTCATAGAGGTGTCGACAGACACATTTGGAGGATCCACAGGTAAGGTACACAGCCGCCGCATTACCCCTTACTAACTCGCCTCTTTTTAGATGGCGTCGATCCGTCAAGTCGAAAGTAGTGCCTCCCGTTTTCCCACGGCCCCCAACTGCCCGCGTTGCCCGCATCCTTAAACGCGTATCGCCACGCCGGGGCGGGAGCAGGCGTTTTGACGAACCCCCCCCATCCCTTCGTCATGAGAACCCTCTCGATGAAGTCGAGGACAACGCGGCGCTGGCTGAAAACCAGAACTTTGTCGTTCTTGCTGATGGCTCGCGCTATAATCTCGAGCACAATAACCATCTGGGAACGAACGGTAGAAGCGATAAGCCCGGAGAGGAACGTTAGCTACTATGTACACGTGAACGGAGAAGTCGAGAGTGAGAAAACGGGGCGCATGGGGCTTTTTATTAAATCGCGCGAGTACGTAGTAGCGCAGAAGAGGGTACTGAGCGACAGGAAACGCAGCAGCTGCCTCCCAGAGGTTTGACCTCTCGATAATTGCATCCGCGTTCTAGGGGACACCCTGCTCGGGGCGCGTTTTACGATAGGGGTGGCACTTTTTTCCCTCGCGGGGCAAATATTTCCGACTGGTGGGGCTTCTCGACCGAGGAACTATACCCAACAAGGCGTGCCTTTCTTATCGTTTGTTTTGCGAATATGATTCGATACACACCTAGGGTAGCCCTTTTTTGCCTTGCGAGGAAAAATCTTGCGACCGATGGGGCTTATCGGCTGAGGAAATATACGACGTGGTACCCAGTAAGGCATGCCTTCGTGTCGGGTTTTTTTTGCAAACATCTTTCAATGTAGACCTAGACAATGGGGTTGCCCCTCCGGTTGAGCGTGCATTTGTTTTCTTTGGGTCAGTTTTGGGGTGAGGTGAAGACCTCCTTAACTGAGTAAGAGCCTCAGAAAAGTGCAAAGGTGCATGCACCCCTCCACCGTACCATCCGCCTTTGGAACTACCACTGTAGGGAACATGTTTACAGTGGCAAATGGGTTGAACAAGTGTTTCGATAAAACCACTGCTGTAGAACCCATTGCGAAAAACCGAAGCATCCAAGGCTCGAGGGCTCTCAACAAAGGGACACCAACGGTACCGCCATAGCCTCTAGTTTCTGGGCGACCGCGGCAAGGACGCCCCACGCGCTCGGGCGAGGGCTGACACGCCGGAAAACGTCTTGGGAAGGTCGCGTACATGCCTCTAAAGGCTCAAGCGTTTGCAGACATGCCGCAGCGTGAGGTGCAAAAAGTCCCACTACCTGTGGAAGCTCAAGACGTCGAAACCGCACAAACTTGAACAACAATCACCTTGGCGCTGAGCTTGACGTCGAAGGTGTCGTCGAGTGGCAACAGCCGAACCTTGCCCTGCTTCTGTTTCGCCCTCTGTCGCTTTTTTTGCTGCTGCCGCTGCTGCTCCTGCTGCTGCTGCTGCTGTGAGGCTGTAGTTGCACCGCCCGCAGGTCCGCGAGACGAAGAAGCGTTCTCTGGAACAGCCCCCACGAAACCAGTAGCGGGATCCCTTTCCACAGTATCCGCTGCCCCGCCCACAGCCCCGCCCTCCCCTGCGTTACTGACCCTTTCGGGACTGTCGCCCCCGTCCACTATCTCCAAGACTTCGACCTCCAACCTCGGCCGCTTTGCCCCCGTCTCCGGTAAGGTCGACACCGCTGCAACGCCTCCGGCGGAGCTGCAACTCCCTGCCATCTCCTCCTGAGACCTCGCTTCTCCGCAGACTGCAACGCGGGTATTGCAGCTGCCGGCATCGCCGCCTGCACTGCTGCCACCGACGCCTTTGCCACTGCCCTGGTCGCTAATGATTCTGCCCGCATTGATCTCCGTTTCCGGCGACAACGTCCTTAGCGACGTGCAGGCCGCCGACGTCGGCACCGTCACCGGCTCCATTTCGCCCCTCGACCCCGCTGCGTCTAAGACCCGCTCCGGTTGCGGCACGGGGTGGCCGTTACTCCCATGCCTCGGGTCGGATTGCGTGCCTCTATCGCCGCTGGTTGGGATAAGAGGAGCACTTTCGCCAGGTCTGCCATCGCGACCACTTGCAAGAGCGCTGTCATCGCAGCCAATCACACCTTCGGGGGCAGGGGGGCCGCATGCCTCGGCAACGCTGTAGGGGTCAGGTGAGTCCCCAACCTTGGCATCGATGTCGGTGATAGCGGTTGCTGGCGAAAGCTTTATTCTTTTGTTCGAACGCTCGGCGGTACTGCTGCCACTCCCGTGATCAGTCTGCGACAAGCAAAAAGGGTGGGGAGGACATCGGTCAAGCGCGGCGCGGTGGTCGGAAAACTAGCGGGTATATTACTTCTCCCAGACACACACGCCTCCCCTCTCGCGCACTTCGGGGATTGCACGGGAGTTGGATACGTAGGGGAACAATCTCCGGTTTAACTACACCAGCTTGTCTTGTTCAATCTCGTGTCGGCGTGACGCGCTCTTTCTCCTCAGGGGCCGTGGTGAGGGACGAGCAGGTAAAAGCACTCGAGTAATCCCAAAAACAAAAAGGGCACCCCAACATCGGACAACTCGCCGTCAGAAAAAAAAAAACGGTCGACGGGCAGCGTAAAAAACAGCTCCTGCTCCGAACCATGCCACCGGACGCGTGGCAGTCAAAATACCACTTCCGCTCCGCATGCAAAGTGCACGGAGCCGCCCGCATCCCAACCGCAACCCTAAACTACCGCTCGATGTACGGAGCGGCCCGCGTCCCAACCGCAGCCCCTAACCTCTCACATCATCGGACGTATCGAGGACAGCGATGGCCTCGCTTGCGTCGTACTCGCCGCCTTGCACGTCGGCGTTAGCACAATCCGCTTCCGCCTCGGCCTTCAGGGCATTTCGCTCCTCCTCCGCCTCGTACACGAATGGGTGCGTCCACACCAGTTGCAGGCCCGAGAGCACTCTCATTACAGCTCCTTTTCTCGAAGTGAGCCTGAGCGGTGCGCCGCAAGAGCGCGCGCAAGGGAGGAGAGCGGAACCGCGGCTCAGATTTACACAAACAGAATCTGAAACGGTTCATACAAGGTTTACACAGGTTTACCCACGTTTACACACGGGAAAAAAAGTTTACATATGTTTACACAAGTTTACCCACGTTTACGCAAACTCACACAAGTACACACACGGGTACGCAAATTCACACACGTTTGCGCAAGTTAACACACGTCTACACTACTTTAGTTCAAACATTTTTACACACGTTTACACGAGTTCATAAACGTTTATGCACGTTTCTCCAAGTCACGCACGGTGATTACACAAAAATACGCACGTTTACACAAGTTTGTACAAGTTTACACAGGTTTGCCCAAGCTTCAACAAGTTACCCAAGTTTACACAGGGTTACCCGAAGTCTAGACACGTCTACGCAAGTTTACACAAGTTTACGTAAGTTTACATACCTCTACACAAGTTTACGCAAGTTGACTTCCAAGTGTGCACAAGTTTACCCAAGTTTACACAGGTTTGCGCAGGATTACACAGGGTCACCACAGCGAATAATAACCCAACAAAAATCCAACAGTACGAAAACAGCAACAACAACCGCAACAATGACAATAACGACAACAATACCAAATCCAACACCAACAACGATCCCAACACCACCACCACCACGACCAACAACAACAACAACACCAACAACGACACGAACATTATCAACAACAAGCAACAACAAAAACTTGCGCGAAGACGGAGTCTGCTATTAATAAGTCGCAACACCCAAGTCGGCCTTCTGGCATTCTGGCCTTCCGGTCCTACAGCAACCCCCTCCGGCTCTCACTGGCATTCCCTGAAAATTCTCCGCGTGAGCTCCTTCTGCGTCTTGGTCAGCGTAACCTTCAGGACAATCTCTTCTTTCACGACGTGTGAGGGAAGCGTTTTGGCCATAAAAGACACGTCCCTCCTCTGGACGAACCCCCTGAGAGTCTCGTGGAGAACGTGCGACCGGCCTTGGCTCCTCTGCTCAGAGCGGGAGACCCACATTAAACAAACGCCCAGACAAACATCGCGCGAAACACAACGTGATCAAACGAGACGTCTCGGCGAAATTCAGGCGAAACATCGAGACTCACGACGCACGCAGAGTGGGCCCATACCTTTTAAGGCAGGCGACATGCGCTTTCAAGCAAGCACGAGAGGATAGGCGCGTTGCAGGTGATAAGTTTTGGATAAGCCCGAACAGTCACAAATTCCTCAAAGGCCAAAACTTGACTGAAAATATGTCTATGTTTTTAAGGCATGTGTCTTAAATAATGCCTTAGACATGCCTGGAGCCTGTTTAGTCCCCCAACGCACATCCTATACGAACTTCAAGTAGTTTCGTTCAAAGGGGCGAATGCCCTGCATCGTATATATTATATTTCCCCTGCTTTGGGGAGTTCCCGCCTAACGGCGTTGTTTTCCAGTGCCTGTAAGGTCTTTTTATCTTCTTTTTGTTGGTTGACGTAAGATAGGCAAGCTAGGCACGAAAAGGACGTTCACACACGCTCTTTCAGGAAAAGTAATCCAGGCATTTATTTCAGGCGTGCCTCAAAGGCACCGGCCTAGCGTAGAGGCGTCGAAAACAGCTTGCAAACATGACTAATGAACAAATTGATCGAACTCACAGCCGACGAATTTTCTAATGTGTATTTAAAACCACACGTACGATGCCACCCCAATGGGCGAAGAAACGCACCAAGTGTCCAGCCTTGGTTTAGCACCAAGGAAGGTGCTCCTTTAGAGTCGGCAAGGGCGGCCAAAGCTGTGGAGTACAACAAGACGTGGGTGCTAGCATCGCGGGAGAAACTGTGCGTCGGCATGCACTTTACACGTATACGAAGCTTGTGTCGATAATTCATACCAGGTACCTGGTACCGTAGTTGTTGCGGGCCTGCGAGGACTTTGTTTTAGGCTGATTCAGTATTGGAGCCTGTCCGTGACCACGGGCTAGACTCTTGGAGAACAAATAAGACGAGAACAGCAACAATAAAACACCAACACTAACTCCAACACTAACTCCAACATCGTCAACAACAACATAACAACATTCTAAAACACGACATCGGCTGCAGACTCCATGCTTCCAAAAGCATCTACCTGCGCCTGATGCAGGCATTTGAGTCCCCCTCGAGAGCGCAGACTCGCACCTTGACGTCATACGGCGAGCTGTCGAAGAGCATCCCGTTGACGATCGGAGCCTCGAAGTAGTTCTTGAACCTTCGGAGGTCACCAAGCATGCCCTTGCGGACGAAGTCAACCATGGTGTAGTACTCCACCAGATTGTTCTGGAGGGGGGACCCGGTCAGCGCCACCCGCCGCTTCGTCCGCATCTTCTTGATGGCCACCGTCACCTGTTATGGGGGACAGTATTCATAACCAATAACGATGTGTAAGCTCAGTGCATTCCTGATTTTCGGTTCCATCGTGGGTTTTCACTATTTTTTTCTCCATACGAGTGTATCTGTTTTTGTTTAATGCCCCCCGATGCACAAAACAATTCGGAATAAATATCACAACTTCGAAAGCAAAGTGCAAAGCAAAGTATTCTCGGGAGAATGACAACGAAGCGGAGCACTCGCTACGAGAAAGAAAACCAGCGGGCCCCAATGAATACCAGTCTAGCGGCATGCTAGTAAGTACCTGGTACCCGTTTCGCGGCGTGTTAACACGAAACGGTCTTGCGGCGTGCTAACAATACCCCGTCTAACGGCGTGCTAATACCCGCCTTGCGGCGTGCTACGTACCAGTCCCGCGGTGGCGTTATCGGAGGCGGGCGAGTGGGGACGATCAAGCGGAAAGGCATATGCGCCCAAACCTCGCCGTACATCCCACTGTCTCCAACAAAGAAGGGGGAAAAAGCAACACAAACAAGAATACTTCCGTGTATAAGTAACACACGACAGTCGGAACGCCCGAATCCGAATAGGGACAGAGAGCCGTGTATTATTAGTGACCAGCGCCAAAGCCAAAACTTGTTCCGTTCGAAGACTTGAAAACACACCTACGTACATCGTTTTTCTTCTTGTACAATATTTTACGCATATACGAGTACCAACCACTGCATTAGCCCTAGAGTGGTACCCCCCCCCCGTCCCAGACAACCAGGCACCGAATCGAAACAGACGGACATACGAAATAAAAAGGACCTTTACTAGGGCTGTCAGTAAGGCATGTCTTAGCTACTGTAGATATTTGTTGGGTGGCGAAGCAAGCAAACAAACGACCTATTTTTCGATTATCTCAATAAAATTCACACGGTCAAGCCGCAAAACACAACGCACCAGTCACATAGAAAATACGCAGAACTCCGCAAAACGTTCAAAAAAATATCCCCGCTGTAAATAAACCCTAGCCAACAAAGTAAGGGAGCAATCCCGGTACGTATGAATAGGGTCCATGCTTTTGCCCATTTTTTAAGCTGTCGTAAAATTCACGTGATACCTCAGGTGAGATTTATGAAACGGCCTACTATGGTTGAGGAAAGCAAAGATCGGTCGCCACAGCCTGCACATTGTCAGGTGCCGGGTACCACGCATGCAGTGGTGAACACACAGCTGGACCCGTGTGTAGCTACACCGGGGAAACTGCAGCCACGCCAGCATCGCCACACCCTCAGAACCATACGAGGCACGGTAGGGAGACGACAGGGAGGGATATGGTACTCTCGTACCCTCCACTCGTACTATTAATAGGTACCAGGACACGAGACTTGTGCGAGTTTTTGAACACGAGCACGGCACAACTTTTTAATCACGTATTTCTTGTCGCCGTACTGCTCTGCTGTACACACTACCTGGTACTTAAAAGTGAGATGTTCGTTAAAATAAAAATGAGATCGCACGTATGCATGAATACGAGTATGTATGTACGAACTCATATTTCACTACCTGTACCCGTTTGCCGCTGTGCAGCCCTGACTAAAGTCGAAAATGGTCGCAAGTGGAGCCGCGGCGTGAGGCCCCGAGACTGACGGACAAGCGGCGCGCTCGTACTTCCTCCAGGATAAGCACCACCTTCTCGTTGGCTCGTTTTCTTCTCCTGGGAGTACGTCGATCGATTGCCGTTTTCGGCCCGCGATGGCGTCTAATCTAAGCGGAGTATCGTACAAGGCATCTCGTGGGCATCCGAACGGGACAACTTGCCACAGAGCAGCATCGGCGGCCAACCAAGGCCGATGCTGGCCTACCGCTCACGATTAATGTCGCGGGTTCCGCCTCGGGCACTGACTCTATCCGAACTACACCTGGTACACCCCTACGCTGCGGGTCCTGGGCGGTGTGAGTGGGATGCGTATGCAGGATGACCCCAAGCGCAGCTCGCCATTTTTTGTGCGAAAACTATGGGACAGCTTCAAACAGACCCAAAACGTCGATGGGGAAGAGATCTCGACACACACAACAAACACCGCAGTTTCCTTAAGGCTGCAGCGTACTGATACGGGTCCAGGACGATGGGCGCCGGACGATCAACGCCAGCCCGAGTCCGAGCAACTGGCCCAGAAAAGGTTGGATGGGCTCGGTCAGAGCCGAGAACTGGTGTCCCAGCTCTGGGTACGATTTTGACTCATTTCAAGGACTTTGGGTTTCTTCGCTCCAAGCGTTACGGGCAGCCCTCGCGCCACCAAGATCAACCTGAATCGGCATGGCAGTGCTTCGGGTATGCTGTTTTCCCTCCGTCACGCCCTGTAGCTCCCTCCCGGCCGGCAACCCGACTGTCCTCCATCCTCGGATAGGCACTAGATATTTGTGCTAATGTATGCCAACTATTGGCGAATAAAATAATTTTGTGACCATTTTCTATTGGTCTAAAATCATGTCGCAAAAACAAATTATGAAGGCACCCAGAAAAAAACCATGTACCTTATGCACCGCTTCGGGGTTGCTCCCTTAACCAGTCGGCGAGCTACTGCCAGCCAGACCCACAGCCCTGATAACGTGTACATATAATATATATATTTACAAGGCGCTTCGCTCCGCGGGCGGCCTACGCCGCCCGCTACGCTCGCTCAGGAAGGAAAAAAGTACATCAAATTATGCGAGCGAACAGAGGTCCACGAATGTGTTTAGTGTTTTCAAGGAACGTAATTGCAAACCGGCGACTAGATAATGCCAAGAGTCCCGCCGCCATGCTTCAGGAAAAAACAGCTCCGACGTCAGCTTGGATGCCACATATACGCTTCGCGTCGCGGATGTCGTACGTACGTACATACACCCCAGGTAGGGTACTACTGGCTATACTTATTTTCTTCTTTCGATATGCTCTGTCTGTACTGTATGTACGAAGAAAGCGAAAGCACAGCACGGCACAGCAGCAAAAACAACGAAAATGAAACCGAGAACTCGGAAAGGAAAAAAATCCCCGTCCCCTCTCGTGTAATATTTTTCTGCCTGATTGGAACACCTTATACACCCGGTCGAAAAGAAGAAAAGAAAAAATCGCACAGAAGAGCTTCTCTCTCACCCTCGTACGCCGCCCGCCCCTCTCGCGACCACCTCGCTACCGATTCGGTCCGGGTAAAGCTTTTATCACTCTCTGCCACAATCAGCCCCGTCGCCCGCCCCGCGTGAAGCCCGGTGCTCACCGTGGCCGTCGTTCGCCAGCTCGATAACGTTGGTGTTCAAACTGCACACTCCCCTCTTTCAACTTCAGCGTGGTCGCAAAAATAAGCACCGCTTGAACGTTATCTTGCCCTCCCGAACGACCTCCATAACTCGTACATACTCTATCAACAATCATAAATCGAAGCCAGACAAAGCCCGTTCATGCATCCCTCGTGTCTCGAGGCACACGCGACGCCTAGGCACGAAAGCGGCGACTGCGCTCCTTGCAACCCCCCCTCTACCCGCCAGCACCCGCTGGCACTCGCGACGGTGCCGGGTCCTCCCGCGATGCCGTGCTCGGAGAACACACACACGAAACTAAAAAAGAAAAAAGGAAGAAATTACCGAGAAAACAAAGAACTGCTGGAAAGGTCCGGCAAGTAATGAAAGGAGGCGGTTTGGAAGTGGGAGCTCTGAGAGGCCAGGGATGCACCAACCGAGCACGCTCAGGGGTTGTGATCTAAGTATGTAGTTCTATACCTGGGCCTCTTCGTTCTTCAACAAGTGAGCCTCGTCCGCAATGACCACGTCCGGGCCAGGGTCGATCAAAAGCTCCCGAGTCCGATCCCGGTCCTCTCCCGCCTTCGACATGTTCCGGAAAACCGAGTACGACATCACCAGGATCCCCCCATTCGCCTGCCACTGCTCAATCTTCATCAGGCGTTCGTGAATATTGCCGCTGTTAAGGCAGTTACGTGAAAAAAAAGAGGACCAAGGCCGTGAGTTGGTTGACGATAAGTCGACAACTAAATATTCAGGATTTACTTATAGTTGGCCCAGTCGTATGCGAACCTTCCCGCTGTGTATCGAGGGAGTAAAACGAATGTAGCCCTATGAGTTTGACGGGCCATCCCATTAATAAGACGCCGACTCAGTTGTTAGTTGGCTGAGGTATTTCCAGTTAGTAACGAGGGGGAAATTTGCGGAGTCCTGCGTCTCTCTAATACATCTAACTGGTGCCCTTGAGACTCGAGAGAGGTTCCGCAACGTGTGAAGTAAAGGATTGATCCAATGTTAAGGAAGTTTGGGTGAGGCAACTCCTCGCCTGACCAGTAATCAACTATGGAGACAATGCTACGGAATACCGAGTACGGTCCGGCGCAAGAGGCCTCATACATACCAATAATCACATTAAGTGATACACGGCAGGGAAACATGATACATTCGTATCTCCAGCTAGTTGCGTCGGGCAATTTCGCGGGGTTCTGCGCTCTGTGTATACATCTATCAGGCGTGTTTAAGGCTCGGACCGTGTTTTTTTTTATTTGCCAAAAGTAAAATCTACCGTAAGGCAGCTAGTCGGCTTACTTCCCCGCCAAAAACAGTACCTGGTACCTACTAATAGTGATGAGGCCCAGCCAAACTCTCAGCTCCTAAATTAATGACGTCCCACCGTTTTCAGCGAACGTATATATAGGCACAAAGGCTCCTCCGTAACAAAACGGCGATGGGGGGGTTCATACCCACGTGTCGCTGGCGGAGAGCGGGGAGAAGAATAGGGGAGAAAAACGTGGGGCAGTCGAAAAAAACTAGCAGGAAGCAGCAACCGTCACGGCGGGAGCAAACCTATCTTGGACTTGCAAAGGGCCACACATCGGACAGATCATCTGCAGATCATCTACAGATCATCTCTTCATGATCTAGATCTTTGAGGGAAAATATATGCCTGATATGTATGTTCTAGCTCATGTTGCCGGGTGAGAGCCGAAAAATCTGCACGATCTGGCACACATTTCCTGGTTCGATTCCGTACCATACAGATGCTACTGCACGGCATCTTTTAACGGTAGGGTCAGGATCCACAGTGAGGTTTTTTCACCACTTGTTCGAGGAAATGGTTGACATACACTGCCAACGACATGGCTAGAATCAACCCTAACCCTAACCCGACAACCCAATCAGAGCAACCCTGACCCTGACCGTAGGCCAATCAGACCAAATATCGAAGAAGTGGTGGGCTCCACTGTCTTACCAATAGCTCGCGATCAGCGCGACATGTGGGAAAGCGGCACGACCAATTTTTCCATTTACGCGCTGCTACCTCTCCCCGCTCGATTGCTTCGTTTCAGCATTCGGCATTTTTCCCTCTGCTGTCAGCGAACGGCGAGCATGCACCGAAACAAAGCCCCGCGTAGATGTATACCGGTAGGACATCACAGACTTTCCAAAAACAAAAAAATCGGTGTGGGCGTATTGAAAAACATGAACGACGCACGAGACATACGTACACGAGCTACAAACACTGAAATTCGCGCGTGGGCGTGTCGCAAAACATGAGCGACGCTCGAGACAGGCATGTACACATCCTCAGAGGTATTGAATGTCCTCCAATAATGGTATGGCCGCGCATTTCTAAAGACGGAAGGAAGCCGGAAGGCACTCGGAGGAACGCTTCCACCGCGTCGCGAGAACGGTGTCAACACACCAATGAAACGTTTTGCGGTCGCCACTGCGCCGTTGCACTCCTCACGAAACTCCTTCCACCTCCACGAGGATGCACGAAAAAAAATGAGACAACGACGCGACATTCCCGAACATGGTCGGCGTGAAAAGCAACCCAACGGAGTGGGAATTCTGCACAAATTCAAGAGAACATATAACTGGTACCTGGCATACTATTAACTGGTACCAGGTGATTTTTTTCGAACTGCTTAACTTGGTTTTAGTATGTGAACCCCCTTCCACTATCTAGACGTTGGGGGGGGGGGAAATATCGATTTCGTTTTTTTTTTGTTCCCGTGCACCCTCGATCCCCTGACTGAAAATCCCCACCTGTCCACGACGGAGACCTTTCCCCGAGGGTAGCAGTCGCCCAACCACTGTTGTCGCAGCACCATGGAGTAAAAACCACGGAATGTTGTCGTAGCCCCATGGTGTAACAAAAACGACAGAGAAGGTCCCACGCACGATTTCGACCGATCAAGTGAAGCGGCAAAAGGAGTGAGGTCACGAGATGGCAGCGTGATGAAATATGCATATGCTGCTACGGCTGTGACTTGGCCGGGCTTAACGACTAGTTATTAGTTGGGTGGGGAAATATGCCAACTAACTATAAACACATCGAGCCTCGAACGCGTCAGCCAAGTACAAAGACGCAGAACTCCCGCAAAATTACCCCCCGAGCCTAATTGTACCGCCTAGTCCACTAACAACTAGTCGGCGGCCTGTAGTCAGAGAAGTCATAGCCCTATGGGCAACCAATATTCCCTCGAGCGAAAGCGAGGGTCGTGAAAGCGGCAGACAAAAGCTTCGAGCGCCAGCAGGGCGAGGCAGTGGCGGGAAAAGTGAGAGCAAGATTTCGAAAAGGATCACACAATAAATATCGTAAAACGCTTCAATGTTGCCAAGGAAAGAGCGATCGATCCTCGACGCTCGTATCACTCGACAACGGAAAGGGCCCCAGAAACGAAACAAACGTGTTTTCGGACAGCTCTCCACCAGTTTTAAAAAAACACACACACGGTTCGGCACATTTAGGCAACCCCTCCCGTTGTGGAAATATCGAGGGCTGAAAAAACGCCAGCACCCCTGTGCGGAACCCGAGCGTTTTACGGGTTATTGCCCTACTAGGACGTACAGCGACCGAAAAACGCCGATTGAGAGGCCATCGGCCGTATCGAAGAGTCCAGGAAGGGCCTGAAAACAGCACGAGCGAGTGTCACGGTGCTGCCTGCGCGCAGTTTCGCACAGCTTCTTGCCTGGTACATTGCGGCGATTCGGACACACAGCTCCTACCCCTACCTCAGCAGTCTGGGCTGCTTCACTTGGCCGACGCGGTAACCGTCGGGTAATTTGGTAATCGTCAGGTACTTTGGTAACCGTCAGGTGAATTGGTAACTCGGGGAATTTGATAACCGTCAGGTAATTGGGTAACTCGGGGATTTTTTTTTCGTAACCTCAACATGTATTCTACCTGAAGCCTCGAAAGGGGTACTGTACGGGTATCACGTCACTGCAGGAACTATCGCACACTATTAATAGGTGGGTTCCCAATATCAACGATGACATCAAATTACTGCGGAAGCCAGGCTTTAAAAGCTAGTGATAGAGCTACATGTCTATATATATATTATATATATATACATATATCCGGAGTTAGTCGCACTAAATCCTATCTCATTGTTGCTGTTCCGCTTCCTGAAATAATCTGATTGGCTAGATCACGCCCAGCATGAACCTCTACTCCAACCTTATTGGAGCGAACAAAACAAATGGACCGGGTTGTTGCTTTCTCTTTGCAGGAAAACAAAGCGCCAGTCTACACTGGCCACGGACACAATCAGCCAATCGTCACCCCATGTGCGTATCATACCTTCTCGAGCTCCTCCTGCCAGTTCCTCAGGACGTTCTTCGGAACGAGCACTAGGCACGTTCTCAAGAACGATCTCGGCCGACGTTTCGACGACGCTGCTAAAGCCTTGGACCTTGCGCTCTGCGATCCCGAAACGTTCGCCTCTGCAGGCTGCGTGGATGGGCTCGGAAGCGTTGCCGCCTCCGTAACTACCTCGTTAGCCAGCAGCACGTGAATCATGGCGATGGCCTGGAGGGAACAGTGAAGGGAATCGGGTCCAAGCGTAAAAAAACAATTTCCAGTTAATCGGTCGGGGTTCCACATAGTCAGTCGTGGGAGTGCTACATCGCCACAAAACCCCGAAACGAAATGGTGCCCGCCCAAAGGTCGACTCGACATCCTGCCGGCAGCGATGCGTACTAAAAAATTGTTATTGCCATCAAACTGTCCTACTGCAGTGGGTACGACTGACTGCACGGTGTCCGCGCTCCCCGAAGTGCCACCGTGTCGGTCATTTGGGTATTCTTGGTGACGATAGCCTTTTTCGATTCGCCTCGAAAAAATGAAAAAATGACGGTGAAAAAAGGCACACCGTTCGTGGCAAAATCGGGCGATAGGGCCTTTTCGGGATTCGCGTCCAAGCATGCCTTTGTATCATAAAGACTATTTCACTGTATTTTGTTTCTGTTGTGACATTGTTTTGCATTCGTTGAACCCCCCCCCCCCCCCCCCGCCCGTATATAACCCGTGCCCACCTGCAACGTCTTGCCGAGACCCATGCAGTGGGCTAAGATGCACCCGTTTCCCTTGGCCCCCTCGCCTCCGTCCCTGAGTTGCTCCGTGTTCACCACCAGGTTGTCGTACATAAACTGCACGCCCTCCACCTGCACACGGCAAAGACACGCGTGTTTTTAAAGTTCCGTGCTCCGTGCAACTGCGCGTTCAAAAGCAAGAATCGATCTGTGTACCCTAGCGAAGCCTTTCAAGGTACTTCCGCGTGAGTGTCTTCCAGTGTGACACGAATGACCTTGGCGTTTTCATGCTTTTGCTATATAATATATACTATATATATTATATTATATTATATTATAATATATATTATATATTATATAATATATATAAATATATATATATATATATATATATGTTCGGAGCAGCTGTGCCTCCCGCTTCCATGCGCGCCAAGCCCACAACAAACCACAAGCAAACACCCAGACAAGGTACAGTAGAATAACATGTAGACAAACAGGCCACCAACACAGCCAACTAGCCAAACAAGGCGAACGAGCAAACAAACGCAAATCACAATAAACAAACCAAACCAACAAACAAACGCACGAACGAACGAACGAACGAACAAGCCAACAACAAACAAAATACGAAAACAAAAACAAGAAAAACAAGAAAAACAAGTTCACACAACAAAAACATACACACAATACATACCACACACCACACGTCTTTTTTTTTTGCGTTCGCAACCACATCGATTCCCCCTCCGCAAGCATCACTCGTGAAGGCAAGGGCAGGAAACAAACATAGCCTAAGTTGCGGCGGTTCCTCTACAGCACCGGAATGCGCCAGCCAACGATACCGGCCCTAAAGCAGAAACCGACACTACTCCGCACACTGCCGCATCGGTGAATCCCATATGTGCCAAGCGATTCCGTAGGCACTACAGCGGGCAACCGGCACGATAGATTGACCACTCGTCCTGTACATCGATCAACGTATGTCAATCCCACCCCAGCTCCCTCCTGACCTGGTGTTTCAGGAGATGCCTGCCAAGGAAGGGGGCTATGATTACCACCTTCTCCGTGCTCTTCCCCGCCTCAGCTGGAACAACCTCCAGGACATGCACGTCGTCGGGATGAACTTCCTCTGTCTCGTACATGGGGCTGATCAGAGACTGCACCTGTCACAGAGCACGACGGATACATGTACCCGAAGTATATTTTTTAACGAACGCGGGACGTGCTCGTATAGCAAGCAACGTGAACGTTGTGCAAATTGCTGCGGCGCTTGGGTTGCATGATTCCTAGTATGGTGGTGCAGATATAACCCACCCTACATGGTGCGCACATCATCGTGAAAGCGCCGCCCGCTGAGTGCGCGCTCCGTGCCTGCTGTAGTTCGCTGATATTGCACTGTTAATAAAACGAAACTGGACCTTTGGGAGTACCCACCAGCTGCTCGCATCTGTGATTAATCATCTTGAGGACTTACTCCAGAGGCGATAATTGACGATACAAAATTGACGATTACAGCAATGGTCACCGCGTGATTGGGGGATGATACAATCGTTCGGTTCCGAGGTAGAATGGTTGAATGCAAGGGGTCGTGCGGCACGGGCGCATCGTATGACCCCACGTACTGCTGAGCGATCACGCTACTCGTAGACGGTCGACACCGCCAAAGTTATCATGGTGTTGGCCATTGCCTCGGGGTCCCAAAGGGAAGAGTAGAAGATAAATACCGTAACAATGCTACAGTACAGCAAGCGCCCCGCCCTGAGTACAGCCCCGGGGCCCTAATTCCAGCGAAAACGAGCAAAATCCGAAGTAAATAAGCGCCCCCTATTGAAACAAAAAAGTGAAAAACGCCCTCGCCACGTAGCAAACGCCCCCCCTTTCCACACAGTCGGGGTAAAAGAACCCGGGGCGGAGCAGGAACGCCATTTGAGTGAGAGGGATGGAGGTGTTTCTGGAGCAGGCGAGGCGGGTGTTCAAGATAGGAAAGTCGACATCTGTGCAGGTGTATGTGTTGCGCAACAGCAGAACAGACATGGTCAACCGAGGGCAAAAAAACATACACGTTCACCCCCTTCTGCCATCCAAACGCAAGTATCACCCAGATACTCGGACGAGTACCGTAACAATGCTGGTAAACACCCTGCCCGGAGTAAACGCGCCATTTCGGTTCGGCTAGAAACGGCCATAATCCGGAGTACACGCCCCCTATTCGACTAAAAAATACGAAAAACGTACCGGCCACGTAGCAGACGCCCCGGGTCGCCTTTTCACGCTTGCACAATCACAACGCCCCGGGGTGCGTTTACTAGCATTATTACGGTACCTGGTACTGCTACACACGAGAGGGAACGCCTCGAAAAAAACGGCGAAAACCGGCTGCCCATGCGCATCGGTGCCTCCTACGCAAACACGGACCTCGAAGAGGGGAAGAGGATGGCTGGGCTATTCCTACTATACGCTCGATGTGGATTTCCATCCTTTCCCGAAAAGGCTGCAATATGTTGTCCACAGCCTTGCTCGCTTAGGCGCAAGGTAGCCTTGCGACAAATACAAAATGGAAAAATATGCGCCGTTAATGGGCGGGCAGACTCAGAGCTCTCTCCAACGTTTGCATCCCAAGCCTCGCCCTCCTAACGTGAAACGAAAAACACACACGCCCATTTGACGAGCGGGAAACGTTTACCTGGTACACGCATAGCTGTCTCCAACGTTTGTAGCTCAAACCTCGCGCTTGTAACAAAACAAAAAACACACGCCCATTAATGGGCGCGAAATGTCCAGATGTTTAGTCTAGCTATCGCCACCGTTCGTAGCTCAAGGCCTCGTACATGAAGCGCCTCTCCTTCCACCAAATTGCGTACCTGTGTGGGTGCTCCACGGCCCCTGGCTCTGGGGGGGGTCCGCACCGTGCGCGCTGCGACCTTTGTCGTGTGGGGCAAAAATAACAACGGGGGGGACAGAGGCATTAAATCTCCAGCCGGTCATCAGGCACGACAGAGAGCCACGGCGCATCCGCTCGAGAAGAAACGTGGAACAACGAAGAAGGGAGCATAAAGCAGCCTGTGTTGTGGCTAGAACCATGCCTGTGCTGTGGCTGGAACCATGAACAGGCAACACTGATGGCGCTTACAGACATGCCTCTCGTTGCCGGATATTTTCCTATTCGCTTGAGTACTTCCTATGCTACACTGCGGATACGTATGTATCTCTTCGGGACTTCAGAGGGAGAAAGTGTCCGAGACACATGACGAACAGTGCATCAGCCACAGTAAGCAGCCCGCGCTGCTCTGCGGCAGGGGATGTGTCTGAAGCGCACAGTAGCGAGCGGTACGACACGCGCTCAGCATGGTGATACTCGTACAAACACTGCTACACGCTCTTCCCTACAGTAGACGCGTCGTTTTTTCGGTCGCTAGTGGCGCTCAACGAAGGGAATAGTCTAAGAGAGGAAGGGGCCCGCTCGCAACACGCTCAACGTTCGTACCTTCTGGGACCCAGGAATAGAGACCTAAACACGACAAGTGCGCTCTTATCAAATGTCTAGGAGGAGCATGCAGCATTACTAGTGTCTTTACGATGCACGCGTGGCTTACATCTCCCCAGGTACACCATGTTGCACCACGAGACACACACTCCACTCCCGGCAGCCCGTGCATCTTCGTGTAAACAACGCTATACTACGTTATAGGTCGAGCCAGTATATTCCGGCATGTTTTCCCTCCGGAGATCCAAGGTCCATTGACCCTGCTGGGACGCAGCATCCGTGTCCTACCTTACAACTATAACTCACACATCGGACAGATCATCGATACTCGTACCCCACTTCATGATCTAGATCTTTCGGAGTAGGTAGGTTCCTGATCTGCATGATCTGTTTGATCTGCAGCTCATGTTCTGGGTGGGACCCGTACAATCTGCATGACTGTAGGACATGTTCCCTGGGTTGGGTGTGTACTGCACAGATCCCGCACAACATCTCGAAACGGCGGGATAGGGTCTAGATTGTGTAGATCGTGATTTGCCCGACGTGTTACTTGCACTGCAGTCCGACATCAAAAGCAACACAACCTAACCTAGCCATACCTGTTGCCGTCGGGTTTGTGATATATCAGCATGCTACCCCCCCCACGGCGCAAAAAGGAGACGTCAACGAGCCTCAACCAAACGCACGTATTACAGGTGGCGCATTGCCAAACGCAAGTAGTACAGCTGGCACATTCGTGGGCGTTCCATGCACATGACGACTCGTCGCCGCGGCGTGTGAGCTTCAACGGCCAGTACGGCGAGATTTGTTTTCGTCATCAACGCCTTTTCCGGTGAATATCCGGCGAAAAGGTCTGCTATATACCCTCGCAAAACCCGTCCAAGGGGGCTCTCACCCTCTTTAGTCGCTCCCGCTCCTTATGCTGAAGTCCTTCCACCTGGAGCAATGATATTAGGGTCGTGGTGGGGGGAAACGTACCGCTGAGCGACGATCAGAAAACACCTTTATACACGCGCAAAGCGCAACAATTTCCACCAGACACCACTATGACTGTTCCGTTAGGATTCGCTTCAAGGTTGTGTATCGCCGGCAAGGTAGGTCGATTTCAAACACAAGAGCCCAAGCAGAGATCACCTTGGGCCCTGTAGCTTTGTCTCGATATTGCGACAAACATCATACGTGCATCTCAGCAATTCCTTGCCATTAGCATGACGTCCCGCACCTCTTTCTCCTGCTGCTTGTCCAAGGGGCCTTCGATCCTTCTCCGTGCCGGCTGAGTTTGCAAAAACATAACGTCCTCGTCCTCGTTATCGTCGTCCTCCCCTTCGTCCTCCTCCTCCTCCTCCTTCTCCTCCTCCTCGTCATCGTCGTCCTCTTTCCGCTTGCCCCCCCGTTTCCTCTCTTTCTTTCCTTTTCCTTTCCCCGCTGCCCCTCTCTCGTCCAACGAAGACTCCTGGTCGTCATTGCCGCTTGAATCGCCCCTAGAAGCGCTGCCGGAATAGCTTGATTCGCTTGACGAAATTCGCCTTCGCCTCCGCGCTCTTCTTCGCCTCCGCGCCCTTCTTCGTGCGGTGGACCTTGAGACGTCCATCTCGCCAATAATATCAATAGTGCTTCTGCTACTAATGCTGCTTCTGCCACTGCTGCTGCTGGAGTCCCTGCCCAACGCTTCCGACGCGGAACCCTCCTGGTGGCGGCCATCTAAACCTTTGCGTGCCGACGGAGGACGCCCCTCCGACTCCTTCGAGTCCACAGAAGAACGCGGAGAGCCACTCGGTCCACGCCGAAAGCCTACGCCTTGCCCCCCTCCCGACGTGGTGCCTGCCACCGCACCGACCCCACCGCTCGCTTTCCCTTTTCCTTTCCCCCAGAAGTCATCCAAGTTGGGGTTACCGCCAGCACCAGTCTCCCTTGCCTCGGGCGCAGGAGGAGTCCCCTTCCTCGCTTCTTTTCGGGAACCTGCGGCGACAGCGCCGGCGCCGCCCGTTCTAAACCGGTGCTCGGAAGGTTCCCGGTTGACCGGTACAAACTCCGCGCCGCTGCTGCTCTCATCGTCCGACAGCGTCAGATCGACAACGCCCTGCAACGCGTTCCGCGCTGTCGCCTTGCTTTGCCGCCGATCGCTGGCATGCCCTCCGTCCGCTGACCCTTCGCCACCGTTTTCGGTGTTCCCCGTGTCACCCGGAGCTTTGGCGTCAGAGGCATGGGCATCGCTGCCATCCAGCTCGAATCTGTCGCCGCCGGCAGACGCTGGCGTTGGATCTTCAGGTTTGGGACAATTCAACCGAATGGCCTTACCGACTACCACCTCACACGCCTCCCGCGCAGAATCGCGCATTCCGCCGGCAGCGTCCGCGTGCTCGCGATCAATGCCACCGCCGGCCCTATGCGAGGCATCGCTCGTGCCGCTTTCAATGGGTCCCGACTCACGCCCCGACTCGCCGCGGGCGATGCTTGCGCCTTCGTGCTCCATCCCATCCTCACATTTCCCATCCGGTCGACCATCGCGCGTAGATGATGCGTTGACCTGCGCAGCGATCACCGCTAGTTTGCACAGGTTGTCACCAAACCCGATGATTCCGTTTTTTTGTTCCGGGGCCATTCCTGGCGCTCTCAGCCGGACGTTACCATCCGCGGACGCCTGCTCTCCATTGGCGGCGTCAGAAGCATCGTCCGGGTCCTCATTGGTTTCCTCCGAGGCCCGATATGTGTGCTCGACCGTGTGGGTATCCTCCACAACAAAGCCAGCCGCCGTGGCGAACTGCAGGCAATGGACGCGCCCGCAAACCCAGACAGCGTCGGGGCTGCCCGCGCTCCGGATCAATTCTGCGGCAATGCTTGCTTTCGATCGACTATTGTTTCCCTTGCGCCCCCCCCTGCCCCCCCCACCGCCGGTCGCACCATCGCTGGCCCCACTCCCGCTAGCCCCGCTACCACCGTCACCAATCGTAGTAGTGTTTCCTTGGGAGTGCACACCTAGTGTGCCATCACCAGCGGCGGGGCAAGAGACCAACGAGGAACCGCTAATGCTCCCCCCGTCCCCACGAGGGCCGTTTCGGCGTGAAGGAAGCACGCCATCACCACCCCCGTCGCCGTCGCCACTGCTGGCGGCTACTTCCCTCTCGGCACCCGGTCCGATTTTTGCGGTCCCAATCGCCAGAGCGGCAGTCTTCTTATCACCCTTGACACCAGGATCCTCTGCAGGACGCGTTTGTCGCATGCGCTTCCATTCTCCCGACACAGTTGACATACACACGCAGCAATGCATTCCGGGTGGACTGCTCCTTCCTCGAAGCGTCGCGATCCGCGCTGCTCGCTTCTGTCGTCATCAGAAAAAATAACAAGTCAGGCAGAAAGCGGAGGAGGTTGCAGGCACGGTGGGGTGGGAGGGGCTCAAGGCTTCGACGCCGTCAGCAGGAAGAGTCATTCAATAAAACGCAACGACAGGTTAAGTCTCCAAACCTCCGTGAGGAATTGCGAAGGCGCCAAGTCACTATGGTAACAGAGACCGGCTAGCATGGACGAGCAGCTGACTACGGGCGGAGTGAGCTGTAGCGTCGCAACCACGAGGAGGAACGGGCTCGGCTACAACGTCCGCCCCCGCAATGCCTGGCCTCCTACACGGCTTCATTTTGGCGAATACACCCGAGTGAAGAGTCTAAATATCCAAGAGAAAGTACCATCAAGGATCTACAGCAGCCCGACAGCGACTGTGCGATACCCACCACTTTATCACGTCACTTCACCACCGCTAGCCTGATCCACAGCCTGTGTTTTAACGATATACGAAACACTGCATTTACCTGGTACAGTAGAGATTGCTGTGCATCCCGTATACTAAAGTGGCTTTATTTCTCCTGCTGCACCCCCTTCGTAATTCAGATCCGGGGTCACATAGCGGTTACTCCTCCCCCCGTCCTACTATTACGGGGGACCATAGTAAATAGAACCTACCAGGTATGGTACACACAAAAACCTGTATATTGACCTATTTTTACTTACAATATTTGGTCCTATTTACTATGGTCTCCCGTAATACGGAGCACGCCCTTCACCTTTAAGGTGGGAAGGGCTTAGTCCTTTCTTCCCCCGTCGGCTCCCGTCGAAATGTGCATACATAGGCTAGGCGATTTATGCATATCCACTTTTGCACAAGAAAAAAAAGTTTGGGGGGTCTCAAGCTCGCGAAATCGACCGTAGTGTTAAGAATGTTACCAATAGACCACCAGGAACGTCGACATTAATACACAACCCACCGAAAACTCTCGACATATTCAAGATTTACAGTACCACGCACAGTTTGCCTCCACAGCGACTGTAGTCATCCATATCACGTCACATTCCCCGCTGTTTAATCTGCACATGCACACACCGTACCTTCTCCCCTGCCCTGGTCTCGTGAACTCGGTCGAAAAAGAGGTCCACAGCGCGCATCTGTGCTCCCTTGGCTGCCTCTAGCAATGCCTGCAAATCCCTTCGACCTTCCGGCTTGAAGACGTTTTCGTCTCCAACCCCCAGCTTCCTCAAAAGGGTAGCTAGACCGTCAACCGCAGCATCGTCCACAGGCATAGCTTCCAAAGAAGATGCGTCGGGCGCGGGCGTCGGTGGGAGCTCGTCGCCGCCAGTCCCCTCGCCACTCGTGAAGCCGCTTCTGTCTTCACCTCCACCGCTACCTTCGGCGCCATCAACGCTGCCGCGGCTGCTGCCGCCGCTGCTGCCGTCCCTGCTGCCGCTGTCCCTGCTGCTGCCGCTGCTATCCTTTTCCGGAGTTCTACGAAGTTCCGGCCCGCCAATCTCATCCGGCGACAAATCAAAAGCCAGCGGCGACTGCGTCATGTACTCGCCCTGCGCCTCCGGCGCAACGACGGGCCGCTGCTCATGCTTCGGCGTTTTTAGTTCGAGACCGCTTCCAGCGACCGCCGCGTCGTTGCCACACGGTTCGCCAGAAGATAGCGACGGCGAAAACTCGATCCTCGAACCGGCGGCATGCTCGCCGCCAACGACATCCTCAGACCCATGCCCACCTCCGTTCATCGCTTGCTCTTCTACCTCAAGCTTTGTAGTCGATCGATCGGAAGGTCCCAGGTCTCCCCCTCCGCCGCTGCCACCGCCGCTATCCTTGCCTGCGAAACGGCCATTTTCGTTTCTACCGCGGTTCTTAACCCCGGAGCTCTTCTTCGCCGGAGCACCAACACCCTTGTCACGCGCGGGCTTCCGGTTTGTGCTGGCCTTAGGGGCCCTCGGCGCTCGCGGAGCGCGCCGCGCGCGGTTTCGACGAGACTTGGAACCTGTGGTCACGGCGTTTCGACGTTCCTTATTGACCGCTGCACTATCGTCGGCTTCGCTTCTTCCTTTCATCGCGGGTTTCCCCTCGGCGTTCATCGCTATGTCAAGCAAACGGGCCGCTTTCTGTTGCGGGAGGAGGGCAAGCGCGTGCAGGTGGGGGAGTGCCGTGGGCGTGTCGGCGGGAGGGGGTGCTGAGCAGACGCTTGCGATGCACCCTACGATTGAAACAGAGAGGTCAAAACAGTTTACTAGATGATGTGAGTGCTTCTGGTAAAGAGCTAAGATCGTGTTCATACGTAAGTCTCCATAGAGCGATCGGAGCACCAGGTAGACAGTGACCTTTTAAAGCAATCATCGAGTGGAAGCGCGAGTACACGTCGGAGCCGACATAGCAGAGTGCACGAGCAAAAGGCACTACCATATCATAGCTGACCGGCTTTAAAAGGAACAGTGCCAAGATGATACTGGGCAAATCACGCATCCACAGCATCCACACAGACAGAAGGGTCAAGGACCTGTCCGCAGTTTTCCTACTGGTCATAATATTAACGGAAGGTCTGGGTGGGAAATCCCTGGTCGGGCAACAGGGACGTTATCCAGGGCCGCCACGTTAATATACTTTTTAATTCAATTCGGACGTGCATGATAACGTCACTTTAGTGTTTTTCGTAGGCCACAGTGGTACACGCAGCACTCACCCACAGGAGTTCGAACGAAGCAGGCCAGTACAGGACGATAGGAAACGTGCGTCGTGAGCCGTCTGTTTACCGGGCGTCATAAATCGTGCGAATCGTAATTCCGCCGCGCTTTTTTTTACATGTAGTCAACACAAAACAAGGACTCCAGAACGCCAAGGTTGCGGTGTAGCGTACAGAGCATTCCGTAGTGAAGACAGGACAACAAGGGCCTCGACAAAACTTGGTTAAACGAGCAATGGCGTATCTCGTGACCACCCACGTTGCTTTGCAGCTCACAAGCGATGTGCTTACATCGAGCTCATTCATAAAACAGCATGGAGTTACGAGTACTGTACGGGTAGCTTATAGAGTTGGTATATTCTAGTTTGACCCAGCTCGTATAGACGATAACACGTGCCCCATGTCTTACGGCGGTTCGACCCCCCGAATCTTACCGCTGCCGAATGACCATATTTGACACTGCTCGCTCTCAGGTACGCGCCCACTCCAGTGCCTAAATCTTCGACCTGTATCGGTACGGCAGGCACGGCCGGAATATAACGGGTGTAGGCAAAGTTCGTGGTGTACGACGGGCGAGACAAGCACAACGCTGAGCATTTTTGAACAGGGATAACAATAATCAAGAACCGCGTCCACGGCGAACTTCCACTCCATAAAGACACGCGACATTGCATCCACCGCGAGAAGTTCCACCGGAATTCCGGTCCGGACGAGGTGCTCCGAATTTCTGGCGGGGGGGGGCTGTGCCTTAGGTGTTGATTTTCCAGCGACATCCGTGTGACTCCGCCGGATGTGCTAGCATTTTCTCCTCAGTGAACATGAGTCCAACAAATTAGAAGTAGTTTGTCCCCGATGCATAGATCCACTTCTAAACGGGTTCTGTGAGTAATACGAGAAAAGTTGCCTCGCGAGGCAATTGCGAACGGACAAAAAACCAAATCAGCTGCTGGTGGGCCCAAGACAAAACCCACTCCATCTGCTGCCACACACGTGACATAACACAGCAGCATCGCTCTGGGCGTTGACGACACCCACAACAACAAGCAGCCACGAGACGGAATCAATGCCAACCCAAAGAGCTCTTGTTTCCATCACAATTCGCGCGATTCACGGCCGCCCACCTTGTCCCCACCCAACGAAGGGGTGACTGAATTCGGCAACAACTCATAAACATTGCCGAGAGTGCACCCTCCGTTCCCCACGCTTCACCCCCCCTCAGAAAAAGCATCTGATGAAAACGCCATCACCGATATGATATCAACAAAACCCACCTGAAGGGAAGCAATGTCCAACATCCCCGTTCCCACCGTCTCAACCATGGACACCGTGCTATCAGCGTCTCCCAACGCCGAGTGCAGCTCGGTCCGAAGGCGGCGCCAAGCGTCCGTCAAGTCGGTCCCGGACGCGTTGCCCCAGAAGTCACCCGCGGCCGAGCCTCGCCCTGTCGCCGTCGGTGAGGAGGGACCGTTCCAAGGTGGGAACGGGCCAGCGGCGGAGAAGCGCGCACCGCGGGGGAAACGTGGGGGAAAGCGGGAGGGCTGAAACCACACAACAAGAAACTCTGGTGTGACGAACCACATCATTCAGCTTACGTGCGTGCGTACAGTATTTATGTTTACAATACAATTATTTCGCTTCGACGGCTATTCGTAAGCACCATAAAAGCGCCATGGATCCACCATGGACTCACCACGGAACCATCAGGGTGGTCCATGGAGCTTCCATGGTAAGTCCATGGTGTTTGCGTGGTGGGTACAAGAGTGGATGTCCATAGTGGTTCCATGGCGGATCCATGTTGGGTCTATGGTGGGTCCATGGGCGGTCATTAGCGGTTCTATGGTGGTTCCATGGTGGTTCCATGATGGTTCCATGGTGGTTCCATGGTGGTTCCATGGTGGGTCCGTGGTGGGTCCGTGGGGTTCCGGCGTGATGCCGTGGTCTACCTATGGTGCTCTCATGGTGTGTCCATGGTGTGTCCACGGTGGGCCCCGTGGTGATGCCAAAATACGTTAATAGAGCTTCCGAAGTGGATCCATGGTGGGCCCACGGTGCTTCCGTGTAGGGTCCACGGTGCCTCCATGCCTTCATGATGGCTCAATGCTGTGTCGATGGCGGTGGTTCCGTGGTTAAGCCATGGTGTACCCATGGTGATTCCGTGGTGGGTCCATGCTGGGTCCATGCTGGGTCCACGATGCCTCCATATGCCTCCGTCGTGGTTTCGTGGTGCCTCCGTCGTGCTTACGTGGTGGGCACATCGTGGCGGGTTCATGGTGGGTCCACGGTGGGTCCATGGGGGGTCAGTGGCGGGTACATGATGGGTCCACGGTACCCCCATGGTGTTTCCGCGGTGGATCCATGGTGCCTCCATGACGGGTCCATTGTGAGTCCATGGTGCTACCATGTTGTTCCCATGGTGCTTCCGTGGTGGGTCCATGGTGCTTCCATGCCTCCATGGTTAGCGCATGATGCTTCCATGGAGCTTTCGTGGTGTACCCAGGGTGAGTCCATGGGAGCGTGCTTCTCTTCTATGCTGCTTTGGTGGCGAGAAACCAAATACAACAATGTACATCGCCACTGCTTTGGGAATCTTCATGAGCAAAAAAAAACAAAAAAAAAGACGAACGAACATGACGATGACATATGATCGACCCGGGCATCTGCTGAAGGGTAGTAAGCGTAGTGTCGGAAGCACAACGCAAGGACTTACAGTATAATAGTACGAGACGTGCCCAGAACGATACTACTCGTACGTGCCGTTGCGCGGTCATGCTATTGATAGGAGCACGGGCAGACTTTCGATTCGGTCACATATTTATTTGTCTTGGTCAAAAAGTCAAAATATACTGTATACCCGTTGTATACTATACTTCGTATACACATACTGTAGCTGTGGATTAAATCGCCACAATAAAATCTGAACCAACGATGAACACAGTAAACCTTATGGGGGAGGTCGAAGATGATCGAAACAGAAGCGATGCCGCCAAAACATACGCCCATGGCAACTTTGAGCACGAGCACGGCTCTGTCCCGTAGTGACGCTAAGCGTGGCTATGTCTATACCGCGCATCGAGCCCCGCCAGCTCAGCGCCGACCGACTATATCCACGTGCGCGAAATACGTGTGTGCTCTACCTTCAAGTGGCTGTCTTACATGTGCCGTCGACGGCTTGGATCTGCCTCTCCAGTACCCTGCACTCGGACACCAGGTCTTCTCGATTGGGTGGTGGAGATTTTTGTTCGCCGCCCTCCTCTTCGCCGCCAAGCCTATAGTTTTATGCAAAGCGTCATGTTCGCAAAACCATCCAAACAACGTTTAGAACAAAAAAAACAACGATGGCACGAACGCGATATCGTAGAATACGTATGCTGTACGCATACATACGAACAAAAACCACACTTGCCAGTATTCAAGATGGCGCATTGTCCGGCAATCGTCAGGTGGAGAATTTCAAAGCATTCACACGTCGAACAGACCACGATATAGATCATCTAGATCCTAACCTGCTGCTATGAGATGCGGTGCAGGATCTGTCGAAGTACAGATCCGACCCAGGAAACGCGATCGTACAGGATATACGGCTCCCATCCTGCAACATGAGTTAGATCACGCATATCAGGAACGCATCTGCGTCGAAATACCTATAGACCATGAGGTGGGAATCGATTATCTGTCCCGGGTGTAAAAAAAGCGGAAGTACCGGCTCTGGCACATGTGTCCCGAGCGAACCGCACCGAAATTCAGAGACGGCCATAAAAATAGCACTTCCGCTTCGGTTTATAGATTTACGAGCATCTCACGTGCGCAGCAATTGAAAACAGAACGACGTTACATCCCAAACGCAACTACACTCGCCTTTCAGAAGGAAAAACTGCAGTCATCTGAAATAGAGTTTGGCAATATTTTGGGGCAGTGAACAATGTGTTATTAATAAGCCCTTGAGGACTTCTGAGCGACAAAAAGTTCAAGGGATTACCGCCGAGGGAAAACGCACACACACACCTCGATGTCGCCTCTGAGGCCCTCTCGCGCGTTGCCAGGCGCGTCCTAACCCAGCGGACCACCATGCCAAACTGCGCAGCCCGCTCGCCCGTCAAGCCCCATTTTTCCACGTCCTTGGTACACGGACGATCGACGCTGACCATCTGGGTCCGTGGGTCCGTGAGCCAGCACCGACAAAGGTGGGAGTCGCAAACAGGGGCAGGAAAGGGTGAAACGAAGAGTATCCGCACGAACGTGTGTTGTTGCAGCGGTGATATGGCCCCGCTCACGGTGATAAGAGTTCCTTCGAACGATAAGGCGGCGAAAAAGCAGTACGCCGACAAAACGTTGCTGCAGCAGCAGCAGCAACAGCACCAGCACCAGCACCAGCACCGGCAACAGCACCAGCAACAGCAACAGCACCACCAGCAGAACGCTCGACGCGACAAGAGACGACCCAACAAGGCGCGACCGTCCGACAATGTTGTCGTCGCCGTCGCTTGCGTTGCGCTCGTGCGTTCGTAACGTTTTAGGCACGCGGTGCCAGGAGGTACGTTGCCTCATACGCGACGGAGTATGTGCCTACAGTGACGACGTTAACGTGATAAAACTCTGGCCGCTCGCCGTTCACAGCCCCAGCCCCATCGTTCGACGTCACTTCCCCGCGAGGTTCAGGTTTACCAATGGTCCTTTGATACTCGTGTCCTCGGCCCCCGGCCCTCCAACAATATAGCGGTAAACTCCAAGGAAAACCGCCTGACGATACTTGTATGAAACACTCGGGGCCGAGGTCTTGACTAAACCAAAAGTCATTACTCCAGAAAGGTTTCACATTTCAGGCGTCCAGCGCACGCGTTCCTTGTCGAAAGGTTGAACACGCCTCTCCGAAAAATGCCCCGCGTTTCTTGACGGAGGGTCCGCGCGACTTTCGTGGCATAATAATGTGGGAGATCCCGCAACTCGGATGCAGTTCTAGGGTGCCAGCGTCAATCGGAGAGGTTCCTGAAGAGATTGCTCGACCCTGACGGGTCTGTAACAAAGCTCGTGTGGGTGAAGAGGGTCTCGGACTACAGAAGAAAATTACCGAACACGCGAACCCGTAATATATACCTGGTAGGCGATTGCACGCCCGCGGTGGTCTACTACAATACCTGGTACATACAAAACATATATCGCCTACAGTACGTACCTCGCTCTCTTTCCGCTACGTGTAGGAGCCCCATTCCGCAAGTTTTTTCGCTGTCAACCGTCGGGACGAAATAAACTGTACACAAAAAGCCAACCTCGCCCAACTGTCGCTCGCCTCACAAATCGCGTCAACCGGCCAACCCCCGGTGCCGGAACACAAAACACGGGGAGCGGGGGGGGGGGCGAAAAAACAAATTTACATCGAGCGAAGAACAATTCGCGCCGCGGGGCCAAGCAACTCCCGACACACTTTTACCTCGCTCCCGCGAAGGGACGCCGCCGCCCGCGCAGCAGCAGCCGCCACCCTCTTTTTGCTCCAACGCAGCCCTAACCCCCGGATGCCGTTGACATCGACCATGGCCCGCTCGAAGAATTTGGCGTCGAGGGACATACCACCTGAGCCGACACCGCCGTCGGCGTCGGACGCGGGAGTTTCGCTTTCCCTGGACGAATCTCGGCCTTGCAGCAGCCAGTCCCACAAGCTGTTGCATATTAGAAGCAGAGCGCTCGCCGGGCTGAACGGTAGCAGGCGGGCGGGAAAGGGAGGGAGAGGAAGACGGGGAGGGAGGGAGGAGAGGGGGCGCGGAATGATTAATTCCAGAAAAATATAACAGAAGGTTTGGTCCATCCTACTTTCTTCGTGAAATGCCTCGTGGGCAAAACAACGTCCTGGTGCGGTGCGGTTGGAAGGTTCCGTGCACGGAGGAGTCGTGGCATCGTGAATGTAGTATCCTGGTGCACGGGTATCGCTCTTTGGTGGCATTGTTTTGTCGGTTCTCTCGCGCTGCAGCCGCGCGGTGCGACCTTGTCAGCGCATTAAATTAACAGCAATAGGATCGCGCGTGTTAATGGCATCGCAAAGAAGTCATTCCTCTCTCTCGTTATCATTAAATATCTTGTATTATATTTTCTACGTAGAGTCTCCCTTTACCTCTCTACATATCTATCTGCTATTATCTCCCTCGTTCTCTCTATCTCCGCTTATCTCTCAGTCGTCTCATCTATCTATCTCTAAATGTCTCGCTCTCTCTCTCGATATCTATCCATCTCTCTCACGTCTAGCACATCTCCATATTCTCTCTCTCCCGCTCTCTCCATATCACCCAGCTTCTCTCGCCCTCTCTCTCGGCCTCGCTATTCTAGCCAGCCAGCCAGCCAGCCAGCCAGCCAGCCAGCCAGCCACCGCCAACACGGCCCTACCCATAGGCATTACGATAGCGGAAAGTAACTTCTACTGACGGCTTGGGGAAAGGGCGCGTGTCGACAAACACCAAATCAGAAGCAAAAGTTGCTGTATATACGTAGGACACAGGTCTTTTTTTGGCGCGTCAATCCCTGCTCTGTCCTTAATGTACTAGTGCTGGTGTAGGGAGCGATCTCCTATTACGGAAGGGGGAGCAGAGTAATCGGAACCAAGTAGCATTGTGTGAACATAGGGGGGTACATCTTGTTTGGGTCCATCGCTGGCTCTGATTAACATGGGCCCCCACAATATCAATTCGCATCTTCGCTCAGAACGGGTCGGCGGGAAGCCAGCCGTGGAAAAGCGTGGCGCAGATCGGACTGGGTCCTCCAACTTTTTGGGGACTAGAATAACATGATCATAGTGCAGAGCGGAATAGCGACAACGACAGCATTTGACGATCGAGTACAGCGTCGACCGGCCACCTGCTTCGTTGGGGGATGACAACAGCTGGTGTCCGAAGCACGTCTACACGACACAAGGAATCGCACGACACGGGCGCAGCATGATCCTATCCGAACTGCTCGCGCGCTCGCACTACTCGTGGACGGCTCAATGGTTGATGGGATCAAGCTCACCATTTTGTTAAGGGTCGGTACCTCCGCGGACCAACTAACTAACGGTGGAAACCAGCACCTTCCCTAGCCCGTAGTAACAGAAAAGAACGGTACAGAACCAGGTGCTGCATGCAACAGTGCAAAGGAACATCCATCACATGACGAGGGTAGGAAAGGCCTGCCACGACCCACAAAAAGCTCTGGCAACGCCCGCGACCACCGTGATGCACCCCAAATAACACCCCCGAACAAGCCCGCAAGGGCCTCCGCTGGACGCCGGCGTCCTCGCGGCAAAAAAAAAAAGCAGACAAACAGATTGACAACACGTACGTAAACCGCGCGCGCAAGACCAAGAACCCTTACATACGGGCTCAAGAACACACCCTAGGACCCTAGGAGAGGAGGCCCGAGCGAAGCACCAATTCTTGCCCGCGCAATTTGTTATGTTTCTTTGTTTTTAATCTTCTGGCGTACGGGTGGAGATAAAAGCTCAACACTTGCCATATTGACACAAATGTGTCGTGTGCCAGCTTTAATTCGGTTGTGGAAAGACAGCGCTGCTGCCGCGGCACCGGCGGCGCGGGCTACCGTGGTGTACGGCTGACGGGGCAACGGCATAAGCGGCTGCTCACAGCAGTGCCTACTCCGTTGTACGTTATACATCCCAAGGGTGTATTACCCTAACCCCTGCTCTCGAGAGGCAACTTAACCGCGAACGAGAAAAATCGGCGACTTGCGAGGAGTTAAACGGCGGCGTTGACTGACTCACTCGTAGCTCCGCTCGGCACCAGCGGCGGTTTTCTTGAAATGCTCCAGAATTCCCTCACTCCTCCGGACCGCCGGTTCTTTCTTCTCTTCCTTCTTCGGGTCGTCCTCGTCCCCCTCCTCTTCTTCATCCATGGACTCCTCGCCACTGCCCGGGGCGGCGTCTCGAGCCACCCTGCCTCCCATCGCAAAGTCTTCGGGCAACACAGGAGAGAGGCAGGCAGGTTGGGTTGATGCAAGGTGTCCATAGCCGAATTGCAACCGCAGTCAGGATCAGCGTGGGAGCGATGAGAGGTGACTATATATATACTTCTATAGCCGCAGTATAACAGCCGTTAGGACCAATGTGGGGCGATGAATTGTGTCTTCAAACAGCCGCAACATATCAGCAGCCAGGAGCAGCGTGGATCGATGAGCGGTGTCCTCATACAGCCGAAATATAACAGCTGTCAGGAGCTTCGTGGGTCGATGAACGGTGTCTTTGTACAACCGCAATGTAACAGCAGCCAGGAGCAGCGTGGGTCGAGGAAACAACATAACAGCAACCAGGAGCAGCGTGGTGTGGTGAACGGTGTCTTTGTACGGCAGCCTCAACATGACAGCAGCCAGGAGCAGCGTGGTGTGGTGAACGGTGTCTTTGTACAGCAGCCACAACATGACAGCAGCCAGGAGCAGCGTGGGGTTACAAAACGTGTAGTCTCTATATAGTAGCCGCAATAGAACAGCAGTCAGGACTCGGCGCCTTTTCTAGTATCTGCCCGGATTTTATGCATACGGGTTGACAAAAGGTGCCTTTAGTGGTCGCAACATCACAACAGCCGGGACTCGGCGCCTATTATTAGACCTACCGGGACTTTGGGCTGTGGGCTATAGAGTCTGCTCGCCCTTGCGACCGGGAAACAAGGCGTAGGCTCGCAAAACGGGCCTAAAAACGCTGGCCTGGGGCGTCCATCTCTGGCACCCGCCTACGCACTCCGCCACCTATCTTACCCTTCCCCATTCAGCGAGAGCGCGACGAAGCAGTTCATGAACCCCCTGAACGGCCTTACATTTAGCACAGAGTGGTACGGGATAATACGTAATGAACGCCTTGATCGGGTGATGAACATCCACTTTGCACCCTCTCACCGTTCGCGGTCTCGGCGAACAAAGCCGTCTCGGACAAGCCTCTGTCTCCGAGCGCCTCGATCAAAATAGGTTGGATGTCCTGGAGGGCATCGAGCATGTACTGCCACATCTCCTGCACCCTCTCCATCTCAGCACTGGCGGGAAAACCCAGCGGCGGGAGGGAGAAACGGGAGAAGTGGGAGGGGGGGGGGGGGGGGGGGGGGAAGGGCGTACTCAATTGTTGCTTGCCTCAAGTCATTTGGCCCCTGATCACGCATCCCTTTCAAGACGGAGACGTTCCTGGTGGGAGACGAAGGTATAGCGGTGCTTGGGAGGGGTACGTTTTGGGTATTTCCGCGCATGTTGGGCCAACCCCACCATTGCCGGTAGATGGATGTAATCCAGTAGGTATCAAGTACCTGGTATGTGATGAAGGGGGTTAAAATGAACGGATTTTGAAAAATAGGGACGCAAAACTATCGTCGTTTTTGCTGCATCGAAGTCACAGGCCCAAAGCGGTCAAAACTTTCTCGGGCAGAAATGCCAGTCGCCAGGAACGGTTATGTGCAAGATCACAAGCGCTTCTTTACAAATAAATCAAAACCCAAAACGTTCCGTCCCCAGCTTGTTGCTTTGGCTCGACGAGATTGTCAAGAAAAAAACCCCGACAAGTATTACCTGGCTCTCGCAGAACGCCCTCCGACTTGACCGCAAACCCTCAGAAACGACTATTTCCCTTTTCCCCCGCTCAACTACGCTGGTCACGCGGGGCGCACACCGACCCTCTCCCCGCGCATGCTCGGCCTCCACACCCGCAACAGCGGATGCCTGAATCGTTTTTTATCACCGCAAAAATAATGATAGTTTTATTCCAACAAAATTGTCGTGGGTGTAATAATAAAGGGGCTATTACCAGAGCTCCTTCCGTGTCATGACCCGACCCGCGGGTCAAGTCAAGAAGTTTTTTTAATGTCACGGGTCGGGTCGGGTCGGGTCGGGCCGGGTCGGGTCGGGTCGGGTCGAGCCGGGTCGGGTCAGGAGGTTTCCAAAACTTTCGTAGGTCGGGTCGGTTCACCCTTACAGGACCCGACCCGAACTGACCCGCGAGGATTGACCAGACCTCTAGACAGCCCTGGCTATAACGCCTTTGGGGCTTCAGAGGAGGAGCGGGGTGTGCTCGGTAGGAGAGATGTACTCGATGTCATGCATGGCCGTAGTCGTACGACCTCGCATCCCTAAAATACCGGGACGGAACATGTCGGGTTTTCGCCGACCAGGCAGACATTGCTTGCACCAAGCGCGAAGCGCCGTGAGATGTTCGGCGAGTCGCAAGCAGGGTGAGCTGCATCCTACTAAGAACCGCTTGTGAGGCGGGCTTGCATATGGATGACAGCTTCAATGAGTGCAGAGGCGGGGAGGGGGGGGGGTGGCACTCATTATCATGCATGGCCGTAGTCGAGGCGGGGGGGGTGGGGGGGGGGGGGGGGGGGTGAGACGACAACACCATCGGCCACACCAAGGTGCCCGGGCTGGTATTCGTGGGCGCGTCCGAACGGCAGCGCAGAGGGGCGGGGGGGGGGCATACGATCCGAACACAGTATGAAGGCACTTGTGCTTCTGCATATGCTCTTTCCTATTGGTAGACTGGTGATCAGACCGATTTTTCTCGTCTTTAGGTCGCTATTCCTGGGGTCTCACGAAAGGGTAAAGTGGCCGCACGCAAAGACGGTGTCCCCGATCCCCGCCGTCGACATAATCGCTCAGCGGCGACCTCCCCATTCGGTGGCAAGACTCCAAAGTTTTTCTTCTGTAGGATGCGTACTTTGGGGCAGGGGTGCACGTAACACGTACGCTCGCGTTCGCAAATCCACACGCCGTTAGCAAAATCGTTGCCGCTCGCGGAATCTTGAAAATTTACCCCTGATGGAAGCGCCTCTGTGAATATACGGGAAACCCTTATTTTCCCTTGCTAGAGGGGATGATAGTGCCTCATTCCTTGTATTAACGCCTTCCAAGAATAGCGTTTGCCGATCGTGGGCGCCGTTCGCACTTTTTGCAGTCGTAACATGCATCCTTGCTTTGGGGTACGAGGGTAACCAACCCGGGTACAACAAACAAACGGGTATATGTTACGTGTAATGCTTGTATTACTGACTCCCAATGCCATAAATACCCGCGGTAATATCACACACTCTTAGGATCGAGATGCTAAAAGTACCTGAGCTTGCAACGAGGAGTTTTGAGGAAAATAGAAAAACGTCGATCTTACAGCTGAGTTTATATTATATTTTCAAACATACCCAGGTAGCCGGGTAGCTTTAGTATATACTGGAGCGCTAAACCTCGACTACTGTATCTCTCCATGTGTGTTGTTGGCGCGTACATAGGAGGGGTGGTAAGGGTAAGGCCAAAGGCCGGATGATAGGGTCAGCTTCGGCGGCATGGGTGATAGCTCAACCAAATGGTTGACGGTCCGAATGGTTGATAGGCCACACTACGTAACTCCTCATCATGACACTTTCTATCCCATAAATTTTCAAGGCGGTCGGGCTAGAGCTACAGGGTTCGGGTCTAAAGTCAACCATGTTTAAAAAAATGCTGTCGAATATGGCCCAAGGTCCAATATACAGCACTCGACAAGGTGACAGACAGCAAGCAGTGCACACGCTTGCGCTTGGTTCACACCTGACTTCAGCCTCGAACTCTTCCACTGGCAGGTGGGGCTTCTCTCGTCGCAGTTCTTCCAACACACTGCTCCTGCGCTCCTCGGCAGCTGCATTATCCTACGCGCACGGGCGAACGACAGGATGGACAAGCGGGCCACGTTTGAGGAATACTAGCAAGCGGAAGGGTTGCGGCAAACTTACCCGACGGCGACAATGGTGGGCCTGCCTCCATGGTGCAGTTTTATAGACGGTAGAGACACGAGAGAGAGAGAGAGCACATGTAAACGGCGACAAAAACGGCATCCGAGAATGTGCTTGTTAGAGCCACCGCCAGTCGGCTGGGACGGGGTACACTCGATATCATGCATAGCCGTAGTCGTATGACCATAGGCCCTCGCATCCTGACAATGGCGGGACGGAGCACGTCGGGTTTTTACCGACCAACGTGAAATTGCTTGCACCAAGCGCGAAGCGCCGTGAGGTGTGCGGCGAGTCGAATAAGGGGTGAGCTGCATCGTACAAAGAACCGCTCGTGAAGCGATACAGCTCCAACGAGTCAAGTTACTTTCCGGTGTGGCCACTTCCAGAGACGGTGGGGGGGGGGGGGGGGGACTCTCGGGTACTGGCATATTGAAAGGAAGTCGAGAAGCAGCGGCCGGTGTCGCGGTTCTCGAGCCACGTCAGTGGAGCGCCTCCCCGAAGTCGCAGAGATTGCTAATAACATGACCTTTCGAAGGATATGCAATGAACGAGATCGATATCACTATTGGTAATATTAACACAAAAAGTAACACAACAACGTCAATACCATCAAAATCAACCACAAGCAACGACATCTGAAAATACAACGGACCCTAGGACGCAGGTGAGTGCTCTTTCGTGGGATGTAGCATCAGTCTCACCCGACTGCCCGCTGCAGCGTGCTACCCGTTTCGCGCTCCTCGGGCAACGACGAAGTCCGGCATTACCCCAGACCATCCCCAATCCCTGGTGACACACGGCACCTTGCTCGATACATCCTCGACCTCCCAAGCAACTGCCCCGAGCTCTGTGCTGCTAACGGAAGCACGTGCTCTTTCGTGGGATGTAGCATCAGTCTCACCCGACTGCCCGCTGTAGCGTGCTACCCGTTTCGCGCTCCTCGGACAACGACGAAGTCCGGCATTACCCCAGACCATCCCCAACCCCTGGTGACACACGGCACCTTGCTCGATACATCCTCGACCGCCCAAGCAACTGCCCCGAGCTCTGTGCTGCTAACGGAAGCACTCGATGTCGAAGCTACAAGTCACCGGAAAAAACGAACGAGACCCCCATTGCCTCAAAAACGCTATGAGCCAGAGATTGCTGTCTCCCGTCCAGCTACGTAGGATTGGTGCCTACCGGCGCGCTACTGTCTCCGGCAGCCCCATCCCCATCCCCGCGCCTAGGCCGTAGTGCAATCGAATCAAATCGATCAAACCAACCGATGCCATGTCTACCAGGGGCTCCTTTCCAACCCCGCCCCCCTCAACACACCGCCTGCAACAACTCCGCTTGCTGCGTCCCCCGCAGACGGAACCTATAGTTGCTTCTCGGCAGCAGCTCAAGTAGAAACTACACCTATCGTTCCGGGGATAGACAAGTGATCAACACAGGAAACGACCAGGCGACCGGGGGGGGTCCCTCCTGCCCCCACACCCCCCTTACCCCGCCCCTCATGCTCTCTTCCACCAGAGCAGCACCATGCTCCTCTCACCGCAACAAAGCGCACGCTCGCCGACGCCCCTCCCCCTCCGCTCAAGCCCCCAACGCGTCTTTCTGAGATGCAACAAAACCAAAGCTGGTAGGACAACGCACCATCTGATCAAGCGTGGTGGCGATCTCCCCCTCCACCATGATCGTTGCATCGATCAGCTCTTGCGCAAACACATCGTCTTCCTCGTTCCCCCCGGTGGCCGCCCCCCCCAAGGAAGAGGTAGCCGCCGCCGCCGCCGCCACCGCCTCCGCCTCCGAAGTACGCCCGTCCGACGATGCCTTGGCGAGACCGGCGCTAGGCTGCGGCCCTCCGGCGCTCCCACCTTGAAGTTTGTGTTGAAGGGGGGTGGAGGATGAACCCAAGGGGGCTCCTCCACCAGCTGTCGGCGGGCGGATATTACTAGCCGGATCCTCGACGTCTGGGCCATCGTGCTCCGGGGATTCCCCCGAAGCGCGAGAGGCCGCATCACTCTTGGACAGCCTCGAGAGGACTCTGGACAGCAGAGGGGGGTTCTGCTCGGCCTCCGTAAGAAGCGCCTGCAGGAGGTACGCGTAAAGGTTCACCACATTTTTTATGGAGCCATCCGCCCGGTAAAAGGGAAGTTATAAGGGCGAGGCAGGAAGAGGCGGGGGGGGGAAGGGGGGTGGGAGGCGGGGGGGGGGGGGGAATAAGGACGGCGAATCAGACTCTAGCGAAAGATGGTAAGCGACCGTCGGAAAAAAACGCACGCGGGCGGCTTGAGGGCCGAGCAGTGGCCGAGGCCCATAGATAAACGCACAGCGCTCACTAGCGCGAATGAACCCCAGCCTACAATAGCAACAGTGACTCAACTCTAATTCCAAGTACTTTGCCCTCAAAAAGGAGGGTGCGGTTCTAATCGGCGTTAACATACCGAAATAGCCTTCTCCACGGGCGGCTTGCTATGACGTCTTGCCAGTACTTCAGAAGCGACCGTGGTCCACAAAGCTACGCAAGGACACGCGTCACAATGACTCAATCGCTACCTCACTCACTCGCTCACTTCCGATCGACCGACCGACCGACCGACCGACCAAACCGCGCGATCTCGCGGGAAAAGGGCATCGAAGGTGGCGGAGGACCGGGTACACCGTATCAGGCGCTAGATTACATAAAACACCTCGGAGGAAATTTCCTGCTGACGTATTCTCGACAACGTATGAGAGTGTAAATAAACGCCGAGCGATGCGTCTATGGAAAGATAAATCGACAAGATCGCATGATAACAACACGCAAGGCTCCACAACCCCGTCCAACTGGTATATTCTTGATAACGGGAAGAGTGTAAAGGCCGAGCGACGCGTCTATGGGAAGATAATTCGACAAGATCGTACCGTAATAACACGTAATAACACGCAAGGCTACTCAGACCCGTCTGACGAAATATTCCAGCTGATGTCTTGTCGACTACGGGGAGAGTTTAAACGCCGAGCGATGCGTCTATAGAAAGATAAATCGACAAAAGATCGTAAGATAACAACACGCAAGATTGCACGACCCCCTTTGACGAAATATCCCAGCTGATGGCTTCTCGATTACGGGGAGAGTTTAAACGCCGAGCGACGCGTCTATGGAGAGATAAATCGACGAGATTTTTCCAACAAGCCACGTTTTTCGTTGTGTGTATGTACCCCGCTTGCCTAGAAGAAAATCGGTTCAAAAATAAATAAAAATCAGGGTGCATGCTATCTCTATCTTGCGTTGTTACATGGCAACAAGCAGGCACAGCATAGCACAGCACATACGCGGCATACGACGGCATGCATGCGACCTACCGCATCATACCATGCGATGCCCCCCTCTTACCTGCAAACGATCCAGTGCGCTCTCATCGCAACACGGGCACAGCCAATCGTCGTCCGAGGCTTCCACTAGCGCCGCGGTGCCCTCGCCTAGCTTGTCGATGCAGCTGTCACAGAACGCCCTGCGGCACATCACGTCGCGCATCGGGATTTCCACGATTTAGCAACAAAGGCGGTGTATTATGCGTCCGGGGTGGGGACGGTTGTGGGTCCGAACTCGACGCCTCAGAGGGCTGAGGGGCCTGGCGGAGTCGACCGAAAAGCTAGCAAGCCAAAACGCCTGCCACGCAAGGCAGGGGGCACAAGAGACTGCCCCCCGAGGAAGCAAGAAGGAGGCGCGCTCGGTCCGACATCGCACTCCATGCACAGAGCAAAGCAGAGCAACGCAGCCACACGCGATAAAAAAAAAAAAGCGGGCACGCTTAGTCTGACATCGCAGCTCCGCGAGCGGAGCAAAGAAGAAGCAGAGCCTTTTCGCCGAGAGCGCGGGAGGTCCTACCGCATCTGACGTTACCAACGACCCGCTCACGACGCGCCGCATGACGCCGACACTGTTCGAGAGGCCCGCTGGGAAAGTTACAGCAGATAGCTTCCCAGATGTTGGCGCGGGCTGGCGTTGCCGGCGGTATCCCGGGTGGGCCGTTCCCGCACCGCAAGACACCAATCGACCAAAGGCAAGGAGATCACAAACACCAAGACACAGGCGCTACCACCGCCTCTGACCGCACCACACTCGGCGCCATCAACCTGTGCGGGGTGCACGTTTGGATGCGTGCTATACAAGCCGGACAGGCGTTGGACACAGGCGGCGAAGTATAATTACCTCCCGCAGTCGTCCCCATCGCAGAGGAACAGCTTCTTGTCCACGTCCTCCGCGCACCATGCGCAGCATTCGTCGTCCAGCCGCCCATCCTTCCCCTCCAGGACCTCACGAAGGCTCTCCAGGCACCTGTCCCGCGCGCAAGGATGCAAGCGTGCGATGCAGTTCAAGTTGAACTTGTGGTTGGAGCTGAATTTAATTTGAAGCGACGTTGCAGTTGAACTTGCGCAGATGGACTTAGGCTCAAGTTGCAGTTATGGTTGAATTTTTACTTGCAGCTGCAGTCGCAGTTGAAGTTGCAGTTATAGTTGAAGGTGCAGGTGCAGTTGCAGTTGAATCGCCCTGGGGGGGCGTTAGGGCAGCAAAAATAGCAAGGGTGCAACATCGCCCAACACACACCACAACACATGTATTTACACGCGCCTGGGGCACAACAACCAATGTCTGGCGTGCGAAACCCTAGTACTAACAACCTCTCCTGCATATGCAGGTCAAAAGTATGTGCAGGGGTATAGTGGCTCTACGTAGGCTATTCTCAAGATCGGAGCCCAAAGCTAGGAGCGCGTCGCACAAACTGGATTCCCACTTTTTTTTCGGTGCGCATCAAAAATGGACATCAGCAAATAGTTTGCCGTACTACAGTAGCACGGTTGCTCGGGGTGCGTGCTCATGCTGTTTGTTACCTTCAGAAATCGAGGGTAGCTGTATTAAAAACGTTGGCAGGCTCACCGGAGGCGGATGGGCTACTCCAAGTTTCACGACCGACGGAGCTGCAAGTGCGGCAGTAGGCAATTTTAGTCGTGGGGGTTGGGGAAAACCGAGACCATGAAGGTCGGGCTAACTGGAGGCGTAGCGCTCCTCCTCCTCCTCCTCCTCCTCCTCCTCCTCTTCGTGCAAACTTTGTTCGTATGGTGCATTCTTTCGTGCGAAATCACCCAGGGCGGTCGCCGTCTTGTCTACTATAAATAGAAGAATATTGTATCCATCCCTTTGTTGTCCAATTATGATAAATAATTACTCATAAACTGTCTTCGATCACTCTAACACCTTTTCACCTCTACGGTGGGCTCTTCGGTGCTGGAACCATAGCTTGCAGCTGCTTTATTTTCAACCAGCACTCGACGGCCACGGAGCTCCAGAGCCCCAATCAGGGGAGTACCAACGCCGCAAATCGACAGCACGGCATGCGACACGCCTCCACCAGGGGATCCAACCATGACTAAAGAAACGCCGCCGTCGCATTTTGCCGCGCCGATCGCGGACAAGTACTTTTTATGGACCACTTTTTCGTATGATATACCGGGGACGGACTACGATGAAACGATACTTTCGTGAGCACTACGGGCCGCTATTCTACCCGTTGCGTCCCCTGCTCCGCTATCCTACAACAATCATAACGGCCTAAACTCGGCCTAAATTCTGAACACAACCGTAACATAGTCACTGAAAACGCGTAACAGCGCTAAAGTTCTGCCCCCCGCCCCCTCGTCCCCCGCTCCCAGACACCAAGAGCACAAAACTTAACAACTCTATCGTATACTTACGTACCCGACTCGAATTTCCAATAGTTTGTCCCCAAAATGTTGATGCAGTTGTTGCTTGGAGGTGTTGGGGTGGGTCGCTCCAGCATAGCAGGACACTCCAGCATAGCAGGACACTACACACTAAGCCCTTGAAATAAACAGCACCGACGTTTTCAGGGATCAACTACTTGGAATTAGTGTCGGATAGGCTTGTTTTTATAGCAGCGAAAGAGTAATTCGACAAAAGCCAAGGAGAACAACACACACTTCCCAAGCCACGCTAGGACCCAGGAGATAGTATACCACCGCTTGTGTTCACCCCACACATGGCGCCCCAGCACTTGGTGCGGGGCCGCGTAGAACGCGGGCACTACAGTAGTCACGGGGCGCGCTTGCTCCACCTTACCTTGGGCACACCGCAACTCCCGGCACCATCGGGTGCTCCTCCACCTGGAACGCCCCAGACGACAGGTCCTGGAAGCAGACGGTGCAAACGAAGTCGTCGCCCCTGCCGAAAATGACGCGGAGGGGTGCAGCACCAAGGGGGTGAGAAGGAGGTGCCCGTTCCCGAAACATAAGCGTTATATTCATCGAGGGCGTTACTGTTACGTGAGGGAGGGGGGGGGCATGTCATGCATGGCCGGTGTCGTATTATCAAAGACCCTCGCATCCCTACATGAGCATGTCGGGCTTGCAACGCCCGGGCAGACATTGCTTGCACCGAGCACGAAGCGCCGTGAGGTGTTGGGCGAGTCGCATGAAGGGTGAGCTGCATCTTATGTACTGAAAACCGTTTGTGAAGCGGACTTGCAACGGATGACAGCGCCCAATGAATTGATTTGTTTTCTGGTGTGACCACCACTTCCAGGGGCTAAGGAGGGGGGACCAAAACACAGCATTCGAAGGCATTATGTTCGCGGGTAACGGCAGACGAGATGCCTACACCGAGTACATCGATCATGTACATCCCATACATGCTGTGGTGATGTGTTGTGCAAGAGCCGTGACGTACAGATCCCACCCCGGCACACATGTGCGCATGAGCCGTGTCATGCAAACCCCACACGCGTAAAAAATTATCTAGAACGAGCAGATCATACAATCAAGGACAGATCTGCCCCGAAATATTATCTGTCCTACGTGTGCATACACCACTATGGACGGAAATATAAGGAATGTTCAGTCTTCCTATTAATGTCTAAACGCTCCTCATATTTCAGTCCATGGTAGCATCATTATATCACATCATACCATGTGCAGCAGTGGACGCATATTCGAAAGAAAGGGAGTAAATACGCACGCACGCACACACGGTCTCGAGCACGGAGTCGCACGTGCACCAGGCAACGAGAAGAACGGGGAACGGAGAATCATTACGTAGTCGATTGATCGTTTGATCGTTGGGGTGATCGATCGGTCGATCCAATATTTGCTACCAGGTACTGTCTTGGTTTTTTGCGAGAACAATGTTACTTTCGTTGCACTCCGGAGTACCATTAGAGTCGGGGTAGCAGAGCAGGACCCCCTCCCCCACCTCCTCCGAATACCCGAGACCCAAGGTTACACTATTACGGGGTCACCGCAGGATATCATCACAGCGGGAGCCATCCACACAGCACCAGGGAGCAGCACAGCCGCCGCCAAGGCTGTGCGCACCCCGTGTCACGGATGGGAACGACTCGCGGGGCTACCTGCTGTGCTCTGCTGGTATATCGTGTGTGTTTTTCCTGCTGTACGATATCTTACGCGCGTGCACTCCGTGCGCACCCGCGTGTCGCGGATGGGAACCGGCTGGTGGTCTCCCTGCTGTGTACGGCCTCTCGTTGGACTCCTGCAGTGCGATCTCCTCTGCGTGGACTCTAGGTCCAAACAATAACCCCTACCTCCATCCTCATAGCAGCAACTCCAACACAGTCTGTACGCAGACGGGTTGTTCTTTCTTTCCTTCTCTCTGCTGCCACGCCGAGCTGGCCACACCCCGCAGGGCCGCCAACGCTCAAGGCGACGCTGACTACACAGCTCGTGGCTCGGCGCCATGAGATCATGACCGCAAGTCTTGAGAGATGGGTGAACGCATCCACCTGTTGCTGCCCGCTGCCACCTGTTGTCTTGTACGTATTTGATCTCCGTTTTATTTTTTGTTGGTTTGGTGCGACGACAGCAGGAACGCACTGGAGCCTGATTGCGGTCTTATGGCCGAACAACAATTAAAGAAAAACACACCATTGTGATGGCGAAGAGCCAACCACAACAACTGCCGACCATCACCCCCCATTCACCAACCCCAAGTTGATAACAGCAGTTACAAATATCCTGCTGCGAGTTCCCACGAAGCGACAGCTTATCATATCTATTTACAGCACGTACTATTTTTCGGGGGACCTAGAGTAAATAGGACCATACCAGGTATATCGTTAGTAAAAATAGGGATAATATTTAGTTTTTTGTGTTCACCGTGTGTCCTACCTGGTATTTAATACGGTCCCCCGTAATACTAATAACTACTACTGTATACTCGTGCGAGTATTCGCCACCGTACTGCTGTAGTTATTCGTTTCATACGAGTATACAGCAGTAGTGGTCCCGCTTTCAAGTGCAGGTACGTGCAGGTATGCGCCGGCCAGCAATACCGGCACTATACGTAGCGGCAACCGGCACTGCTCCGCACACTATTTACGGGGGCCTTAGTTAATGGGACCAAATATTGTTAGTAAAAATGTAAAAATGGTTGAATATATAGGTTTTTATGCATACCATAGGTCCTATAACTATGGTCCCCCATAATACCACACTACGTACTGCACTGATCAATCCGATCAGTGCCAAGCGATTCCACAGGCATCATTAATACGAGTATAGCGGGGGGGCGGCACTGCAGCAGTTAAGAATCTCCTATTTTGGTTAAGGCTCGCGGCTTATTGTGGCTTCAACATTGAGCATAGGCTCTAGACGGCCATTCTATGATATTGAGTGTTGGGTTGTTCGCTGAGCACATAAGCTTGGCAGTCAATTCTCAACCAAAAACAATATCAGCCTGAAATTCTTAACTCCCAAATTCTTAGCAAATATCCCCCGCCGTACGTGAGGAGGGACCACTATTGCTATACCAGGTGCCAGGTGTGTATAGCAGTATGAATATACTTATAAGAGTAGAATTAATAGTACAGGACAGCTACTATTGATAGGAACACGAGCACCAAGAAAGGAAGGCCGAGGTTTACAGTAAAATAAGAAAGTCGGAAGCCGTTATAATGAGTACTGAAGTTCGTCCAGAAATGTACCAGGTACTCTTGTACTCTTTTCCGAGTACAGGTAAGAAAACCAGCCTGCACCTGTACCTCATGTATACGACTGCTCTACTGCTGCTATATATAGCAAGGGGTCGTACATCAATTCGATACGAGTCGACTACCCTGGTACGAGGTATGAATATGGAAAAAAGCAAAAAGGGCCAATGTCTTCTCGCGATAAAAGTGCAAGGCACGGACCGCGTAGAATAGTGGGGAGAGGTACTCGTACTTTGTGACCCCCGATCTGAGTAATGATTATTCGGAAGGAAAGGCGATCAAATGAGATAGAAACACACACACAAATGCTATGACTACGAGTACTTGATCATGATACAAGAGTCTCGACAAATAATGGCAGCATACATTTGAATTCGCGTGCAACACCAGTTGCCGGCAAGCGGTTCCCCCGAACCCGGCAGGCAGCTTCGCTGACCGCAGGCGGCAAAAACTAGTGCGCGGGTACGAAATACTAGCGCTCCACTGGGACACGATCGCGCTGCGCTGTGCCCTGCAGGTATCAGGTGACAGCAAAAATGCACATCACAACAGCAGCAGCATAGCAGCAGCAGTTATACTCGTATATGAACTCGTCCCTGCTGACAAGAGACCGGCCGTTGTCTCGCAACAGCAGTACAGCCAGAAGCCGACAGGGGTTCAGGCTCAACTTGCCGCGACCCGTGCACTGCGCTCACCCTGCGTCGTCAAGAAGACTGCCGTCCATGCTCTCCTCTCAGCTCCAAGATCGCAACGCCGTGTTTTTCGCAGGGATGGGCTCGCTCTCCTCGCGTACCGGTTTGTAGGGTTTAAAATTGAATTTTTCCAAAATTACACCGAGCCGTCAAAATACTGCAGCTGTATTGCGCAGATCAAAAAGCGGCAGAGTCCTGGAAAGCCAGGTTCGTTGAACGTCGGTGACGTAGGCTAGAAAAATTGGGAGGATGTTCATCCGTGTTCAGAGCCTCTACTGCCTTTTCCCGCGCCAGCACGGCCCTAGGCCGTGCCCCACCTCGCACACATAACAGTCGTCAAATCGCCCAGTAGCCCCTGCTTGAAAACGCGTTGCCATCATAAAACCCTCCGGAGATATGATACATCTTTCTCCAAATCTCCAAAATGTCATTCTCCTTTTCTGCGGGAAGAATCGCCGAGGATAGCATAAGAAACATTTTTCACTTTGTCCTTCGTGAAAATCGTTCTCTTTTCTGGTAATAACGCCGTATCATATACCTGGTATATTTTAAGGGAGTTCGACAAGTTTGTGACACACTCACATGTCGAGTTGCGAGAGATCAGTCCACACAATCATAGCCACACAGCTTTCAAATGTTGCGTGGTTTCCGGTTTTCGTCAGGCACGGCGGGCATTTTCGTTCAACCCACTTTCTGAAAACCACTTGAAATAACGAAAAATGGACAAACCACAAAATAGAAAAGCAGAATGAAAAATGGAAAAGCAGAATATGATGAACCAATGGAACTCGAACCCACATCACATGCATGCACAATGCACAAGTTGGGAGGTGGTCGTACTGCTGCTGTAGTTACGCCGCATGCCCAACCCTTCCACCCCACACCGCGACTTGTCCTAATTCGGCTACCACTACGGAGGCGCCATGGTGAAGAAGAGGGAGCTTCGAGTCATGATATGCATGATGACGGCGTGCCTGGCTGCTATGGCCCATCATCACCAGCAGCTACTCATTCTGTCAGCGTCTAGGATGGACGAAGATGAGGCTGTCGGCAACGACGATCAAGAAGAAGATGTCCATGATGATGATCGCGAAGAACCCAAGAAGAAGCGGACTCGTTGCTCGTACGGTCGACCGGACTACAACAGCAGCGAGTGGGCGGTGATGCTCAAAAAGGCGCACCTCCTTGCGGACCCGACGACAGAAGAAGCTAAGAGCTTTCGCACGAGCTTTCGCGTGCCCTATCCGTTCTTCCTAGACCTGGTCGAAAACGTGAAGGCTGGCGAATGGGAAGGCTTCATGGCGAACACTACGGGCGTCGGCAGACTTAACTACATTTGCGTGGAGCTCAAGGTGTGCGGCACGGCATTCTTATGGTCTGTGGAAACAGCCCTCACTGCTTGCGTCATTATTCGGCGAGCTTCGGTGTTCCCTCGTCGCTCGATTCGGGAACAGCGAACATCAGGTTCTATTTTTCTTGCTGTACATACAAGTACATACTGCCCAGGAGTGGTATTTTTAATATTAATACCTGGTACATGTAGTGATTTTCTATTTTCCAAATTTTCGTACATCTGAAGACACCTGCTGTTTAGCGGGCTCTCTCACCACGTCTCTCGCATTTTTTTTGGTTTTCATACAAGGGCTCCGCATGGGTACCGGCATTCGCCGGCGTGCTTCGGACATACTCGTACCAGGTACAGGAAAAGCAGTGCAAGTCGTGTTTTAAGATCTGACGACGTACCTTTTTTTTTTTTTTTTTTTTTTTGCTCATTCATCCCATTCATTATCTTTGCCCATCTTCTTCTCTCTCTCCTTCCAATTCGTAACTCAGATCCGGGGTCACATAGCAGGCTCTTTTCCCCCCTTCCCGCTACGGTACGTGCCTTCATTTTTATCGCGAGAAGATTTCAGCCTTTTCTTCCCTCGTCGATTCGCATCGAATTGTGCCTACCCACGCTGCAAGGCGCTCTCAACAATGGAATCCTTTTTATTTTCTATATTTGCAAATAAAGTTAAAGTCCGACCCACCTGGGGCTCGAACCCAGGACTCAAACACAAGTAGAATTCGAGGTTAACCACTTGAACCACCGGGGCGACCACCCTACTGCCAAGGATCAATTCAATGCCAATTGCGAGAAGAAGGCACTATTTTCAACTTTTACTTTTACTTGTCCAAAAAATCTGTCTACAGTAGGAAAAAATATTTGAAAAATCGGCAGAAAAGTATTTTTGTCAGGCTGGCTAGGGCCGGTCTTATCGAGGGCAAAATAAACGAAAAAAAAAACGAAAAACAGAACTAAAGAGTAACTGAGCTTTATTGATCGAATTATAAAAATTAGAAGTAGAGATCCCGATACCTCCGTTTTCACATTTCGTTTGTTTTAATAAGTCCCAGAGGACTTTAAAAAAACGAAATGGGTGCCAAATAAACGAAATATGGGATACCCAGGGTCGAAGAGGAACATAGGAGGAGCATGAAAGCGTTGGGATGAAGTTCCGATAAAGTTTCTACGACCGGCTGGCAAGCGCACGATGGCCGAGGTAGTGCATGTGGCTGCCACGCGGCTTGTCTGCTGACGACGCGAGCACATATGGGTAGGGAATCACCATGGGGTGCCCTCGCAAGAAACCGGGGGATCAGGAAGTGACTGTAGCGATATATTTTTCGACATGAGTCCCACTCAACATTCCAACGTCTGCCATCGAACAGCGATGGCCGATACACAAGTTCTAGAGCACTCTGTAGGGGGCGGGTTGGACCACGAGAACCGCCTGCTGTGGAGGGTGCCTTACGTGTGCGAGTTGTGTCTATCCACCGTCGCTGTCGAGCGCTATCGCCGGGAACCACGTGCTGTGGCGGTTGAGTCATTCCGAAAAATTGCACCGCGTAAAAATTCGACTCGGCTTCTTATTTTTGTTTTGTTTTTTTTTCGTTTTTTTTTGCCGTCGTTAGGACTCAACCTGCTGTTTTTCGCGAAAAACGAAAGTCTGTTCGTTTTCTTTCGTTTTTTTTTCGTTTTTTTCCCCCTCGTCAAGACCGGCCTGATACAATTTTTTTTGAGTGATTGAGAAAGGCAGGAAGTCGGATTTTCCAACGGCCAAAAGCCACACCAGACTGGTGCGCCATGTGCCGTCTTATCGTGATTCTGGTTTTATTTCATGGGAGAACTAGAAGAACAGAACAGAACCGACATTTTGAACTCCACGCCGACCACGACACGAACGAGAGTCGCTCACGCCGGGTTGGGCGATCAACCTTCACCACCAGCTCCTCGAAGAAAGCAGTGGAATGTGGAACCCCTTGGGGAGCTGCGTAAGGGATTTGCTAGTCGCTGGACCAGCAAGGGAGCTCTCGCCCTCGCGGAGCATGAGCTGCTTGCGGCGGTCGGAGTCAGAAAAAAAACCGTTAGATTGTTTTGATGCTGCTGCTGTAGTCTCGTCCTATACGTTTCCAAAGTTGTTTTGCCTAGAGCAGCTGCAGTTGGGCGGCCGCAAGGGGCACGATGGTGGCCAAGGTACTGATGCCCTCCCTCTCCGTGGTGGCCGATGCACAAGTGTTGGAGCCCAGCTGTGTACAAGCGTAACCAAGCAGGCAGCGTCGTGACCCGTCATGAACCCAGTCTATAACCTAAACAAAAATCTATGATGCCACCGAGGTCTTGTGCAAAAGCAAATTTCATCACTTTCAGAGTTGATCAGAAAAGGCTGCCAGAAAAAATCACTGCATCGAATTTCAGGAGTGATAAAATCTCGGAGGAACATTTTTTCCACCAAACAGGCCCCATAAGACGTGATTTTGATAAAATCTGATCAGATATGGGACCAGATACCCCGAAGCCTCCGCAAGCAGTCTTATGATCACCTTTAAAAAAACTGCGTAAGATCCGGCCTCAGGGAAGGTATCATCGGATTTGGTCGAAAGTTGTCGGACGAGTAGCTGTTGTCTCTCTGTTTCATCGGTCTGCACGCGCCGAGCATTATCCCGACGCAAAACGCATTTCCAATGATTAAAACACCGAGCATCTTCCATGCCTCCACGCACCATGCTGCTTGCTGTACACAACACGACAACAACTGGGAGCACAGGCTCGAGAGGTGTAGCTGGAGTATGACGCCGACGACCGGCGTTGGATTGTGCCGGCGGCCCGCTGCTACGGAACACGCCTTCGCCCGCTTGGTGTCGTGGAGGATGCGTCGTCCCGAAAGGACTCGTACTCGTACTCGTGCTTGTACCGCCTTGCCTGTAGAGCGCGACAGCGTGACAGCTCGTGTATCATTTCAATTCCACCATTCTGTGCGGTAGCAGCAGCACCAGCACGGCCGCGGCGGCGGCGGCGGTGCGGAGCGCGCCGGCGCTGTGGCGTGCGTAGGCCGAGCGCAGCAGCAGCGACAGCACCAGCAAAGCAGCACCAGCAGCAATCGAAAAATGGAAGCTGGTACTGATACTGATGCTGAAGTTATTTATTTTTGTTACTCAGGCTGATGCTCCCCTAGCTGCGACTAGCGCTAGCTAGCTGCGGCTTGCTGTGCTGTTGCTTGCGGTCGTGGGATGGCAGTGGCGGCACCGCGGGCAACTCTGCCGCCGACACCGTTGCTGGGCTGCCGTTGCTACTCGTACGCAGTTTTTGTTTGTTTGTTTGTTTTTTTGCATGCCGCGTTGCGGTACATCCCCACTTCCCGCCTGCAGGATTTGAGATTACATCGCCCGCAAAATCAGGACCGCCGTACACAGCATCCAACCCGCAGCTAGCACGCCAGCACAGCCGCACAGACCCCCCCCCGTGAAAGGGCAGCAGACGAACCACGACACCAACCCCGACGTTTTTGGGCCTTTGTTTCCCGGCGTTCGAGCCAAGGCGAACATAGTTGAGGAAAGTTCAGGATGATGTGCCCTCGAGAACGAGGTTGGAAGTTCGTTCTCAGTATAATTTAAATTTTGATCCCGGGGTGTCAACGTTGGACGCTCCACCACCTCCATGGGAGGCCGAACGACCTCCCGGAATCGAGTTGCCGTCGCGTTCGCCTGCTTCTGTGGTGGATCTGTGTTGCCGAGCGCTAGATTGTCGACATGTGTGTACAGTTATGAACGCCCCCGTAGGTTGTGCTTTCCGGTTTTTTCTTCGCCTGGATTTCTATTTTCACGTTCCAATTATGTTTGGATACTTCGTCTGAAATACTCTCGAAGACGAAAGCATTTAGATTTTCGATCTCGATTTTCGTTTCTGTTTGGACACGCCCTCAGTTCTTGGATACAGCAGCAGTCTATGCACGTATGTATATTTATGTCATTCCTCTCAGGCTCGATTCTGAGCAGACTGGTATGATTTGCTTCAGCTACACTACATACTACCAGATAATGCACAGCAGTATTACTGCAGTACAGTAGTGGTCCCTCTATAGCGCCGATTGAGTAGCGCAAGTTGCCCGCTATAGCGCCGGTCGAATCGCTGGCACAGACGAAACCCGCTATAGCGCCAAACTGGCGCTATAGAGGGATGGCGTTTATATCGCCGGTATTGGCACTACCGCCTCCTTCAGTATCGCAGGTTTCACATTTCTCATACAGCAGTAGTGATGCACTTCAAAAGGATTGTGAGCTACAGCAGCAACGATGTCTGTGCCCAATTCAGTCCATGGGACTACCACTAGTAACATTTGTTTATATTATCCCGCCGATTTTCTTGTCTTCTGTCAAACCACCCACGTGCGGATGTCGCGGTCGGCTGAAAAGTGACCGTCGTAGCGTGCCAGCAAAAGCAGGCGTACGCTTTTTGTCTTTACATCCGTTGGGTTGATGTATTCTCGGTTCGTTTCGTATTTTTACTCTCTGCGAGTTGGATGTTTTTCGGGGGGGAGGATTGGCACCGGGAGTTAGTTGTTCGTGGAGTGCACGTACGTACTGTATTTCGCTCTTATGTTCATATGTGGTACGGTTTGTACCTCTTTCGTGATACGGTACGGTAGGTTGTGACGGACGTGTTCTCTACCCACCAGTACGCACGTGACATGGAGGTACAGTAAGCTTGATCGATGAGCAGAACGACAATAGATGTGAAGTTTACAGCAACAAGGCGGGCTCTGTATCCTCATATACTTTCGTAGTATCGTGGGCACGAGGTTGCTGTCGTAACCATTCCGCACCCCAAATGTTTGCTGCTTAGTGTCCACGTACAGCACGTGCCGCATTAGCTGTGCCGCTTATCATGCGCACCCCCACTGCTCTTACGTGGCGAAGCACGCGTGTCTGGCCCTGTGTTACCGAGGTCCCTCTCCGCCGACACGCACTGCATTCCCCCCTGCAGATTTCACTCCATTTGGCCTAGTAGCTTGTGTACTCCACCGTAAGAGCCAATTATTCCCTCTATAGGGCCGCTTCCGGCGCTATTGAGGGAACCCCCAAACCTCAGTAGAGCCGGTACCGGCACTAAACTGAGTAGCGCCGGTTGCCGCAATACCGCCGGTTTTTCCCGTCGGCACATACCGGCCCTATAGAGGGACCACTGCTGTACCTGGTGGTCCTTCACCTGTCTCTCTCGGGTCTGGCGCATTCCTGAGATTCTTAAATCACACAACCAAATACATTTTTTATCAACTCTCAGTGTATTTCAAGTATCATCATCCTTTCAATAATTTCCCAGTTCTAATAAGTATGACCGGATCTATACGCAGTATCATGTTTTGTGATTGAAAACGGAAGAAAGACGGATTTTTGCACCTGCAACGAATCCCACATCTTAATTCGATTGCCCTCCTACCATGATTTTTGGTTTTATTTCATGGGGTAATAAAAAAAAAAACAGACCTGAAGAAAACTGAGATTTTGAACTCCCCGACACAAACAAGTCATCCACGCCGGGTTGGGCGATCAACCTTCACAACCAGCACCTCGAGGGAAGGGGACGAAATGCGGAACCACCTGGGGAGCTGCGTAAGGGACTTTCTAATCGCTGAACCAGCAAGGAGATCTCGCTCTCACGGAGCATGAGCTGCTTGCGGCGGTCGTACATAGTCAGAAAAAAAAAACGTTGGGTTGTTTGATACTGCTGCAGCCTCGTCCTTATTCATCCCCCAATTTGTGTTGCCTAGATAAAGCAGCTGGAGCTGGGCGGCCGCAACACACGTGATGGTGGCCGAGTTGCTGATGCTCTCCCTCTCCTTGGTGGTCGATGCACGAGTGCTGTGTCCGAGCTGTTTACAAGAGTAGGCAAGAACGTAGCGTCGTGATCCGTCACGAGCTCACAGTCTATATATATATATATAACTCATACAAAGTTGTACATTGCCTCCGAGGTCTCGTGCAAAAGCGTTTTCAATCACTTTCTGGGTATCAAGCGGTATGAAAAAAAAACGCCAAAAAACGCATCTATTTGGTCAAATATTATCACCGATAAACTCAAGGAGAAGGCTGGATCTTATGCAATACAGTACCTGGTATTATTTTTGGTGATGCTATTATTTGTTCACAGGGGTTTCGGGGTATCTGGTCCAAAAAAATATCAAAATCGATCAGAACTGCGTATTTTTGGGGCCTGTGTATCGGAAAAAATGTTACTCCGAGATAATAAAGTTTGACCAAAATGGTTGTGTTTTTTGGCGGCTTTTTCCAAACCACTTGATATTCAGAAAGCGATTGAAAACGCTTTTGCACGAGACCTCGGAGGCCATGTACAACTTTGTATGGGTTATAGACTGAGCTCATGACGTATCACGACGCTACGTTATTGGCTATTCTTGTAAATAGCTGGGACACAGCACTCGAGCATCGACCACCACGGAGAGGAAGAGCATCAGTACCTTGGCCAACATCGCGTGTGTTGTGGCCACCCAGCTGCAGCTGCTCTATCTAGGCAATACAAGTTGGGGAATGAATAGGACGAGGCTACAGCAGTATCAAGCAATCTAACGGGTTTTTCCTGACTACGGCCGCCGCAAGCAGCTCATGCTCCGTGAGAGCGAGAGCTACTTGCTGGTCCAGCGACTAGAAAGTCCCTTACGCAGCTCCCCAGGTCGTTCCGCATTTCGTTCCCTTCCTTCGAGGCGCTGGTTGTGAAGGTTGATCGCCCAACCCGGCGTGGATGGCTCGTTCGTGTCGTGGAGTTCAAAAGCTCAGTTCTGTTCTGTTTTTTATTCCTCCATGAGGTTATATATCCAAAATCACGATAAGATGGCACATCGAAGGTAGATGTGGTGGGATTTGTTGGCGGTGAAAAATCCGACGCCATTCCGTTTTCAGTCCTTATAACATAATACTGCTTAAGATCCGAGCCTGATTTCTCGCCCCAGTAGAACATGGAAAACCGTCCGTGACGTCGGTTGCATGCCGAACAATGGGTCCTTGGATAGAGCAGCGCGAGAGCGTCCAGCCGAAGCCAGCCAAGCCAACGCGTGAGACGGGGTCGTGAAGGCGGGCGGAGCAACGGCTGTTCGCATTGTATCTATGTATATACCACATACCTGGTATCATACTCACTCATGTTTCAAGAGGTCCTCTTATAATCTGTGAGTACGGATTTTTAGGTTGGGGGGCTGTTCAGGCATTTTTCTTCCGGTTGGGATCAAGGTACGCAGCGGGCGGATACCCAACCCAACCTCTAACCCTAACCCTGACCCCAAACCGCAGCCTAAACGGGCCAAAACTGGCCATAAACGCGGCTGCGCCGCGTTTGCATCGAACGAGGAAAATTCTCAATTGCGGACGACGATTCCGAAGTGCAGACCTCGCTACGTTTTTTTCAATTCAAAAACACCCTTAAAGATTTTTACTCACAGATTATAAAGCCTACTCTGTTTCGAAGTAATATTTTATCATATGTGCGACAAGCATAAATATTTCACGAGCAGTACCTCTCGCAGTATATGATCCTATAAACCCGGTCGAATCGAAAATAGTCGAGTTTATTTTCGAATTTTGAAATATTTTGCCGAAAAACCTTGAAAAAATCGAAAGAAAAAATATATACGCTAAAACCGGGTACATCTCCGTACATTCGAGCCAGAGCGAACCTTGCTGCCTTGAAAAAGCTACCTCGACGTTCCTCCGTCTTGCATTACTAGCGCAGTTTAGGGTCGCCGCGCTCGACGGCCGCGCTTCACCGCGAGAGTGCGCGCACGGGAATAGACGGGGCAGAGGCCAGGGAGCGTGACCCTCTAGAAGGGAGGGCCAGAAACCGCAGGCAAGACCTCAATATCGGGGGCGGATGGATCCCGGTCTGAGGCCAACACGATAGACGGAACTGTCGAGGTTTCCACTCTCTTCTCAGCCGTCGCGAAGGATTGTATCTATAAATACATACTTCGAAGTATATATATACCTGGTATACATATATATTCACGAGGCTTCTGCGGCTGACCAGTCATCGCTACGTTCGTAAAAGGTAGTGTAGCTGTTGGTAGGAACTCGTGCAGCAGAGTTGTAACTGCCGTCAACTTGTGCGTTGGTGTGTGTTGACGAAAAATGCAAAACACCATGCACACAATGTATCAAACGTGCTCGGCACGAAAAACACGGCATACCTGGTATACAGCAACTTCAACTTCATGTAATTATTTGCTGCTATTGTTCATTGTTTGTCCGAGTGCCAAGTACCCAAGTCCGACCCCGTTGGTTACACCCCACCACACCAGCCACCGTGGACCTTCTCGCCGCCGATCACACCCCACCCCCACTGGCCGCCGTTGAACTGGCCGCCAGCAGGTGAGCGGTCGCCCCTAGCCGCCCTGCGCTTCGTCATGAAGCTGTGCCGTTTTCGTCCGGCTGCACCTACCTCCAAAACCTCCGATGCAGCAGTAGTAGCGTTGCTCCTGGGTACCGAAGTTCGGAAAGGTAGAAGAGATCGCACGACAGGCGCCACACGAGAGACAGCAGAGCACAGCAGGTAGCCCCAGCGAGGAGTTCCCTTTCGCGACTTTACTCGGTGCGCGGCTGTTCTGTTGCCCCGTCCCGCCCGCTGTTTGCTCTCTGTGCTGATGCGCAAACGATCAACTGCTGCTCTAAAATAAAATTCCTTCGATGGCTCTAAGCTGTGATGTTACCCCGCTACGAATTTTTCGGAGATCTTCGCGGTTGATGCCATCGTGGTCGTGCGTAAATACAGGTTCCATCGACTTCGACTGGGGTCTCTGAAAAAAGGCGCCGTTCAGAATCGCGATTCTAAGATCATCTGACAGTGAAAGGGTTGGTCGAAGCCAATATATGCTCATGATATTTTCAGTACAAACTACGCACCCCGTGGCCCGTAGTACGCGTGATCGATTATCACACACAGCTTGCAAAGATAAAGATACAATTAGAGGGAAAACACTATTATCTCGCGGCTGCGTGTTTTTTCAAATATTCAGGTTCCATAAACGGGACTCCGGAACGCTATAGGGCAAAAATACAAAGTCCAGCTTAAGCTCGGATTCCTGCTTCTTAGTGTATATATAGTAAAGGTAAAGGTGTTCCCACCACGATGATGTTAAATAGTGACAAAACATGTTGGAGATTCGCGATAACGATTTACTTCGAACAAAAGACGAACTGCGAATATACTGGAATACCACCGTATTTCATGTTCATACTGATACTCTCTAAGGCGATGAATGTTTCTATGATACTTGCAGGTACCGGCAGGGTATGTATTTCATTGGATCAAGTACTACAGGTTCGTAGAGCTACCCGACTACCCGGGTATAGTCTCTCGATGCCAGATTATCAAGTGGTTCGACGGGGATCATGCGATAACTTGGGAATATTGTTGTCATTGTATTTGCCATCCGACAGTGTGCAGCATGAGCTTCAACGTCGATCGCTTATACATATTCCCAGAAAGAAAACAATCGAAGAAAAGGAAAGAAAGGGAACCTATGGAATCGATTTTACAATGGGCTCCAGGTTGATTAAGCTGCGTCGTTGTGGGTTTTAGTGGTTGTAATTATGCTGTTGAGTTCGATCAACCTCCATCGCGGCACTATTAATAGCGGCAATGATCCTCCGTCAATATGCCAACACTTAGCATTGTCTATAACTCCCATGTGTTCCATATGTTGTGTGTTCAAAAATACATCGTCCCCGATATTATTTCTCTCTTTCCTCTTTTCCCGGAGGATGGGTACCAGTCTCGCCTTCCAGGAGCATGGGTATCAGCAATAGCCGGCACCCGTGGAGAGCCTTGTTTTGGAGTACCCATAGTTGCATAGCAGTGCTGCTGAAGTACGTAACGAAAAGTGCTAAATATGGCATATGACTAGCCTTCCGCGGGACGACTCTGTCGCATCACGTACACGCTCGTGTAGTACTTCCAAGTATCATAAAGTCGTCTCCTGGCACCCTAGTCTCTCGCTCGCACGTGTTGAACGGTAGTGGAAGGTGTGCGCACGTTTTACACTTGGTATTATGCTAAATGAACGTGGTAATACGTGCATCTTCCGTGTGTGTTATGTACATGTCACAGGTGTTGGCTGTCCTCTACGTGCTCGGCAAAGGGAATTCCTTCGACGACGTCTCACAAATGTCTAGATTAAGCGTGCCGACGGTGCAGCGAATTTTTCACGCGTTCATGGAGCGCTACGCCACAGACCTATACGCGACGACGGTCGTGAAGCCAACAGGGCAGGCCCTGGCGGACACAATGAAAGACTTCGATGCCGCCGGGTTTCCCGGAGCCGTGGGCTCGACCGCTGTCACCCATCTGCACTGGCAGCACGCACCATACTCTGGACGGCAGTCTTACCTTGGGCGGGAGGGACTCCCGACACTCGCCTACGAGTGTACAGTCGACCGCTCCGGGCGCTGCTTGGCAGCCACGAAGGGCATGCCCGGGGCACAAAGCGACAGTGCCATCGCCTGTTCGGACGAGTTTGTGAAAGAAGTTCGGGACGGTGACTACAAGGACATGGAGTTCACTCTGAAAGGCGAGAATGGCGAGGATGTCAAGGAGAAGGGCCTGTGGCTTCTCGCCGGCGGGGAACATCACCTGGTGAGGCAGCGGCGTTTTCGAAGTGCACCCCACCCCGTTCAGAATTTTCACGATTTTTTTTCCTTTTCAAACCGCCCAACAATTTTGAACGCGTTCTCTGGCGGAAAAGTGCTTGGACAGCAAGTGGCGTTCCACCTTGGTCGACGTCACGTGTCGCCGTCCTTCAATAGTTCTGACCGATCAAAAGCTCCCTTTCAAACAATACTCCAACCAGAATACTGCGGGCGCGGATTCCCCTTCGCTAGGTTGGGGCGGCGGCTTGTCCCATTGAAAATGGATTGTAAAACAAATGCCGGGGACTCCCAACGATTCCCACGGGCAGTTTAACTTGTCGTCCTGACTCTGCGCGAGCCTTGAATACAGCAGTAGCCCCTCCCTCCCGACCCTATTTACTGCTGGTACCTGGTGTGGTACTCGTGTCGGTACAGTTTTCTTGTGTTTCACTTGTCTGCCGTTTCTACATCTGCTTCGTTGTGCGCTAGGGAGCGTACCGCCTTTTGTTGGTGACGCCACGGCGCCAGCATGACCTGCGAGCTTACTGCTGTGCATTGTATCCCGCCACGTGGTGGTATGGTGCGTTTGTCTTTTTTAAGCCTCGTACAAGTAGGATACGTGCGTCGTTGTCAAGGCCGGAACCGTGCTAACACACTCAGTCCCGCGAATAAGCCTGTGGCGCGCAGGTTGGACGTGTGCGGGATGCTTGCTGGATGCTTGGTAGCGTAGAAGTACGATGGGGCGGTAGTAAAGTCCCCGAAAAGCAAAAGCAACCTTCGTTCCCGTCACCTCCAGCCCCAAAACGTGCGGGGTCTGAGTAGACGCGACAATGATGTCCGGCTGCGATCGACTACGTACACGAAGACATGGAATCGTGTTGATGCCACACACGGAGGGATTGCTGCCCAGCAAGCATGCCTAAGGGCAACTCCCCTCATCTGTCCGGTGCTCCGTCTTGAAAGGTGTGGGTGTGGTGAACGGTCAAATGATTAAGGCAAGCAACGAATGAGTACACCCCCCCCCGCCCCTCCTCCGTCCGCTCTCACTCCTGCCAACCGCAGTGGAGATGCTTGCAATGTCCCATGAAGGTCCCAGCTAGCCAAGCGGAACTGACCTATAAGTGCCACCACGAGAGCGTTCATAAGGACGCGGAGCGCTTTTTTGAGGACCTCAAAGGTCGGTTCAGGATCTTGAAGGCCCCGTGCCTCTACAAAAAATCAGATTGCATTGACAACGTCTTCCTGACCTGCTGCGTACTGCACAACATGCTTCACGACTTCGATGGAATCGAACTCCTCGAGGCGGGCGTGGACTGGAAGGGGGCTGACGGCAGTCTCGACCCCCCCGAGGACGTCGGCGAAGGTGTCATTCTCCCCACAGCCCGCCCAGCGGCTGCGCCAGTGCAGATCGAGGTCGAAAACGGGTTCCACTCGTTGAGGCAGAAGCTGGTGGCCAACGTCATGTTTAGAAAGCATCAGGGAACCCTCGATGAACCCGCTTAGTGCAGCCTGCGCCCATGGTTTGGGGTGAAACTGAATGGAAATAGACTGTGAGATGCCATTTGTAGTAAAAAAGTTCCATGTACCAGGTGCATGGTAAAACACCCTCCCCGCCCCCCGCCCCCCCCCCTGGGTAACACGGAGAAAACTAGTGTGTTTCGCCGCTTCGCATGGAGTTGGGTCTTGTCGACGGACTTGGCGCCGCTTTATCTCGAAGATGGTCACGTTGGTTTTGGAGCCTCGTTTCGACCGTGTAAAGTCTAAATAGGTGGTGGGTTTACGTAGCTGAAATCCGGCAAGCACTTCTTGCTTTGTACTTGTTAGGGACTGGCTTTGATGGAAGTCTAGCAGCTGCCACTTCTCTGGCGCGCAGGGGGGGGGGATGGGAGGGGGGGGAAGCATTTACTTTGCGCAACCCTTGCATAGCTGGTGCACTTTAACTACGAGCATGCCGTGCGGGTTATCTTGATGCAATACGATTCGAAACGTTCTTTACGAACTGTAGGAATAGACTTTTCAGGGCCCATCGTTGAGTTCGATTTTTTTGCTGACATTTTTTAGTTTGTGTACTGTTACTTCGCCTAAGGTTATGGCTGATGCCACGCTCATCTTGTTTGTGCCCGCGGGTAGAGCCCATGCGAGTTCTTGACCAGCAGCAGGGGGGGGTAAGGGGCCGAGGGGAGAGAGATTAGTCTCCATATATAATCGTTGATGGACGATATCGTGTTTCCTCGCAATAGCGACCCTCAACCCATGTTCTGAGTGTGAAAAAAAACGTGGTTCGATTACGCGTCTTCGAGTGACGCGGACTGCTTCATTTTTTGTATAGCTGATGAAAGTGCCACCAATTCGTACGTAAGTATTTTCTTGTGTATGTTTTACTTGGTGGGGACCTATATTATTGCATTTGGAGGCATGCAGCGTGAGCTCTTTTGAACCCAGTCCGAGGAGCCAGCCGTTGCCGAGGTAGCTAGCTTTGCCAGCTGTGATGGTCTTGGGGATAACGTCTCACCGCGCAAGTTATCGCAAACCATAGTTTCGGAAACGATTGTTATAGCGTGTGTGTACCATCTGGAGCTAAGTAAGTTGCGTCACGAGTCTATGTTCCACACGTACTCACTTCGCATTGCTGTCGTAACGTCGGCAACTTTTTTGTTGTTGTCCCGTTCCAAGCTTTTTGTTTACGACCCTGCCTCCTGCGAAGCGCTTCGTCCCTCTGTTGTAGTACAATTGCACCCATTTTCGGGGACAAACTATTCCTATTACGGGGGGGCATAGTTTGTGGGACCTGTGGTACACATAAAAACCTATACATTTAACCATTGCTACTAACAATATTTGGCCCTATTAACTATGGTCCCCCGTAGTAAGAGTTTGCTCTTCGGTTTTTCATCGCCACTGAAAACGAAGCAATGACTCATCCAGAGGAGGGGGTTCTGTGTTGAAAAACGCATACGTTTTGAAACATATGTTGGAGCCTTTTCGAGCGCCGTTAGGGTCGAGCTTGACTCACGCTGTACTGTCAACGTTTTGCGGCAAACCTTCATGCTGCGAGCACCGATATATGGCCTGCATGCTTTTCACACGGGTCATACGACTCGCACGAAGTGTCACTGTGTGTCGGCCTCCTCTAGTGAAAGCTGATTCAAATTACAACCTGGTCACAGCCTAATGATTCTGGCTGCTTGGGCGTTTTGCCCCTAACCGCCGCAAGCGAGATATGAAGGGCAGGCGGGCGATCGACCTCCAAGAGCTGGTGTGGCACACCCTCAAGTGTAGAGAGCCTTCGCCGAGAGATTCACACCCCTACCCCCTGGCACGGATGCGGAGGGTATGGCAACGGTGTTCGCTGAAGCGATGCTGTCAACTGCCGTTAACATCGCGCCACGTGTAAAGCGCAGTCAAAGTGGTGCGCTAGCGAGGAAACGAAAGCGGAAGTGCTTGCGGCGTGGCAAGAAAGAGAAGCCGCGAGAGAGCTATTGCGCGCGGATCCAAGCAACGGCAACCTCAGGAAGTCTCCGAAAGCAGCTGGGGAACACCTTATGCGCGTGAAGATCGAGGATGTGCAGAAGTTCTTCGAGGGATTCGTCGGTTTGCTTGAGGTACGCATCAAATACGGCGACGAACCTGGTTTCTACAAGCACTTCAAGGGGGTGGATTTTCGAGGGGAAGAAATCGTGCAGCTCTCAATACATCAAGGACGCAGAGGGCAATTTGCTCCGTGACATGGGGCCCATTCGCAATCGGTGGGTACAGTGCTTCAGATTATTCGCTCAACATTAAGTCGCCAGCACTCGACCCGAATATCAACGAAGAGCTCAAGGTATGGTCGCCGTGCACGCTTCTCGATGATTTGCCCTCGATTTTTGAGGTGGAGGAAACCGTCAAGAGCATGTCAAACCGAACGGCTGTTGGACCCGATGTGTTCCCCGCTGAACTGCTCAAACTCACCTTTAGATGGAGATCGCGATGGTAACTGCCGTATACTATGAATATAACTGTTCCACGCCATTGTGATCGCCCGGGCGGGGGCTTACCGCAGGAGTGAAAAGATACCGCGACCATAGTGCTGCACAAGGAGAAGGACTGGACGGAGTGCGGTTATTATTCGAGGCATCTCGCTCGTGGCACACGCCGGCAAGTTTCTCCTCAAGGTAATCGCCAAACGCCTCAGCAATTACTGCAAACGGGAGGGTATCTTACCAGAGGAGCGGTGCGGCTTCAGACAGCTACGGTCGACGATTGGCCTGATCTTCGTGGTTCGACGACTTTACCTATTGATGCCAGGTACGAAAGAAGGGCACCCCTCTTTACATGTGTTTCGTCGACCTCACCAAGGCATACGATTCTGTCGACGGGACTCTCTTGTGGGCCGTGCTCGTTCGGTTCGGCGTACCATCAAATATGCTTGCACGATGGAATGCGTGTTTGGGCTGGTTCGGCGCCGGGCAGGGCCTATGGCAAGGATGCGCGCTCGCAGCATTGTTGCTCGACATGTTCTTTACTGCCGTACTGCGTGCGGTGGAGCGGTTTAGCGCCAATGTAGATGCGGTGAAGGATATGGTGTGCGCCAAGGTCATGGATGAAAAGGGGGGAAGGGGGCAAGGGGGGCCGGAGAAAGGGCGAGATAAACCCCAGGAGACGTGGCGGAGCCGCAATCGATCTGGGGAATGAAAGCTGAAAGCAGACGACGCGGGAATCGTTTCCAGATCGAGGAACAGCCTTGCGAAGATGATGGCAGATATCGATGCAGTTTGCGGTTCGTTCGGATTGACAGCTTCGGAAGTCAAGACGGAGGCCATGTGCCTGATGACGAAACGTATTATGGGCATGTCGCTTTCGTTACTGAGGGAGCCAGCCAGATGTACAAACAAACCATCAAGTGTGTGTACCTTGGGGCTACTGTGTTCATCCCGACCATACTGCCGAAATCAACCGGCGCGTGCTGCGGGCCAAACTACGTTTCAGAAGGTATAGTTTTCCACGGTTCGACCGGCCCACCGCACCGCTCCGGCCTAACGTTACAGATGCTCAGAGTCGAAGTAATGGAGACCATGCTATGCGGGTGGGACACGTGGAGCCCCACCGTGGCCCATCTCACCGTACTGCGGACAAGTCACCACCGACTGCTCCTCCGCTGCATCGGATGGAAGAGAAAACATCGCGACGGCTACCATATATATATATGCCTTCATCAAACGCAGAACTGGTCAAAACTGGATGTGAAAACGTCGATGCGAAAACGGAGAATACTCTTCGAGGGGTTCGTGGCTAATATGCGTGACGAGAGACCACCCAAACGAGTGATGTTTGGGGAACTGGAGGGGGGAAAGGGTTACTTGGAAGGGCAAGAGCAGGACTGGATGGGTTGTCTGGAACGCGACCCATCGTTGTTCCACTTGCCCACCGAAGAGAAACAACGGACGCTGGCAGCGAAGAAATCGGGTAAGTGGTTCAGACGTTTTAAGGAAGCAGCAGAGCAGTACATGAAGCGCTGGTAGGAGAATGTAACAAAACGACGAGCGCTTGAGGTACAAATGCGCAGCAACCTAAGACGCCGTAACAACACGACGAGCGCTTGAGGTACAAATGCGCAGCAACTTAAGACGCCGTCAGACCCCAAGGTCCGCGAGAGGGGAGGAGGAGAAAACGCGTTGAAGGAGGCGTAGCAACAGCAGCTAGGCCAGTTCAGAAAGTGAAAGCACCTTCCGAAAGTTGGCGCTGGCCGTCTTTCTAATTGAGACGCCTAGGGACCATTGCCTAATGTTGTGTTGCAATCCCTGTTTTATTAGTTTTATTTTTGTTTTCCTGTTGGTTGTGATGCCCTATTCCCTGCCAACGCGATGATACCCCTCCCGCCGTACCCTGCAATTCTGCGTCGGCTGCGTCACCTTATTGTTGTATTTGTGTGACCCTTTCTTTCCTATTTTTCCTTTTATCTGATTTTGTTGGTTTTACTTCCTTTTTTTAGCCCCCCTCCCTGGTCCGTCTATCTCTGTCCTCCTTGTGTCGATTGTGTCGCCCTTGACCCACCAACTGGACGCAGGACTGCTCGTTTTTATTTTTTGTTGGATCTTTGTCTCTACCCTTTTCTTGTCTTCTTGCCTTCCGTCTGGTCTTCTTGTGACGCCCTTATGTCGATCCACCAGCTGGGCATGTCACAGGATTGACCGTACAAGCAAACAGCAACACTGTCCTCGGGACCCGGTCTGCGCCCTGAGCGCATGTTTAGTTCGTTTGTCTTTCTTCAAGTTTCTCTCTTTTTGTCTTTCTGTTCCCTCTTGGTCTTTTTTTTTTCTTTTTTTTTTATTTTTCCTCTTCTCTTTTTTTCTTTTTTCTTTTCTTTTTTCGAGGGCACAACATATTACCATGGATATTTTCCAGGGTGTTATTTGGCTGCAAGTGATACGGGATGGTATACCACGGTTCGTTAGTACCGTTTCCCTTACGGGCTAATATGATGTTGCCGTGCACATTATTGTAGGGGTAATAATGCTATTTGCGACACCGGTGGCGCTAATAGCATTACCCTTATCTTATAGTTGCTTGTTTTCTCCCATCGAGATGCATTTTTGTTGCAGCCTGTTTTGTGTTGCAGGATTTCAGGTACGTGAGCTAATGTGAGAACATCATCATCATCATCACCTAGTATCTAGATGCGTGTCCAAAATCTTGGACAGCGATGTGTATCGCCGAATGTTTGAGTGGGGTAGACAAGAAAGTAAAAGGGTGAATAACAAAAGATGAAAAGAGCAGACGAGATGGCTTGCCAAGATGCGCGTTCTGCGGCTAGATGTGTACTGCACGGGCCATTCATTGAACTAATCGATCCACAGCAATGTTCATCGCTGCTTCGTCTTTGATAGTGGCAAGTGCCGCCTGCAGATGTCTCGCGCGGCAAGACCTGACCCAGGGATGTACATTGTTTGGCTTCTTGGTGGTACCGCCCACGACATGCCACGACACGTGCCGCGTCATGTCGCGGCATGACACGGCAAGGGCCACGAGTTGGGGTTAGGTTGAGGTCCAGGGTTAGGGTTGTCATAAAGCTTGCCGTGGCAGTCGTGCCGCGACATGCCGCGGGCACTGCCGCGGCGTATGTCGCGGGCAGAGCCACGAAAAACTAAAATAATGAGCAGGAAACAGATCGAGTTTGTCGTCCATCTCTGCACCCCCCCCTCACCACCCCGGCTACATAAAGATGCCCTCCGGCTGCATGATTCCGGTCCGTGGCAGACCTCCCCCCAACCCCCCCCCCTCATCCAGAAGGGGGGGGCTTCTTGTAGTTTTATCACTTGGTCTCATTTCGGGCACCCCTCGCCATTATACATGGAACATGCGGCACCCTTGTAGGTCTCAGTTGAGGGTAACGCCTTTTTGGTTGGCCGTCTTGGGTCAGCGACGCCTCGCGAGGGTGTGCAACGCCGCGGCTCAAGCCGACGGTGATGCCGCCATTTATTTAACGCAGCCTCGTTTTTTCGCGTAGCTCGACAACCACGTGGCCATGTGGGAGGTGTGATGCTCTGTATCGCATGTGCTACGACGGAAAAGAATGCTTGTAAAAACGAAAAACAAAAAAGCGCGCTGAGCCGGGAACCTTGCTGAGCGCAAAACCATCCACCATTTATCGTTTCGTTAGCTGCTACGCATGGACGGGTTGTATAAATCCCCTTGCACACCAATCGGTAGCCATCATGACGGCCCTGCTGTTTAGATCCAAACGACCAACCGCGATAGCGCAATGATTGAGTATCACGACATGTCCATCACCACATCCTCAATAGATACAAGTTTGCGGTTTCGAACACGCCCGCGACATCCCGTTCTCAGACCAATAACCAGAACCCGCTGGAATCTGGGTTTCCAGTTTGAACATTTCCATTCATGTCCCGTACCTCCACTGAAAATGACAAGCAAAAATGTCTTGGGAACTCAAAACCATTTAGAGCTCTACGCAGGAAGTACTCCTACCTTGTAGTCCAAAAACCTGCCATAAATACAAAATAATGAAAAAACGAAATAATCTGCATCCTGGGACAACTGATGGAATCGCTGCGATCAAAAACTCGGAGAAAAACATGGAGTGGCGTCAACTGACAGACCAGACCAGATAGACACAAGACCGCTCGTCTCAAGATCCGCCGCTGCTGTCACAACGCATATCATACAGGCAACACGTTTTTTTTTTCTAAACTTGTGAAGCTGTTGGTTGGTTGATGGCGTAGATTGATAGGCTGGTTGCTACAAAAGGGCAGGTTGGCAGTCGAAAAATAGACCACGAGTACTGCTGTCTGTCGCTGTCTGTTGACACAACAAAAGGAAGAGAAAAGGAGAAGCGCAACTGCAGCGTTACTGCTGCTGTACAGGGCCAGGAACTTGAGCTTGCGAAGAGTTGCTCGAACTAACTGAGCACTCGTCAACAGCGCCACTATCAGTCGGTCATCAGTCGATGACCTGTACATACGATCACCCCCCCCCCCCCCCCCCCCTCTCTCACTACGATCATCGCAACAAGAGTGAAGAGAGGGGGTGTGGGTGGGGATGGAACAGGGATGGGATGGGACAATGATGCCTCGACCGAACCAAACGGTCTCAACAGTGTGCCAAGTGCCTGGGAGACCTCGATGAACCGGGCGAGATTCTAAAAGTACTGAGAAGCCTACACCCCCGACACCCCAACTCCACTACCGTAGCAAGAACCTCGGGGACAAAACCCGACCCTCTTCTCGGACGAACTTAGCCTTGCCAAAAAGTGTGCCGTGAGGCCCTCCTGGGCGGACTACTTCGATATCTCGAATGCTGCGGCTGATTGATGCTCTGCTGCCACCGCCGCTGCTGTGGAATGATTGATGCTGCTGCTAGTGCCGTTGAACGGTCGACATGTTCGCACTGCTGCTGCTGCGGCCGCTGTTTGTTGTCGAATCGTCAATGCTGTTGTTGCTGCTGCTGCTGCTGCTGCCGCCGCCGCCGTTGACTGCTGCATGAATGCTCATTTCTGCCAGGCGCAGGTCGAATGGCAACCGGGCCATCAAGCTGGGCCTGGGATCTAGGGTTCGCTGTTTCTCCTCGCTGCTTGGCGCTCTTTCTTGTCACAGTACACCAGAAGCTGCGCCCTCCACGAACGCCAAGATACACCATGTAGAGCCTATCAGAGGACCACTTTCCTATTTTTCAATCCCATAATCCAGTTCTTCGGCAGAAACCACGAAAAACGAAAAACCTCGATGCCAGGGTGACGTCATCGCTGTGGAATACGCCTGACGTTGACCACGAATTTTCGGCGAATCAGATAATTAATCTGGAAAAGACGTTCACCAAAAAACAAACTGCGGCTACTGAAACGCTCTCTCTACGAGTACATGCATCACAAAAATCAAGAGAAGGAGTGAGCTTAAGAGTATATATAGGCCAAGCCCTTTGCATGCACACTCAAACATAAAAATAGAGGCCGCATGACATGCGTCAATAACAGGTATGCTTGGCACTTTTGCGGACTGAAATCCAAAAACTGCTGAACACCAGCCACTGTACTAGCGGGATTTTTGGGGAGAAATAACGGAACAAAAAACAACAGGTATGCTTTGCACTTTTTGCGGACTGAAACCCGAAAACTGCCGAACACAAGCCGCTGTAGAAGCGAAGTTTTTGGGGGAGAAATAACAGAACAAAAAAAAAGAAGACAAAACGACAAGTTTTCACGAACGAGAGCAAAATTCGAACTTAAATTCGAACTCAAACGCTAGCAGCTCCCAAGGCTGCCACAAGCTCGTCGATTTCCACATCGACCTTCGGCGCCGGCGAACTTCCCCCCCCTTCTGTCGCCTCCACGGTCTCTTCCAAATCGTCTTCCTCATCCTCCTCCTCCTCTTCTTCGTCCTCGTCGTCTAGGTTGTCGTCCATTTCTCCCAGAGCGCCGAGCTGCAAGGCGTGGATCGGGTACAGCGGGACACAAGCGAAGCGATGGAGTTCCGTCGTTTTTTTTCCCACCAAGCAAAGACAAGGCCATCCGTGATATTGCACCGCATCCTGTGATGGCCCTCTGACCAGCGGACCCTCGAGTCGCGCGAGCGTACTCGTATTGGCTGCTGAAGGCAAGAACCCCGGGCGCTTCTACTGCTACCGTTGTTAAACCAACAAATCAACAGCAGTACTAGCAAGATCAACAAAAACCCTACCACACAGCTACAGCAAACATGTGTACGCCCACCGCGTGCAGAATTCTCCGAATGCCGTCTGCCTTCAAAGCTCCAGTCAGCGCGGGTCGGGTAACCAGACAGCTAGCTCTCCAGGCTACACGGCGGGCATGCAAGAACGCCATCTCAGCTGCGGCTACACGTAAGCCCTTTACAATCGCAACTCCGTTTGGGGGAAAAACTAATGTACTTGAAATTAGAGTCGGAAGTCGGAAAAAAAACTCTGCATGGTAAAGGGACCAGGCCCTCCCGTGGAAAACTTTGGCCATTTTTTTCGCGTAACTTTTCGTAAAAATCAAGTCACAAGTCTGCTGTGAACTGTGAAAAGACTACCATCGTCTCGCATGCATATACCAGCATTCTAGAACAAGGTACCCTTACACCCGCTGTAGTCTGTCGGGATATTTGTATGCAAGAACTCAGTGGTCCATGTTACTTGGGTTTCATACTGTATTGCAAAGGCGTTTTCTTGCTCCCATGTCATTTGTTGTCTCCACCGTTACTTTATCTCTTCCCCCTTGTCGTAGGCTCAGACCCGCGGTCGTATAACAGGCTCTTCTCCCCCCTCCTTTCTACGGTTCGTGCTTTGCAATTTTGTCGCAAAAACACTGCAGTCCTTTCTTCCCTCGTCGTCTCGCGTTGAATTGCCTACCCACGCTAGGCGCTGTCACCAGTCGACTCCTTCTTCTTCTTCTTCTTCTTGTTTTATTTTTTTGCAAAAAAAAAGCAATCTCACCACGGTGGGGATTCGCACTCCAGGATCGACGACGCTATTACGGGGGACCATAGTTAATAGGACCGATGGTATACATAAAAACCTATATATTTAAAAAATTTGACTAACCATATTTGGTCCTATTAAGTATGGTCCCCCGTAATAGTAATAGTGGCATTCGAGGGTAACTGCTAGACCCCCGGGGCGAGCGGCTTACTTAGAAAAGCCGCTAGACGTCTGTGCTGTAAAATATAAATTCGCCGTAAAAACCCCCATCCTCGGCATCAGCTACGGCATGCTCTACTGCAGCAGCGCCGATGTAGCCCACATTCAAAATGGATTAAAAAAAAGTAACAAAAACCGCCACAACGGTAAGAAATAGTGGCGTGGCTTACCTTCCCCGACGATTCCAGGATTCGGTTTAGACGCGTGAGCCCTTCCTCGCTAACCATGTTCGCGTTAAGTTCCAAGCTCTGCGCGTACAAGCGTAGACAGGATTGAAGAGGTGAACGAAGGGACAAAGGTAGAATCCGTACCATTAGGATGGAGAAGAACATAATCTTATGTATCGACATTCCACCGAGCTAGGGGTCACAACGGGAAAAAAAACCCTCTGGCATTTTCTAAGCATCGAGCCACCGCGGATTATTACAAACACGTATAAGGGATATCTACTCGATTCGCGGCAACCGTCACAGGCGGTGTGCCTGTAGACACCGAGTGCGTACTGGAGGTACCGCGGGTCAACGCTGCCAGTTTTACTATCCTTGAGCGGGGAAACCGAAACCGTCGAGTGTGGGCACCACGCACAAAAGGGCGCACCGCACCCCGCCGCCAGCAACGGAGTGCGCCATAACATGACGCACCCCGCCGCGAGCAACGGAGTGCGCTACAACATGACCACACAGTCGTTTCGTTTTGGGACACGCGCGACGGACGAAGCACACAGAGACACACGAAGGAGTCGAAAGCTGGAGCGTGGCACCCTTGCCCCTGCCCTTGCTTTTCCCCTCACCCTTACCTCCAAGTCCTTCTTGTCTCGGACGCTTCGCGCAACGGCCAGGACCCCCGAGGTGAAGATCTCGTTCGAGCTTAGCTGGACCCTGCGAATGGCCGGCGTCGACGCCAACGCCTTGGCCACCTGATTGGTCGGCCAGTCGGGGAGGAGGGGATACCATATGACAACGGAACGGTTAGTGCGTGCGCGGGGGAGAGAGGGCGGCGTCAGTCCGGGATGACGGTACAATAAGTCGGCTACAGCGCGTCAAAGCTCGACAGGAACGAAACGCGTCAACTCACACACCATGCATACACACACAGTAAGTAGACAAACGGTCGGCTCTACCCTGAATGTTCACGTGGAGCGCTCGGCAAAACCCGCAGCACCGCGCTGTGTCGCAAGACGGTCGGTCAGCCACACCACACCACAACACACAAACCAATCAAAGTACGCGACATCAACAACAGCAGCAACAGCAACATCATCAACAACAACAACAACAACACAACAACGACAACGACACCAACAACAACCACAACAACAACAACAACAACAACAACAACAACAACAACAACAACAACAACAACAACAACAACAACAACAACGACAACAACAACAACAACAACAACAACAACAACAACAACAACAACAACAACAACAACAAGTACCACGCGCACACAAAGCGCATCGGCGTACATACCGCTTTAGCGCCGGCCGAGCCGATCTCGTTGTCCTCGACGCCGAGGTACTCCAGCGAGGCCTTCGTCGCCACGCAAGCCGCCACGGCCGCGCCCCCTTCCGCCGTCAGCTCGTTTCCAGAAAAATCCAGCTCTCTAAGTAACGGAGCCGTCTTGGCGAGCGCTTCCGCCACCACAGTAGCTCCGTCGTCCTGACTCATTGAAACATTGCGTACGGCACGCGAAAAGGTGAGTGAAATGTATACCTGTGCACTGGTGGAAATACGTGCCGCTAAGGGTGAGGTGTTCCACCGCACCCATTCGCTGCCTGCGCATGCAGGGCGTCGAACACGGCGGGAGTGTTCCGCCCCACCCCTCTCTCTATATATTTTTTTTCCGGCGGCGGTGAACTGCCAGCCAAAGCGCGCTTATCTTCAATGCCTCCGGTGCCGCTATACCTCCTCAGGCCCACCCTCGCCTCTTGCAGAGGGCCAACAGGCCGCATTTGTGGTGCCTTGTAACTGCCCCCCAACGGCGATGTCTCCACATTGCACCACAAATGTAACATCGCGTAAACGTAGCGCGAGAGAGATGTCTCAAACTCACACCGCAATCTCGAACAAACGACATGACGCCAAGAAACAGAACAATTGTACCACACTTGAGATTGAACACCTACCCCCCCCTTCGTGCGTATTGCCTCTGAAGCTGGCATGGGCCCAAGAAAACTGGGGGCAGTAGCTGGACAACATGCTGGAAGAGGGCCGGGCGCGGGCTGCGGGAGGGGGTCTGACAACGAGCAAGCAGCACCCAACGCTCACTTCTAGCTCGCAACACCAACACTCAGTTCGAGCTTGCAGCACCTTAGACTCATTTCAAGCTCGTAACAACCAAAACTCATTTCGAGCTCGCAACACACTCACTTTAAGCTCGCAACGCCCAACACTCACTTCAAGCTCGCAAAGCCTAACACTCGCCTCAAGCTCGCAGCATCCAACACTGGCTTCGGGCAAGCAGCGCCAACACTGACTCCGAGCAAGCAACACCCAACACTTAAATGAAGCTCGCAACACGAAACACCCACTTCGAGCACGCAACACACTCGCTTCAAGTTCGCAACACAAACACACATTTCAAGCTCGCGTCACCCAACTTCAACACCCACTTCATGCTGGCAACCCCCAACACTCACTTCAAGCTCTTGGCACCCAACACTCCCTGCGAGCAAGCAAGACCAACACTAGCTTCGAGTAAGCAGCACCCAGCACTGTCTTCGAGCAAGCAACACTCTCACTTCAACGTTGCAACACCCAAGCATCAACACTCGCTTTGAGCTCGCAACACCTCAACACTCAGCAGGCAACACTCAACACTCATTTCGAGCAAGCACCACCAAAACTCAACACTCACTTCGAGCAAGCACCACCTACGCCCAGATCGAGCAAGCAACACCCACCAACACTCACCTCACCTCAAGCCCGCAACATTCACCAACACTCATTTTCAAGCTCGCAACACCCAACATCACACACTCAATTCGAGCGCGCAACGCTTCAAGCTCGCAGCAGCTGACACCAACACCCACTTGCGAGCGAAGCAGAAACACCAATCCCCAATACTCACTTCGAGCTCGCAGTCCCTGAGGTTGACGTAGGTCAACGAAGGCTGAGAGGCTAGGACCTCCGCCAGCACACTCCCCCCTTCCTCCCCCAGCGTGTTGTCGGCGAGATCTAGGCGCTCGAAGAGGCCCAACGACGCGGAGGGACACTCTCGCAACGCCTACGTGAGCATATATAAGTGCGGGTCGATTCAAGAGAAAAAAAAGAACGAAGTCCTTGGTCAATCATCAGGCCAAGCGGTACAGGAAAAAGGTTTCTTAAAAAAAAACAACGGGCGTCTTGGTCAAAACTAGCTGTATGAATACTTGAGGGCTCGATAATTGAAAACAACGGGTGCCTCGGTCAAGACAAGCGGTATGAACACATACACATAAGGTGGCGGCACTTTGAAGGAGGGTTGGGGGGGGGGGGGAGGAACCGCGTGGAAAATACCGGCAAAAGCCAAATACCGGCTCAGATGCTTCACCATCGAGAGCCAAAGCGGAACACTGCAAGCGCAGGATTTACGAAGGACAAGCGGAACGCCGAACATTAAAGACAGCGAACAAAAATGGGAACGCACAGCGCGGGGGTGGGGTTCTCGTTGGAGCGGTGGCCCTTTGCTCTAAAGGGCGCCAGACGGCGCGAACAAATAGTTACTGCCACAGCAGAGCAGCAACACCGAGCGGACCCAACAACTCCCCCCCTCGCAAATCATCAGCACTGTGCACCAAACTGCGCTACACTGTCCATATCGGTGAAGCTCAATCGGGATCCGTCTTCCCGCTAACCGACGGGTCACCCAACCACACACCAATGACCGCCCCCCCGCCTCGCCCCCCACCCTCACCACCGCCCCCCCCCTCCCAGGCATCACTCACTTTCACCACGGCGGCAGAGCCGTCTCGGCCTGATCTTGTCCCCGAGAAGCGGAAATCGGACAGTTTCGGGCACTGAGGAAGAACCTGTCCAGTACAAAAAAAAAAACACCAAATAAAGGAGGCGCGGGTGATCCCACCCAAGAGGCGGTGCAAGAACGGGAGGGGGGGAACGGGGGGGGTGTACTCATGTTATGTGTTATGTATGGCCGTAGTCGTATGACATAGACTCTCGCATCCCTACCATGCCGGGAAGGAGCTCACCGACAGGGCAGCCATTGCTTGCACCAAGCGTGAAGCGCCGTGAGGTGTCCGGCGAGCCGCATGAAGGGTGAGCTGCATCCTACTCAGAACCGCTTGTGAGGCGGACTTTCAAGCATGCGGATGGCAGCGTCGAAAAAAATGACAAGCATGGCGCGACAAAAATGCCTCCGCACAACCAACCGCGTAGAGGACAGTATGTCCAGAGTTTGGCAACCTCTGCGGTGACACTGAGAAGTCCTCAGTTCAGGAGCCCCGTTGGTCAGAAACATTTCGGCCAGATAATGGTACCCCCCGAAAAATCGCACCGCGTGTCATATTCCGTATCTGCACCCAACCGGCACCGAGGACAGCGACAACGACGACAGCGTGGGGCTTCACTGTCTGTTTCTACAACACAGAATAAACGGTTTCATACGCTAAAAAATAGAAAATAGAAGCACGGGTGGGGGGCGGTTGGGTGGCACAGCAGTTTTGCCGCTGCCGGAGGGGAGGCGGTCCAGAACAAACAAACGCAGAAACGAGAAAAGACGCGAGAAATCAAGCATTGACCCTACTGCGCTGTACATAATCAAAACATCCGACTCTGAATACAAGCACGAGGTAGCATTAGTATTTCCTCGAAAACGGGAGTATTGTCCTATCAATGGGTCAAGACAAAAACAGAGAAAAACGTCGGCAAGAAAACGAGGATAAGCTCGTCACGAAAGACGCGTACGTAAGCCGCCCGCCGCAAGGACAACAACCCCACTCGCGCCCGGCCCCGCGAACACCCACCAGCGGCACGCACCGACGGATTTGACCCACCCTACCGGCCGTGCGGACGCGTGCCACGAGAAGGGTACTGTACCTTTTTTAGGCCAATTTTCCTTCAAGCTGACAGGGCCCCTCCTCAGCCGAGGAAGCACTACCGTAATGAGCGTTGAGTTTGCGCAGGGATGCGACATCGTTTTTCAAGCGCTCGATTTATTTTCGCCGAAGCCGGACAAGAAGACGTTTTCGAGAAAATCTACAGCAGTAGTCGATAGAGAAAGAGAGTTTTAGCCTTTCCGAAAAAATAGACTTGTTCGATGCTAGCAGCACCCTTTCTACCGCTGTCTCGAGAAGACGAACAACGCTGACAAACGATCGACCCGGGTACGCGAGCTCGACGCTTTCTACGGTACCCTAACATCTCGTCAGCGTCTTCACGTGCTTTCCTCGCAAACCTACGTGTACGCCAGGGGGCTGCTCATCGAGCGTGTGCCTTGCCCGTCCATTCTGTTTTTTTCACAAACCCAGGTTTTGGATGAGGTTAGGTGAGGAGAGCTCTTCAAACCAGGAGAGCCCCCAGAATCAAATGGAAGCACCCTTCACCATAGCATACGCCTTGCGGTAAAAAAAAAACAAAAAAAAACGGCAAATTTAAATGGAGCTCACCTCCGCCAGAGCCTTCGCCCCCAGATCACCGCTCATGTTGTTGAAAAAGTGCAGCGTCCGCAAAGCATTAGGCTTGGTCGCCAAGAGTATGTCCTGCAAAAAAGAAAAAGAGTCGACCAAACGGAACCGTCAGCAAAACGGAGGAGGGGGCAGGGGGCAGCAGCTGAGACACGCGATCCGTACGTACGGGAAGACATACAGGGACGGCTAGCAAGAAAACATCTGGTGTACTACTGTATATATACACCAGTCTGGAGGGTCATATAATCGCCACTTGGACTTTTAATATGAACCTAAAACGGGTATTACACCATCGACCAGAGTGGTTTAAAGGTTTTGGCGATCAGTTCCTGAGATAACAAAAACAACAAAACTGCAAAAACATCTCACCCAGTCTCTAAGTAGTGTGTCCCCGAGCCGTGGACGCAATTATAAAAGGCTCAAGTAAATTCCAATCACCACTCCCATTCCAATTCCAAGAATATGATAGCGTGTGCCCGAAACGTGGGTGCAGTTCTTAACGAGTTGACACCGCACTACGTTTTTTCGAGCACAGCAATCACCGTCAATAGACATCTACCACAAACAAGGGCCAATTCAACCATGCATTCACCCATCCCTCCACCCACACACCCACTTTACCCATCCATCCATATACATACATCCAGACCACGCAATCACGACTCCCATCAAGAATTTTACGCGAACCTTCCCATCCATCCATCCATCCATCCATACATACATACATACATACATCCGTCTATCCATCCATCCATCCATCCATCCATCCATCCATCCACCCGTCCATCCATCCATCCATCCGTCCATCCATCTATCCATCCATCTATCCATCTATCCATCCATCCATCCGTCCACCCACCCACCCACCCATCCAAGAATTTTCCTAAAAACTTCTCTCTCGCTCACCCGGACAGTTTCCATGGCCGCCTCCGACAGGCCGTTGTTGCACATGAAAAGCGCGCGGAGTTCCTCCTTCCCCTCGATCGCCGCCCGACACGCCTCCACCCCGTCCGGTCCCATGGCGTTCTCGCTCACGTCAACGTGGGCCAGTTTTTCCCTGTCCCCCACACCGCCACACACGGCGGCGAGGACGCTGAGCCCCACCTCCTTCGGCCTCCCTGCGATGATGTCGCTGAAGTCAACCTATCACCGGATACGATGAAAAAAGAAAAACACAACAAAACAACGTTCGCTGTGAGATCGAGGATTTCGTCGTGACTCGTACTTGCAAGCCGGGGATCATACTATTAACCCTATTAATAGTGATGCTTCGATTGCGCGTACGAAAGTCGAAACCTCTCACCATAAATGAAGAAAAAAAAAAGAGAAAAAAAAAAAACTTCAGCTGTGGGTAGGGATCGAGAATTTCACCGAAACTCTCATCTTCGCAAGCTGTGTGTGATACCAGGTACTTCGTTCGCGCGCATGTACCAAGAAGTTTCTTCATAGTGGGAAACCCGGTTTGGGAGCACACCTCGTGACTAGCCAAAAACAAGCGCTTTTAACCCCTTTAGAACCCCAGTCCCGTTTTGGGGACAAACTCCTTGAAATTTGAGTGGTTTGTCCCCACATCTGGGACTGCGGTTCTAAAAGGGTTAACCTTATCCTTGACCTCAGTACTGCACAGCTGTGCAGAGATATTATATATTATATATATATATATGTATATACATGAACTCTAAATTCCGACGTCTGCTTCGGTAGTGGTGCTCAATTTTCCGAGGAGCTTGATTCCTACACATCACCCCAAAACCTGACTTCAACTAACAGTTGTTCGCTCGCCCGACGACCAATCCCATGCGGCCTACAAACAGTACGCGGCTTACAAACCTAATGGACACATGGCATGAATTGGATTCGGAAGGCATTGGGTACCGGCGGTTTCTGGGTTTTTTGGGGCCCCATCAATCGTAAAGTCACTTGCGAGCCCAAAGTGCTACTGCGCGCTCTTTTATATTCGTATTAATAGTAGAAAAAGCGTCTCCCAACTATTACGGGGGACCACATTAAATAGGACCATATAGTGTTGGTAAAACTGGAAAAATATACCTGGTATAGGTTTTTGTGTGAACGGTAGGTTCTATCTACTATGGTCCCCCGTAATAACTCATCTCCCAAAATGGGAGTGTAGTCCAAGAGGGGATAATTACAGACTGCTCTCGTACCGACTTCAGAGCACGTTAATCAGACCCCGGGAACAAGAAAACACAGAAACCTGAAACACTCTCGAGCGAAGCGCGATCGTTCCTCACTACGCCCACGACTTGTATCCAAGTTGCAAGATGGTTGAGGTGGGTTCCGAGTTCCGACGCCCCCGAGAACGCACGCCGCGCAGCGCATGGTGTCAACCATCTGTACCGCTTCCTTCGTAACGTTGTATTCGTATGTTGGCGCTCGCGCCTCATCCGCAACGCCCTATTCGTAACGCCTCATCCGTAACACCTCAAACAAAACGCCATCCCCGTAACGCCTCATCCGTAGCGCCTCACCGATACAGTAAGCTTGAGTATTTTATCAGTAGCGCCCTTTACCTATAACGCCTCGTCCATAACGCTTCATACGCACCGCCTCATCCGAAACGCCTCCTCTGAATCTGAAACGTTTTTTCTGTTGCGCCTCACCGATGCAGAACGCCTTACTAGCTCATCAGTAACACCTTGTGTGCAACGCATTATCCGTAACGCACTTCGAGTATTAGAAACACCTTATCTGGAACGCCATATCCGTAACGCCTCATCCCTAAAATACCTCGGTAACGGCGGTCATCTTCTTCAGGGCCACGGCGATGACATCGGCCGCTTCTGCGGAGTAGCTCTTGTTCGACAGTCGCACCCTCGTCATCGTAGCAGGGTCGCGCTCGCCTAGCTCAGCATCGACCAGCTCTCGCGCTCGAGCCTTTTGTAGTGGTCGTAGTCGTCCATTGTTTAGTTTGCGGAACAAACGAGGTTTACGGGACACCAGGCGGGGCGGGGGGGGGGGGGGGGTATTCGATATCTTTTTCTTTTTTTTTTTCTCATCCCAGTCATTATCTTCGCACATCTTCTTCTCTCTCTCCTTCCAACTCGTAACTCAGATCCGGGGTCACATAGCAGGCTCTTCTCCCCCCTTCCCGCTACGGTACGTGCCTTCGTTTTTATCGCGAGAAGATTTCAGCATTTTCTTCCCTCGTCGACTCGCATCGAATTGTGCCTACCCACGCTGCAAGGCGCTCTCAACAATTGAATCCTTTTTTATTTTTGCAAATAAAGTCAAAGTCCGACCCACCTGGGGCTCGAACCCAGGACTCAAACACGTAGAATTTGAGGTTAACCACTTGAACCACCGGGGCGACCGGGAACGTGCATGGCCGTAGTCCTATGACCATAGACCCTCACATCCCTACAAACGCCGGGACGGAGAACGTCGGGTTTTCACCGACCAGGCAGACATTGCTTGCACCCAGCGCGAGGCGCCGTGAGGTGTCCGGCGAGTCGCATGAAGAGTGAGCTGCATCCTACTAAGAACCGCTTGTGAGGCGGACTTGCGTCTGGATGACAGCTTCAGTAAGATAAATTTTATGTCCGGTGTGGCCACTTCCAGCGACAGCAATGGGAGTACTATGAAACTGCCTCTTGGATGCCTTACCGTGAACACTACTGATACGCGATACGATCATCCCCCGTGTGCGGAGTTAAGGTCCTCCACCCCGCAAAATTGATCAAACTCGACCACCAGCTGTGACTGACCGCCCAACAAAACAAAAAAGGTACCCTCGTTGTCTGCTGTAGCTCAAGTAGTGAGCGGCATCTTTTATAGAGTCGTTGCCAACAGACACCAACCCAAGCTAGAGATAATAGATAGAGCAGGGCCGCAATCGTACGACCATAGCGGTGCGGGGAGGGGGGGGAGGGCGGGGGGGGGGGAGATGGAATGGGGGCGTATGCTGGGGGGGTAAGTGGGGTGGGGGGGGGGGAGATGGAATGGGGGGGGGCGGGGGGGGGGGGGGGTGGTGGTAGCGGGTGGGGTGGGTGTACTCAAGTCATGCATGACCATGGGGTGGGGGGGAGACGGCGTTAGACGGACTCATGGATACAGGATTTTGGTTGGTGGAGGCGTTCTGACAAGGCAGAAAGCGTGAACACGGCTGGGCATTCGATCGAGTTGAAGCAAGGATCTAGGGCGGGGGGGTGGGGGGGGGTACTCGATATTATTCATGGCCGTAGTCGTAGAACGATAGACCCTCGCATCACTACAATGCCGGGGGACGGAGCACGTCGGGTTTTCACCGACCAAGCAGACATTGGGGGGGGGGGATTGTCACCTGACATGGGGCGAAGCAGGAACTACCGGTGCGTATTTGTATAAGTAGGATTTGATAATACGAAAATACGGTGCGTCCTGAGTCACGAGTCATGAGCGCTCGACGGGTGTATAATACGGGTACGGACGTACCAGGTATACGAACAGTACAAAGGGGAGTCCCCGTTCGGCAGGTGCGGATTACCAAAACCACAGCATGGGCTACAATATACTATTTACATTAATGGCACAATCGCGTGATACATAGTGTTGCGGGGGACCACAGCAGTAAATAGGACCTACTGTACGGTACACACGAAAACCTCCCTGGTACGAGTATATATTTACCAATTTGTACTAATATTAATAGTAGTAAACAGATGCCACACCTTCCACAGATCATCGCTTCCCAATTCATGATCTAGGTACTCCAGGGAAGACATACATTCCTGATCTGTACGGTCTACCAGGCACAGGTGTTCAACAGATCATGCAGGAGGGTGGGAGCCGTGAGCCGTACGAGTACAACCTGAAGAACATGTTTCCTTCGGTTGAATCTGTACTGCACAACATCATATCATAACGGCAGGCAGGGATCTACTCGTGGATTATCTGCTGCTCTATTATTATAGATCGTGATTCTTGTAGGTCGTATGTACGTTTGACGCGTTATTAATAGTCACCCTAAAGAAGTCGCCCAAGCGCGTACCGCTGCTGGCTGTACGTATGGCAGAGGTACTGCGTCGCTTTCGCCAACACTAACTCGCGAGGAGACGGGGGAGGTACGAGACAGAAGGGAATCTTCAACGACAGCAGTCTGTCTGCAAAGCAGGCACATGGTTGCAGCAGCATCATCAGTCGTGCTCTCCCGTCACGACGACCCTCCTGGAAGGCTTGGAGGTGGAGCAAGGGAAACACCCCCTCAACAATGCCAGCGAACAAAGGTTTCTTGCTGCTGCTGTGCAGTGTGGTAGATACTGCTGCTGCTTGCTGCTGCATGTATCTACTGGCTCTGTACAAGGTTTTCATTCTCACGTATTACAGCAGCACTATTATACTGTACTAAACACAGCACTGGGTACAGCAGTACGTACGGTGAATCAATGTTGTTGGGCAGCACAGCAGTGCCGTCCAAAACGTACAACAACAGCAACAACAGCGAGCAGCAGCAGCAGCAGCAGTAATATGGGCCGCAGTATATAGCCTCCCCGCCCCCAAGGACGCCCTCTTCATCAAGCGCAAACACCCGTCGCAGCTTGGCACCATGTACTGCACAACAGGGAATAAATGGTTCGGCACGCAGCGGATGCAGCAGCACAACAAGCTTTGTTCGGTACGGAAGCACAGGTGGGGTTATTGCGTCTCCTCTCAGGCAGGTAAAGTCAGGTGTTCCTTCTGTCTCTCCCCCCTCACCTCGTCGACCATCTCTCGTTTGTCGTCAGTCAGATCAAACAGCTCGCTCCTCGACGTGGCAGTCATCGCTGCCATTGCTTTGCCGCTAGGTAAAGTTCCAGGTCCTTCCTCTTTTTAACTGCTGTGCCGTTGTCCCTGTGTGCGAGCTCGAACGTCTGTGAACTCTGTGAACTGCTGTCGGGGGCAAACCAACCGCACACGAGCTAAAAATCAACAAACAAGTGGAGTACTGTCGTGATCCCCTTATCCCCTCCAATGCCGAACAGGCGTTTTTTATCTATGTGAAACCGTGTGAAACTGCTGCTGTTGTACTTCCGTTACCGCCGTTGCCGTCGTACTCGTAGGTATATACGACGTTCGACGTTACAATTTCACGAGGAAATGACGTTGTACGTTGCCGACTACCGGCAGGGTGACATATATATGTCATACCACACAACACTACCGTTATACCTTACCGCAACATGACGACGTGCGTCACGCGTTATGATTCAACAACGTTGCAAAATGACATTACGACGACATCGTTACGACTTGACCTGTCTGTAGTCTGCCGTGGTACGTATATCTACGACGACACCTCTTACCTACTGGTACCTGATACCTGGTACCTGGTACCACGTTTCGCGTAGCCAGTATGCACGTACAGTACGTATCAACAGGTACGCCAATTTGCCAAACATGCTGTCTCCGCCTTAACCCTTTTAGCACCGCACTCCCATTGTGGGGACAGCCCACTCAAATTCTGAGTAGTGTGTCCCCAAAACGGGACTGCGGTTCTAAAAGGCAAGCAGACAACAATAATATGACGAAGTATAAATACTATACTACTACAGAGCAGTAGTGGCGTACTCCAAAAGAAGGAACAGAGAAAAGGCCCGGGGTACTCGCGAAACACATCCGACGGGCAACGCCTCTCGGTACCCGAAGCATTTGTTTGCAACACGCAACACACAAACAAATCTGTGGCGCGATATTTCGCGATCGTATCATAGGCGTGTTGTTATCAGCACAAAAAATCAAAGAAGACAACGAGTTTTTACGGGTATGTGTATACCGCCCTGTGACCGACTCAGGCCGGTCTCCATGTGTTCAGCTTCGAGCAAGGAAGGGTGCTCAGAGACTCAGAGACGGCGCAGATCGCTGATGAGCCTGTGTTGGCAGAGTTGTCGTCGACGAGGAACATATTTGGGCTACGACCGTACAGATACATCGAACAGTATCGATACGTCGATCAGCAAGAAAATTCTTACGTAGTGGAAGTCGTACAGCAGCAGCAGTGCAATACGACACGCCACTTTTTTAGGCGGGGAGGCAACGTATAAGAAAACGAATTATGGAATCGTGCTCACCTGCGACCAGGGCTATACACTACATTACGGGGGGCCATAGTTAATAGGACCTATGGTATACATAAAAACCTATATATTTAACCATTTTTACTAACAATATTTGGTCCTATTAACTATGGTCCCCCGTAATAGTACAACAGTAAATACATCCTATTAATACCGTACTCCTATGCTCAAGCTTGCTCAAGGTTTGTGTTGCAGTAAATAAGGGTTGATACATAAGACCTATGCCAAAATGGGAAAGCGAAGTATCAATAAAAAGTTTGAATTTCAAAGATACCCTCCAGATTTTTTTAGAACACGCTTCGTATGGGCACGTTTAGAAAAAAAAAAAGTTCCAAACGTTTGGAAAAGCCCGAAAAAAACAAATCTGGGGCCCCTATGTTGGGCCAACATCGGCTTGATTGAGAAAAACTCAGGCCGATCTTTGGTTCGAAGCGGCGAGATTCCAAGTCCTTGACAGACATCGATCGACAAAACCAACGACTGCGTCATGAATTCTGAACGGAGTGCGCTCGTCAGGGGCTCCGACCCCGTCTTCACACCATGGTCGGTGTAATGTGGCGGGAGCTGACCAGGCGTATGATAAAAAAAACAATTGGCCGCTGGTGTGCACAAAACAAAAGACAAAACTTCTCCATCCGTCTCGAAAGTAAAAAAATGAGGGTTTTTTCAGGTTTGTTGGGAGGATACCGTAGGACGCCGCCGGCAAGCTCTCGCCCCCTAGACCATGGACTGACCCGATATCTTCGAGGCCGTTATCTATATTCGTTGGCCTTGCCGGACACCGAGCGGGTTGGCCGTGGGCTGCGTCTATGTTGAGATCGAGCGTCGATCGTCGCACGAGCTGGTTTCTATTAGCGTGTTGACAATTTGCAAGCAGATGAAACAAATTGCGCCGCCTGCAGCCATTGGGTGGGGAAACAAAAAAGAAAAAGTCAAACATTTTTTCTCTTTTTTCCCACAGCGACGGTACGAGGAAATTTTCGGCTGTTCTTTGAAAGCAATATGTTTGACAAAAAACTTTCGAACTTCGCGTTTCTATTGGCATAGGCCCAATAACGTTTTTTTCGCGTTTAGAGGAAATAATCAGATATCACCGATATAAGCTCGCCCTGCGAGACCACCAGGCCGCCAGGGGGAGAAGGGAGGTGGAGGGAGGACTACTTCCCATGGCGTGGGGGTGGAATGTAGATGCGGAGTAGGAAGCATGGCGTATACATACATAGTAGGTAAAATATCTCAGTAAATGGTGGGGGTGCATATTCAAGTGAGTACACGCAGGGAAGGAGAATTGGTTCGATGAAGTTAGTGGTATTCGATTAATTATGTCAGCTTTTTCTTTTTGAATTAATAACGCCCTGCACATTGTCAGAAGGCAAATGAAAAAAATAAAAAAATCAGCTGTTTTTCGCGTTTCGCGGAAATTTTCGCCCTCCGGCAAAAAGGCCAAAAGAATATTTCCCGTATCGCGAAAAGGTCGTAGGTTGTACAGAGTTGAGTATCAACTATTTAACCAGTCAAACTCACAGCTGACGTACGTCATAATTTTATCAAATCTGTGCTCGGGTCTTTAGGGGTGTTTTCGGCTACAAAATGGCGTCGCGCGGTCTGCACTTCAGATTCGTCGGTTACAATTGAGAAATTTCCTGGGTCGCCGCGTTTCTGTCCAGTTTTGTCCTGTTTTGGCTGCGGTTTGGGGTCAGGGTTAGGGTTAGGGTTAGGGTTGGGTTGGGTTGGGTCTTCGCCCGTACCTTGATCCCGACAGAAACCAAAATACCTGAGCAGCCTACCAACCTGAAGATCCGAGCAGAATGTGATAGGACCTCGAAAAGTCCCGCATCGTCGCAGAACATCGGGCCTTGCGCGCCTTGTCGCCACTCGACACTGTACAGGATAGATCAGGGTCATCCCCAGGGCCATTCCCAGGCCTTGGCTGCTCGCAGAAAGCGCCGTGGACAACGAGAGCTCTATTCGTCCAGTCGACAGAGCCGATTCACCCATATAGCCGAGATCAACACGAAATCACCAGCTATGCTTTTCATGTCGTGGAGGATTTTGTCGCTAGACGTTGATTTAAGCTACGCTCGCGAGGTATGGCGAGGGACAGTCGTCTTTCTAGGAGTCGGCGCATCTCTAGTGGCACAACCAAGCGGACGGCCTCGCTTGGCCGGCTGGTTTTGACGATTCGATCAGATGGACGAGCGTTGCAACGATATGAAACATGACACCAGGCGACAAAAATAGGGCCCACCGCATTTTGTCGCGTTTCCGTGAATTTTCCGCGAAACGAGGGAAAAAAATGTATATCCAGTTGATAACGACCCTAACCCAGTGTTTGGAAGTGGTCGCACACGAGTCGGAAACCAGTCCGGCATCGTGCGTGTTCTCACGGCGAACGTCCTGTTGGTGTGTGCAACAAAGGGCTTCTGAAGTTTGAGCCACCTTTCTCGGCGGCGGCTGCATTATTTTTTCGCTCGTCGGAATCGAGCTATGCGCAGCACACTCCCTGAGAAATGCTACTACTACGGTATAGTTTGTCGTGCGCTTATGGAGCAGAATTGATTGACGGGTGGCGTCTGAAGCATGATGTCTCGGAACGCGTCGTGCGTGTACCTTTGGCGTTTTAAGGTACTGCAGTATGTGCTGTAATTATGTCGTGGGATTGTTTCCCGTCGTCCCGTCCATAAGTTCCCACCAGGATGGTATGCGCCGGCGATCGTAATTTTCCATCCCTTTCCGTCAATATAACCCGCCTCATATTGTATGCCTTTTTCCGCCCCTGCTCCCCACGAAAATTTGTTTTACTGCTGTATTTTTTCTTTTCTAGTAATGTATTTTCATGCCGTACCGTGAAGAAAGTGTTCCCTCTGTACGGTATATTTCCCCACGTCTCTTCCCGTGAGACAGCTGCCCATCCCCGTCCCTCGCCATGAAGGCCATCACTCGCTGCTGTCTATTCCTCTCCCGTTCCGCCATAGACAGAGCTGAACCCTCCTACAATACTATGATAACGACAATATCATAGACAAAGGGGTCCACAAACCAAAGCACCAGGCCGGACCACCCCAACGCTTCGCACCGCACAGCCAACCAAACCTCGGAAAAGGCGAAGCATTCGGCGGGACGGTACCAGGTCGACGGGGGTGGTGGCGGTAGTTGTGTTGGTGTCGGTGGTGGTGGTGGTGGTGGTGGTGGTGGTGGTGGTAGTAGCAGTGGTGATGCAGGGCACACCCCCTCTGTCAATGATACCACAGTTGGGACAGGTACCGACACAGTCACTGAAACAAGCAGCCAGCGACAGAGCCGCAGTTGGCGACTCATCTGCAAGATGGCGCCAGCGGCAACCGTTCGCGGGGCTGGAGTCGAGACCGCTTAAAACATGTTCGAGGGGTGGAATTTGTGTCAGAAGTCCGAGCCGGCAGTCGATGGTAAGCGCTTGAAGTGCACGGCGGTTAAGACCCAGCCTGCCGCGGGACCACCCTAAGCGCAGCATGGTTCTGGCCAAAAATTTGAGTTTACTCGGTCCGATAAGAAGGCCACGATGATCAAAGGCTCCGGGACGAGCAACGCTTTCAACAACTCGACCGCTTGTCAAGCGAGCATAAATCCGACCACGACATCGCGCTAAAACCAAGCGGCTGCTCCTTAATGCATTGTCCCCGCCCCTCCTCTTCAAAATCCTGTATCCCGCCGTACCCCCATCGAGATGACTTGGCAGGATATCTCTTGTCGTCTTTATACCTTCAATACGATCGTTTCTTGCCACTCCTTTCCGTCGGTATCACTATCTTGCTGGCTCTTCCTGCCCTTTCCCGGCCTCCTCTTCCGTCTTTCCTGTCTTTATTCCCGGCAGAACGAAATGTTTAGGCCTCCTGTCCAATTAAACCCGTTTCAATCCCACCCTTGCGCGTCCGAACATCCTACGTCGCCGCCCCTTTCCAGCTCCTTCGCGTCTATTTAACCTTCCGCCCCCACCCCCTTCCGTCAAGAAATTGTCCCCTAAGGTATATTCCTTTCCCTCCCGTCGAGAAAATAGGATCCACTGAACCCCGTCCGGTCGGAAAAAGGAGCTCCGATGTCCCGTCCCTTCCCGTCCATCGAGAGCATATTGTCTGTAAATTGAAAATTTACCATCCAACTCCACCCTCCCCTTTCTCTGTGGAGACTGCGTTCAAGGCCGCTCCATTCCGTCCCGTCGCGAGCCTTCATAACCACAACGGCCTCTCTGTTTCGTCCATCCCCTTATACTCAGCTATGTACGCTAAGTTATGTAAAAAATGAGCTTGGAAAAATTATACGTTGAGAGCTAACGCTGTCCCCCAGCGAGCCAGCACTGTGACTCTCTGAAGGACCGCACGTGCAACATCACCTCTGCCAACCCTGCCACCGACAGTCGGTTGCCTTCTCCGCCCCTGCTTGTTCTTTCGCCAGAGCTCATATCCACGATCCACTGCACCTGTTGGGGCTTGAGAGGAACATTATTACGAGGGGGGCATAGTATTTAGAACCCACGATGAACCCCCACAAAAATACCCCCTCGTGTTTATAACTAATATAACGTTGGGATTACTATGTTCCCCTGGAGCACTGCGATTGTACAAGGTGCCTGTAGTATCGGCCACACTAAACGGCCCAGGTTGCTATTAGGTAGGTTAGGACACGAGTCGGAACTACAGTACAAGGCTCTACATCGTAGTTTATGAATATCCCGCCCTATCCACGTCGCGCCGCATCCCTCTCCGAGGGCCGCGCTTTAGACTTAATCCGGCCACCAGCACCCCTATCCGGTCGTAGCTCCGTCGATATCGGTCGCACCAATTATTCGTCGAACTCATTGCACCACAAACCTGTCCCGCCGCGAAGGTAGCGCTTGCCAGACAGACTCCCAGCATATGGCCTCACCCTTGGTCGCGGATAAGCCACGTTGCCGCCGCCCACACTCGTGCAGGTTCCACGGAGGTCTTGAAAACACCTGACCGGACTGAAAAGCTGTGTATATGGGGGCCTTAGGGAGTTTAGCGGTCGGCATGAGCCCCAGCAGTCACCGCCTCGTCATGGCGAAGGCCTTGATGAATTTCCCTAGAGGGTCCCCATTAGCAAATGCAAACGAAGAACGATGCCGGTACGATCAAACGAGTTGTGTACCGCCGTCAACCGTATCTCCGTCGTGAAACTCGCTTGTTTAAAGCAGGACAAGGCCCACCGATATATCGTAGCCACGCCAACTAAAATCCACCTCTCAGGTAGCTCAATGTCTTTCACAAAGCCACCGAGAGGTGGCTGCAGCACTCGAACACATTACCCTACGAGTCGTTCTTGCCGAATAGATAAGCTCCCTGGAGAAAAACTCCCATGCCGCCACGACCAAGATGGATTCAATGAGCGACACGGTCTCAAGGGACTTTTAGATGCCCGGGCCTGCCGATCAGCAGGGTTTCCTAACATACGCGACACCATTGGACGGGGTTGCGGGGGCGAGAATCGTTGATTGCAGCCACTGGTCAATTGGAGTGTTGAGCATATGTCCTGGCCCATTTCGGCGATAGGAATGTGCCGTGATCGAAGCGCTGAGCGATATTGCGGTACCCGTCCGTGTGTCGACCTATCCTGCGCCTCCGGACGCCTCCTCATCTTCTTCCGCAAGACGGGCTGGCAACCAGAAGCCAAGAGGCCAGTCAGTGGATGCGTTGGCTGGTTTCTATCGATATTTTCTGTACAACCTCTGGGAGCTGGAGGCTCGTTTTCACAGCCGCGCGGGTCTCTCCGAGCGCGATCTCGACCGGCTTGTTACCGTGCTCCGCGACCCCAGCATCCATCCACTGTGCAATGTGTCCCGATCATCGCAAACCGCTATGCGCGATCTCGGTGAGCTTCCGCAGGAGTGTGTTCTACACCGCGGCCTCCAACAACCGCGACAATACACCCAGACGACGGGGCACAGTTCTAGCTTTGCACTGTCCTCTGTATACACCTCAATGGGTGCCGGAGACATTGGCGTTGATCATTCTCCGGCGGAGACTGGCCGTGACTAGCAAGGCGGCGTACCGTCCTGTAAAAAAAACGGTGCATGCCAGAGGGGTACCTATAGTGCCTCAAGCCATGCCACAGTCGGGGTACTACTAGGGCTGAGTACTGGCTGGCTCAGTCAGTAGCGAATAAGCTATGGTCAAAACTAATCAGAATACTGGATTGCAGCAGTAAACTGTCTTTCCTCTCTCCTCTCTCCTCCCGAAACGCATCTCCTGCACCAGTAGTAGATTCCGTACTATACTGTGGCGTGTTTCTTGGGTATACGTACTATGAAAACTACTGGCGAATATACTTGCTAGATCAATTGCCAGTGAACTACTACTGCCAGTACATACTGTGCCAGTGCCCAGCCCTACATACTACCAGGTACCTGGTATGGTATACCTATTACGGGGGACCATAGTTAATAGGACCAAATATTGTTAGTAAAAATGGTCAAATATATACGCTTTTATGTATACCATAGGTCCTGTTAACTATGGTCCCCCGTAATAGTAACACTCTTGAGCGTGAAAAATTGTGAATGGCGGGGCTCCTAAACTGGGAAACTACCCAGTGCCTTCGAATCTGATGACGATACAATATTGCCAATCGTACACTGCTGTACCTACTGTAGACCATGAGAAAATGTATTGGGCTGAGCTCACGAATTATCTCAAAGGCGGTTGTTCGGTGAGGTGTAGAGCTCTCCAAGTGCAGAACCCAAGATGAATAGCCGTAGATGCTACCCCTGCCCTAGCACACGTCTCATGTGGAAGCGTGGAAGCCGGCCAAGGCCTGCATTGTGATGTGCCGTCCTCTGGATGTACCAGGTATTGCTGTGAGAGGTCGGTCGGAACCCAAGTAGCGGTGTATCATGCCGCCCCATCGACATGGGGTATGCCCGACTCCACAACCCCCGGCATCCAGTACAACATTCCCCGTGGACGGTACACCACAATGAAACGGCTGTCCACCATGGTAGAGATGTGGAGAGGCGTGCCTCAGAACTAAGGATAATTATAACCTCTTGCCCACATGTTCGGAAGTTCTGGGGGGGGGCAAGGCAGTTAATACCAGCCACGTGTGCGTGATTAAGCGTGGGGCATCACTGTGATTGTGCAGTAGACCGATGAGACACCCGTCGGAGACCCATAGGATAGTGCTATGGTCTTATGAAAACCCCGTGGGGGGAGCTTGGGAGATACACGCGAGACACACGGAAGAGCCGCAGGTCTCTCAGGGGTTTATATTGCTGGCCCATGGATCTCCCATGTACTGTAGGTTTGCCATGGGTTTATAGTACTGGCCCACGGGTCGCCCATGTGTCTCCCATCATATTATGTAGTAAACCATGGGTTGCCCATGGATCTCCTGTGAGTCTCCCATGGGTCTTGCATGAGACTCAAAAGGGTCTGATGTTGGAACAGAGCGCTCCCATGGGTCTCCCCAAGGTTTATTGTGCTGGACATGGGTCTCCCAAGGATCTCCCGCAGGCTTTTAGTACTGGCCCACGGGGTGCCCCTGGGTCTGCCTTGGATCTCCCATGGTACTCCCGTGGATCTCCCATGGGACTCCCGTGGACCTGATAAGGAATCATATTGCCCCCATGGATCTCCCGCGGGTCTTCGAAAGGCTTTGTAGTGTTGGGCCATAGCCTTCCCATGGCTATGTAGTGCTGGGCCATAGCCTTCCCATGGCTGTGTAGTGCTGGTCCATGAGTGGTCCATGGATCGTCCATGGGTTAATCATGGGTCGCCCATGGGCCGACCATGGGTCTCACATGAAGTTTTAGCACTGGCCAATGTATTCGGTTATATTGATATCTCTTGACACAATGAGTTGCCCATGGGTGCTCCATGGGTGTCCCACGGGGTTTCCACGGGTCTGGTAGTGGATAATAGTGCTCCCATGGCTCTCCAATGGGCTCCCATTGGTATGCCAAGTGTTTATCGTGTTCGCCGGGTCTTCTAAGAGTAGCGCTGGTCCGTAGGCCACCCAGGAATCTCATATGGGTTTCCTTCCCGTGGAACTCCCATGGGTCTCTGATGGGATCACAGTGTTGGTCCATGAGACTCTCATGGTACGCTTATGGATAACCCACAGGTAACCCACAGGTAACCCATGGAACTCCAACAGGTGTATGGTGCTGGCCCATGGGCCTACCATCGGTCTCCCATGGGTTGATAGGACTTGCCCATGGGTCGCCCATGGTTCTTGTATGGGTCCCACATCGGGCTCCCATGGGTTTCTCATGAGATCATAGTGTTGACCCGTGCGACTCCCGTGGAATATCCATGGGTAACCCATGGGTAGCCCATGGGACTCCCGTAGATTTATAGTGCTGGCCCATGGGTCTCCCGTGGATTTCAGATGGGTTTATCGTGCTCGCCGACGGGTCGACTGTGGGTCTCCTACGGGTTCATCGTGGTATTAGCCCATGGGTCGCCCATGGATTGCTCGTGGATCTCCCTTGGGTCTCCCATAGGACTCCCATGAATTTTTCGGACAGGCCCATAGATCGCTCACGGCTCGCCCAGGGGTCTCCCACGGGTCTCCCATGGGTTTCCCATGGGTCTCCCATGGGTCTCCCATGGGTCTCCCATGGGTCTCCCAGGGGTCTTTCATAGCTCTCTCATGGGTCTCCGATGGGTCTACCATGGGTCGCCCATGGGTTCACGATACTGATCCATGCGTCACCCTTGGGTTTCTCATGGATCACTCATGGGTTTATAGTGCTGGTCCATGGGTTTCGCACGGGTTTCCCATCAATCTCCCATGGGTGTTTAGTGCTGGCCTATGCGGCCCATGGGACTCTCATGGTGTATACATTTATGGGTGACCCATGGGTAATCCATGGTACTCCTGTAGGTGTGTAGTGCTGGCTCATGGGTCTCCCGTCGGTATGCTGTGGATTTATTTCCCATGGGCTTGTAGTGCTGGTCCACGGGTCGCCCATGGGTCTCCCATGGGTCTCCCATGGGTCTCCCATGGGTCTCCCGTGGGTCTCCCATGGGTCTCCCGTGGGTCTCCCATGGGTCTCCCATGGGGATCCCATGACACTCCCATGTCGCTTCCAGATAAGCCAAGCAATGTACATCGCCCAGTTCTTTCATTCAACGAATGCGGGGCTCAAAATGTTGCCCTGCGTATCTTTTCGTTTGGCCGGTATTTACTGCTGTAGGTATTTATGGGAAAATAAACGCAGTTTTGGGACCGGGAAATCCCCGGCACGCGTCAGTGCCTACAAATGGCAACGTTTCTACTATTGCAGGAGGGATGCCTCTGCCTGCTATCGGGAGAGAGCTGAGACGTGTAAGTACAGGAACTCAAGTGCGACATGAGCCCAACAATTACCATCGACTCATTCCCGTCGAATGACCATGGACTACTTGTCGTGGTACCCCGTGTTACGTTACAGAGGGTGCAATGCGTAGCCGGGAGAAACCGGTTCCTATACCATGTACCAGGTACGAAGTATGTGTTTGTTGTGAACGGTGATGTTCGACGGTGCTGAAACTGTTACGTCGCAGTAGTATTTCGTCATTTCTCCTTGGAAAGGGTATCTACAGCAGTATCGTTATGTTCGGTATGGCTCTCGAATATTTGGTCCGTTTCGTTTCGAGTAGATCTTGTTTTCCAGATGAGCCCTCACGGCGCTTCAGTGCACTTTACGCATTCCAACAACCTTCAGCGGAGCGTTGCGTGGGCCTGAAACGCTGAGGCTCGGTTGTGTCCGGTTGTGTTCGCAAGGTAGCCACACCGAGCTAGGAGGAAATTGCACGTCGAAGATTGAGCTTCGTCCGGATCGATGTTTTGCAGGGGAGCAGTGTACTCACTCAACGTATATACATAGGAGGGTAACTAAAGGGACGTGCGTTTCGCGAATATAACGCCCTGTGATAAATGTAGTGGAACGCTACCAGTGTGCTGTGCAGCGCAGGGGGGCTTGCACGAGGGAGACGCCGCGTGCGGCGATGGCGGCGGTGGCGGCGGCGGCAGCGGTTCGATCATTTGTCATTCGTGGAAAATATGTCATCACATGTAAAACGGAAACTTTCTGCCACCCCGGACTTGAACATGAAACAGATACGTTTGTATACGGTAGGAAAAGGAGTACCCTTGCTTTAATTATTTACTGTTGAATCTGTACAGTATTTGGTAGGCGTTTCAGACGGTCACCCCCATGGGCTAGTGATACCCTCGAATGATGCTAAGAGTTGAAACTGGAGTTCGAATCCCGCGTAGACCGAACTTTTGAGTTTATTTGCAAAGAAACAAAAACAGAATCATCTGCTGAGAGCGCCTATTAATAATAGCGTAGGTAGGCGCAATTCGATGCGAGTTGACGAGGGAAGAAAGGGCTGAAGCCTTCTCGCGATAAAAACGCAAGGCACGAACGAACCGTAGCGGGAAGGAGGGAGAAAAGTCTGTTTTCGTGACCCTGGTCGGATCTGAGTAACGACTGGGAAAAAGAGAGAAAAAAAAAAGGGCGAAGGTATTAAAAAGGGTGGGGAAAACAAAACAAACATCTCTTTTGGGCTGGCGCGGCAAAGGAAGGCAACACAAAAAAACCATCCGCGCATCTCGACTCTCGTCTCTTTCAGGGCGCGATTTCGCATAGATGCTGAATCACATCATCTGCTGATCTGCACGACGAAGTCTTCTTCATCACCTCCACACGCAGACGGGCGGCCCCCACTAGACTCCTATCCCGGAAATCTCTAAGATCGAGATGGCAATCAGTCACCGGGCGCCCGCTTGCAACACAATTTAGGATGATGATCAGAGGAAGGGGGGCGCAGACTCGACAGACTCTCTGATATTAAAAACAACGAGCGCGCGGTCCCGTCTCACCGACCCTTCCACCATCTCCCTGCTGTACCTGGCACCTGAAATAACCTTCGGCGGCGATGTCCTCCGTCCTTTCCCGAAGACCTCGTACCCGCCAGCCGTACCACCGGTGGGCTTGCGTGATTTGTTCGCCTGAGCAGACTAAAAACAACACTCGTACGAGTGCTGTTGTCTGGTGGTGTGCTGTTCGCTATTCACGCCTCACACCACCATCCCCGGCAGGAAAAAGTCGTCAATTCACCCAAAAACCCAAGATCCCGTCGCCTCCAATAATAGTTCGTAGTTGCCTGTAAGTCGAACGGGCAGAGTAGTTGTGTTCCAGGCAGATCGCACGAACGCAGGTAGTGGCCTCACCTATTATTACGCGGGGGCAGAAGTAGCGTTGGCTCTCTCCTCCCTCCTCGTTCCAGATTCTGCTTTGCATTGTACTATTTGCAGTCTTCACTGGCACCTGGCACGTGCTAGTGCCACGTGCCACGTGGCGGAGGGGGCACCTCATTGGTTCATTGATTATTGGTGGATAGAGCGTTGATGAACGCCAACGGGCACTCAATCTAACCGTTTCAGGATTGAGATACCATCGTATCATGGTATGTATTGATATTTGAGCTTTTGAGATATCCAGGAAAGATCCAAGATCCAAGATTCAAGATCCAAGATCCAAGATCAAGGGTTTCACGTTTCAGCTCTTCCTCCGATCCCGACTCCGGTCGAGACGCCGTTGGCCGATGACTGGTGGGATACTGCTGTGTACCCACCAGGTGTACGAGTCCACGAGATAGCATCTGCCTCATCGTGTGGGCGGGCAGAGCTCGTCCCGAGGAGAGGTCTACGGAAACATGGTGGATACAGTGAGTGGGTGTCCCGACTTATAAGAGATGGCACACCATGACAGCCAAAGAGAGGCCAAGTCGGCCGGGCCCGCCCACACTAAAGCTACCAGATATACATTTCCCACTGCTGTGGACAAGAGATAGCGTCAGTTAAGAGAGGTGTTTTCGGCTCGTACCACACCTCTCTCAAGTTGGGGCACCCAGTGAAATACTACGAGATACCTGGTACGAGCCACAACACACAAGAAAACACACCAGGAACGTTTCATTCGGCGTGTCAGGATGCGAGAGTATTTCTTGGGAGCTAGTTGGCCTCGGTACCCTCTTGACCCCTGCGGTTGGAAAGAGGGCACCCCACTGACAACTGCTGAGAGCACGACGTTTAGGTCGAGGCTGCAGCTCGTCCTGCATAGCATGCCAGATATTAGTTAGTTCACTCAGCGACTCCCACATTTCCATGTGTTTTCTGGCGCCAAGACAAATCCGCCCGCGGGTACAACAGACAAGCGAAAATCAACATGGTAGAAGAGACGACCGGGGAACAATGCACGTTGCCCCGAAGGAACTGGACCCTTCAGAGCATTAGCTATTCAGGAGTCAGAAGAGGCTGCCGCAGGCTACAGCCAAATCTCCCGTTGGCTTTGCGGGCGCTGCAATAGTGAGCGACCATCCCCGGTGCAGCACGAACGCCACTTTCTTCGCGGATCAGTTGCGCGGTGTTGCGGGTTTCAATGCACCGCGCCGCTTGACCATACAGGTAAGTATGTATTCCAATACCGCCCTTCTCCTCGTCGCAGATCAGCTATCAATACCTCAGCAGCTGTTGTTGTTGTTGTTGTTGATATTTCCACCATAACTCGTCGCCACGATGCAATCCGTGGTCACAGGACAGACTCCAATAACTCTGGAGTGGAAGACTACCTCGAGGAGAAAAATAAAACTGATCGTAGACGTACATACCCCAAACAAAAAACAAAAAAAAGTTGCCGCCGTGCTCTCCATGGCAGACCTCTACTCGTAACTATTGTTACCTCCGCAGCATGGGCCCTCAGGTATAGGCATTCTTGTAGTTTTTGTCAATGTGGTATTGGACACGGGGTCGGCCTGGATAGCGACCCCACGCTTGTGGCGCGAGCGCGTGAATGTGAGTTAAATACCGGTCGGCTATGTCGTGAATAGTGACCTACTGTACTATCTCGGGCGCACGAATTTCAAGCCCCTGAGGCTCGTGAACATTCGCGCAAAATGTATGAGCAATAACAAATACTGTTCTCGGTGGAATTGTCAACGGCCTCCTCCGCTTCTGGGTGAGTCAGCTTGCGCGTCTCGGGCAAGTCAAGCGCGCATGTATAGCATGCAGGCCTGTGTCGCGGCTTTTCCGGTATTACCACTGCGGAAGAAAATCCCCAAGGCCAACGGGTTTTCCAAAGGTGGGGAGGTACGATTGACAATTAATTACCTTGCACTCCGCGCTTGCGACAATAGTCCACAACGTGTGCACATTCGCATCGATCGGCAGCAAGGGAGAAACGAATGAAAAAACAAGGTGGAGGTTCAACTCTCAAGAACAGGAGAAGGAACACATTATGATATGATCAACTTAGTAAAACGGCATACATGCAGTTTCGATGACGAATAACAATCATTATCTTGTCGACCTCTCGGATGACTCCTTTCACAAATTTGACCAATATATATATAGGAAAAATAGCGGGCACGAAAAGTGCCCCTCTTTCGGTGACTTCGCTTGACAACCATTGTTTGTCGACCTATCAGATGACTCCTTTCAAAATTTTGACCAATAGTAGGAAAACGGCCGGCACCAAATGTTTCCTTCTAGTGACTGCAGTAGCACCTTACTTGGCTATTCGGCAAATCGGTAGGTCCGAGTGAGTTTCAGCCAAACTTACAGGTGGGCCGCCTGAAGCGATTGGCTGAGGACGTTGAAAGTTTTCTCCAGTGTTCACTCCGTTGCGTGCTATCGGTATTTCCTCCCCCAGTGTATTCGGTGAATCTACGTTGCTCCCACCGCCGCCCGCGTGTTCGAGTGCCGTCACGATACACGGGTCGTCTTGTGTTTCGCACTATTGTGCAGGTCGGCTTGTAAACCCATCGAACCCCCCTTGGAATCAGCCCGGCGCTGGCATACTGGCAGAGTGCTGGAGATAAATATTTGATGTTTTTTTATTTTACGTTGTACTTGTAGTACTCCGCATACATCTGGAAGCGCTATGACACGGAGTCCTGATCGGTAGCTCGTTTCCCGACCGACGAGGCGAGGTAGGTACCACAAGCCCCAACACCATCAACTCGAAGTCTAAGAAGCTGAACTCAAACCTTGTGCTGTGATAGCCCACGCTATGAATAAGACCACCCGGCCGAGACGGTGATTGATTATACGCTTACTCTGCGGCAACCGCTAGTCCATACCTTTGTCGTTTTTGGGTAAGCTAATCTAATTTCGCACGGTAGGAAGCCTCCGTGATGTGCCACAAATGAATAGTGCGGGAGTTATCGCGGAGAAAATGACAAATACCGTGCATTTTTACGCTCCAGTCTCCCCCCCGCCCCCCCCCCGCTTGGCCTGTAACACCGCCGCCGATAGCAGCGCCGCCGGGAGAGTCCAGCTCGCCGCCCGAATGGTCTAGTGGCTGCGGACTCAAAGGGAAAGTCTGTGTTAAACATCGTGGAGACAGTCAAAGGAGAGCCGGGGGGGGGGAGCGAAAATATGTTGTTAGATACCTGGCAAGGCTTTAGAAAATCGTTGGTACGTGATTTTTCTTCCACGCCGTGGTTTACAAGGAGTCGTTTTTTTTAAGGCCTCCCTTGATGTCGAGGGTTGCGTACACCGTGAGAAACGTTTATTTCACGACTTTGCCAGGGACTAACGGTTTGTGGGTGACAGTAGTAGGAAATATGACGGGGGAGGTGGGATCGATTCGAATCTGCCGTACTACCGATACCGCAACTGCTGTGCAATCAAGACAACCAAGGCCACTTCGCAGAGGCGGGAGGAATATCGGAGCCACTTATAGAGAAGGCCGTCGTATCACCAGACACGGCCTGTACCACACAGCAAATCACTTGCGTAAACAGTGTCTGTCCTCCAGGAGGGGAAGGAGCGACTGTATCGCAATTTCAGGCTCCCAAGCACTGTGTTCTACTATCGATAGGAAGGGAGGGGAGGCCGGGGGGCGGGAGGTGACAATTGTCCTGGAAAATGAGACTCGGTTGAGGGGGCGATACAGACAGTACATACAAGTCAAAAAGGGAATAGTAGGCCATGAAATTTCCCAGAAATTTCCCAGTGCGGTCACAATATTGGTATCGGCCGCAGCGAGGATGGATCGGCCAGGGGTCACGGATGGAGGCAGAAAATACCTCTCGCCCTGCGTCTCTTTCTCCTGCTTCCAACCGACCAAACATAAATCCAGCGACCGGGCTAATTCCATTGCGCGCTCGTGCATTAACACTTCCCGAAACACCAAAGCCCGACACCAGGCAGAGTGTGTCCACCCTCTTCATAGGCAGTTCACACACTCCAGAGTCTTACCATTTGAGAGAACATTTCATCCGCCAACAGGAAACACCCACCGCAAAGAAGTGCTCGGTTCGTACGGGGGTGCGATGGTTTTTTCAGCGCTATGGATATTTTTTTGGACAATGGTCGGGGGGGGGGGGGGGGGCGGGGCTAAAGTCGGCCATTACTACGGGAGACCATAGTAAATAGGACCAAATATTGTTAGTAAAAATGGGGAAATAGATGGGGTTTTGTTCGTACCGTAGGTCCTATTCACTATTATCCCCCATTATAGTTAGTTATATTTTCCGCAACCTCCTGGTTCGGTAGCGTTGGCAATACTTCCCCGTCCTGGAAAATCGAGCGCTGAATCACGATCGCACCCCGGCGGCGACTCAACGCTCTTGCTACGGCAATCTGAGCCAGCCTTGAAACGCTGCTGTGACACCATCCTTGAAATAAGCCTTGAGCATAGACTATTGCTGTAGGAATGAGTGTAGCGCTCGTCGCTGAGCACAATTTCTTAGCCCTAGTTTCTCAGTGTTTACCAATAATTGGGCCCTTCTTATGTTATTGTATTCGTGGCCCGGTGCGGTAGGTGCGCAAATCCAATGGGGGGAGATTGAACTAAGACAGCGAGAGACGGATGTTAATTGACACACGACACGATGTTCGAACGTGCAAGTGTGGTGAGCTTAAGATCAATTTTTAGCGAATCATAAATGAGAAAAATAAAACAAAAGATAGCATACGAACTCTCTCGTTAGGAGCTCGAGCTGGTGGGTAGCTGTCATAAGGCAGGCCTTGTTGTCGTCAAATGCCGCGTGCGCTGGAGCAACAGGCAGCACAATCAAGACAGGCGATACAAATACTAAAAGTGGAAACTTTCGGTCGGACGGCACGGATCTCCGGCTTCGCCCAGCAAAAAAAAGTAAGCCACTACGGCATACGCCCTATAGATTAGGTAGTTGTGTAAAATAGCAACTCGCTTCGACTGAAGAAACGGGCTAAACTTTTTACCTTGGCGTAAAGCAGCGACAGGACACGTTCTCTGGACAGCAGCATCTCCAAGGTTTGCTGCCGGTGTCGTGTCGAGAACGATGCCACAGAATCGGCCGAATCGTCGTTGGCCCCCTTCTTCCTGCCACCCCCCCCCCGTGAAAACCCGCCTTCCATGGTGTCATCCTTCGTACCCTCTTCGAAGTCCAGCTTGGCCGCTCTCTTTCGCGCTGTGATTATCTGTGGGGTGTGGGGACCCGTGCAGAAGGGGAGTCGAGGGTTGTGTGCACTACGTTTTTCTTATTTTTGTCCGAGGTGCACGATGTGTTTCCTTTGCTGTACTGTATACTTCGTGTGTGTTATTTTCTTTTAAAATGTTCCTCCTGAGGTAGCCTTCCACTCCGGAGTTATTGGAGCCTGTCCTGTGACGACGGACTGCGCTGCTTCGGGGATGAGTCAATGTGAAAAAAGCTACAACAGCGACAACAAATGGAAAGAAAGAAAGGGTTTGCACTGTGGATTGCGATACATGCCACTCTATTGCGGGGGAATATAGTAACCAGGACCAAACATGGTTGTGTGCACATAGAGGGATTCCTGTCTTTTGGGTGCGTGATGGGTTCCGAATAGTGCGCCCCCACGAAATAGACGGAAGTGTAAGGGCCGTCCGTCTGTGGATGAACATGAACATCAAGCGGTCCTTACATTTACGTCCGAAGTGAGTATGATAGAGTTTTTTCGTTCTCACGGAAGCTAGGACGGTGGAGGGCAGAGAAAAGGAAGATGGTAGTACAAAGACCTGTTTGCCCATTGCATGTAGGTGACTGCTCTTGACGGAGCATACATACGTGTTTTTTTTTTCTTGTATGGTCGTTCCGCAGTTAGGTGTTGACATGTCGTCGTTCTATTAATAGTAATAGGTTTTAGGCAGGTGGCCTTTGCTCACGGTTTTCTTCGCGATCTCTTCCGCCGTATGTTGTGATTGACACTTACGCTGCGCAATATCAGATGGCAACTGAAATAACATGTACTCTATGGCGAAGAAACGCTGTCGGGGGTTCGTATTTATAATGTGTTACGGGTGAGCATATCGTGGTAATCAGGCCAAATACGGTGCGTAAACTTACACGAATACATGGTTTTTGGGTCCACCATGGGTTCTGACTACTACGTACTGCTATGGCACCCGCACTAGTCGCCGGCTGGGGTGTTCTATGCTGCTCATCTGCGTGGACTTAACGTGCGGCGCTCTCCGACAAGTTGAGTTGGGGTTCGGTTCGAGCAGCACTCGGTTTTCGATATAGAAGCGTTCTACGATAGAGGCGGCCCTTTTTCGTTAGAGTGTTTTCTGAATGACGGTGTTCCATAACCCAAAATCGTCGGAATGTCAATCTTGTTTCGAAAAAATGACACTTTCGCATGCTTTGGCCATGGGATTATTCATCGGGATGCAATTTGATTTTCGTTGAAGTCAGTTTTCGGGGGAGGTACGGAGCTCCTAGAGTGAGGAGCCTCAGAAAATTTAGGGTGAACCTCTATCGTAGAATGCCCTTATTTTGGCAGTCGAAGGAAGGGCATGATATGATAGGTTGGCTGCCTACACTGCACCCGCATTCCGAAGCTGTTTGCCTCGAACGCAGTACATGCCGGCGAGCTGAGTGTTACTGCACGAAACGTGTGCGTATGCCCATGCCGAAGCTGGGGGTGGTTCATGCCGGGGAAGAACACGATTTTTCGTCGTACGAACCACTGATCGTGCTAAGTGTACGCACGGACGCACAATACTACCCTATCGGTCTTGACCAACGCGAATGTCCATCTTATCTTACCCAGGTAGGACAGACAAAAAAAATACGTGAGCTCCTTTCTTATGGTGGGGTAGCCACGGCGGTGCTAATGTTCGCTACAGTATATTTTGAGGAAATTATTGACGAATCTACTTGTTGTAAACGGCGTTCGCTTCCGGAGCGTTGGGGTTGGTCCAGGGCACTCGTCGCTGCGGTGCGACCGTTGGCTTTCTCTACGATATATAGTGCAGCCACTGCCGACCGCGGTATACAGATAAAGGTTGTGTTGCGGCTTAGAGCCCGAAGCTCGAGGGTTCGCTGGTGATATCGTTGCTTGGGTTATTTGCCGACAGCTGTTGAGCAAGAATACGGCTTAAGGCGCTGGTGCACCCACCTCTACAAGGGAAGAACACACTGTCGTGAAGGGCTGACGGCTAAACGTGGCTGCTACCCGTGATTTTCTGCAAATTATTAGCTCACCTCTTGTCGAACTTCCTCCACGGACGCTCTCAAGAGGTTCTCAAGCTCGGTGCGTTGCTGCAACTCCGCGGAGTAAGAAGCTCGGACCTGGTTTGAGCGAAGGAAACACGAATCACGGTTATAAACGCACGAAATTATTCATTGAAATTAGGAGCATGTGTCATTACGCCCAAACTTTACATAAATAAAAGTCGTGGAAAATATTGAGTGGTGAAAACGAAAATAAAGTCGCGGACGAGAAATCGACTGATAGCGTACCGCCAGCTAGTAGTCGAAGTCGTACGGAATGGTCGGAGGACTTGGATTTGTGTGGTAATTCTCGTGCAGCTTTTTTTGTCTGGAGGAGGAGAACGGAGACATTTCTCGATCAAACATGGTCGAGTGTTTTTCACTCGACCAAGGGTGTTTGCAGCCGCAACACGCATTGTCCATTTTGTCTACAGCATGCCTTGAAGATAGGGTACAATGCAACCTATTAGGGCTGGTTTGGAGCACTGTTACTAGATGGTGCAATCCCCGTTTGTTACAGCGGCTGTCCGCCGGGCGATGTCATTAGTACTTTGCCGTTCAGTAAATCAAAGCTGAGGACCAACCCTCGTCCCCTTACGACGAGCTCGAAACTCGCCGAAGTGAACGGAGCTCTATCCGCGTCGCGAAACACCTAAGGCGGTTGGCCAACCACGAGACCAACAAATGGCGTGTCGAGAAGAAGGGGGTCTGAGTTCTTCAGCATAAAATACAGCTTCTGCGGCTACTATGAGGTAGAGCTCAGCAAGTGGAGGCGTTATTCCTCACGCCGCTTCGTTTGGGCGCCTGACTACAACGAAATCGTCGAGTTTTTCGTTCCTATCCGATGTACCAGGGTAATAAATTTGCCTTTCGTTTCTCTCTCCCTCCTAACGCTTTAGTTGCAAATCCGATTCGGGGTCACGCAGCAGGTTCTCGTCCCCCCTCCTCACTACGTTTCGTGCCTTGCTTTTTTGTCGCTAGGAGACTTCAGCCCTTGCTTCCCTCGATTCGTTTCAGGTTTTTCCCTCGTTTGTTTTACGGCACTTTTCGGCTGTCCGACGGTGTGCAGATCGTGTTCTAGACTCCGAGTTCACGCGAGGGTTGAGTCATAAACAGGCGAACCTAGGTATTGCTTCACCTGTCTGAGATTCCGTCGCTCTGTCTCCAACAGTCTCTTCAAGCGCTTGATGATCTCTTTGTACCTAGCCGTCGCGGGGGTGAAAAGGAGAGAATTTCAGTGTACGATACTGTGATGTTCTACGGTACGATTGGGCCCAGCCGCTGATTTGCAGAGCGCTTACTTTGAAAAAATCGAGACATTATCGTTCGAAGTTTGAGACCACGCAGTGTTGTCACACCGCGTGTGTCACACCCAACCCCTAAACAACTGTGGTAGAAGCTTCAAACACTCGGTATAGTCTCTAGATTTGCGTTCCTAGGTGAGACAAGACTCCAGCTGAGAGGTGCCGGCTGAACACGGGTGTACGCAGCGTCGAGATACGTACTTATGAGTAGCAATCTGATTTTTCTGACGCTCGCCTCGCTTGAGGGGCTCTAAACCTCACACAACAACAGACTTTTAATAAAACAGTGTAAGTTGAGCCTAGTTCCATACTGTACACAACCCCGTGAGCTGCAGCAGGTACCTGACGAATAGTATCGTTAAAAAGACAAGGAGCATCCAATAATGCTGGGGCCAGCTCCTCTTGGTTGCGGTGGTTTGGGAGTTCCCTCCGTCAGTGAGACGAAGGTATGACCTAAAAAAATGCGACCCCCACCGTATATCGCGCGTCTCCCGAGCGGGTGTCGCGCGCGCTTAATTCTCGTGGTGCGTTGCGGAGGCATGTATCTCCAGGGAAGAGGAGAACCCAGACAAACATCTTGGCAAACAGCAGTGCGAAACCGCTCAATCTCACTAACGTCGCCTTGGCGTATGCCATCTTGACATCGTAAGCAAGCAAACAAAGTCCGTCCGAAATAAGTAGCCGGACCGATTTGACATATATTTCGTATGGACACGATCGTCGGAACCCATGACAGTTCACCTCACCAGAGCTCATTTTGGCCAAAATATCGCATTTATAAAAAAGGACCCAGCGAACGGGAAACCCTCGAAATAAGACATAATATATATTTTCGGTGCCAGCAGCTCTACGCATTAGTTCTACCAAAATAATGATTGCGCATTACAACTTGTCATACATTCGGGGAAAAATCGGGGGAAACAAAAGCCGTATTACACCCCCCTAGCATCAGTATTAGAGGCCGAACATGCATCGCAACCCTACGGACGGTGTCCCACCTAGCATCAGAATCAAACCCTGCGTGTCTTGCCGCCCCGCCGCCCAACCCCGGCAGGTTAGGAGCCGACGAAGAAGAGGTGGGTCTCGCTCTCATAGCCAACGCCATGTCTTCCGAGGCACGAATGGCTTTCTGTTGAAATTCAAACATGGAGGCCTCGGCCGTCTCCCTCTCTTGTCGCAGCGCTTGGTTTTCTTTCTGAAGAGAAAAGAGGCATGCATGATTGGGGTAAGGAAACAGGCGAAGTTGTTCGTTCCGTGCTTCGGTAGTTTATGCGCTGACCGAGTGTTCGCGGAGGGAGTTCGAGGGGAGCGCCACGGAAAGGGGGAGAGGGGGCGGGGGGGGGGGGGTGAGCGGGGGGGCAATTTGGGTGCATACTAGGGTTTCACAAGGTGCTTGCATAGCGAAACCGACAACGTTATGGCTGCGTACCGAGCTTCAGGCATAGAACCTTCCGCCGCCCCCCTTTCTCGCGGACGTGCCGGTACAGAGAGTCTCACGCGGTATTCTACACTCACCTTGATGGCCACGAGCTGCTTGATGAGGAACTTCCGATCGTCCTCCTGGCTCTTGAACTGGCTTTTCAGCCGCGAGTTTTCTCTGCTGAGCCCCTGGTTCACCCTGTCGAGGCGATCCGCCATTTCCTTGGCCCAGTCCAGCTCCGCCTCCGTTCGCCGTGTTCGTTCGATCCAAGCGCTGTCACCGCCATCCTTGCGGCCCTTTTCTCTCTCTAGTTCTGTCTGAAACCGCGCGGCACCGGGGTGTTGTATTTGGCCAGAGGCGGGACAAAATAAATACCCCTGGTTTGACGAAAAAAACGCGAGGATTGATCACTTGTGGCGACAAAGAGAAGAACAACAGTTTTGTGTGTGCGTTGGACTCGACGTTTTAGTTTAAATGGGAAAACGGGATATGTAATGCGCCGTCTGTGTCGAATATCAAGTGCATATCTGACGCATGTTTCGCGCTTTTTGTTTCTTCCCCCTGCCGTACGCAGGCTACATACGAGCAGAACGTATACATAACAAAAAAAGTGTTGTATGAATTACTCAAGTTCCACGAACCTCAGTTCGTCATCTGGCGCTGTTCAAGAGTGCTTGGATTTAGCACTTTGATATTTTGGGATATTTGGATTGCGCTCATACCGCAGCCAGTCCGAAACAAGCATGCTAGCCTCATTGTCTGACACTACAAATATATGTACTGCAATATCAGTCGCTTGACAAGAATTTGTCGTGTTGGCCCGGGGATGCGCTACGAGAATGACTCCTTTGAGCCATCACGGGGTATCATGGGCGCGGGTGGCTAACCGTATCATTGCTGCCAAAAAAGCAAGTCTGCCTTGCTGATAGTCACTAGGGTAATCGCCACGCTTGCTTTAGGGTCATAGACTAGCTTGCCAACGGATTCAAAACTAGGCAGAACGGTAAGATAACCGCAAAAAGGTGTCGAGCAAATATGGTGCCTTCTACTACAGGACCTTCTCCTTACGTCCGTGACTGCTGTACGTGCTTGTGTAAGGTTGGGCAGATGGGATGGCATGATGTCTTCGTTTTCGGTCGCAAAGATATTTATTTTTCAGCCCGTTCCTACCTGAACATCGAAAAGCCTAGCCCTAAAGGCTCTAAGCAAGTCCTTTTCCTGCTCTTGCAGGATCTTGGAACTTCTATCTTGGACCATTTCGACATTGTGCAGAATTTGCTGGTGCATGTCCTTCAGGCTGTCCATGCTGTTGTTTCCTTCCATCCAGGACATCTTCCCCGACTGTTGGAGCGTTGGGCAAAAGAAGCGCGACGAGATCGTGAGATGCTAGCATGACACCGAGAAGCTAAAATGAGCCTGCACAATAAACCTCGGGGGTATTACTTTTCGGGCTGTGCGTGTTGTATCACTTGCTTGATGACGAAAACACTCTGTTTTCAAGAACCGCAAAATGCGCAACCATACACGCAACTTGGTGTTTCCTATTAATAGTTTCGTGAACCGCGTGTTTCACTGTTGGAGCGAACGATGCTCTTCCGGTTGTAATATAACATACCAGGTAAATAACAGAAAATTGTAACGCCTTAGTGGTTGGCTCTCAATGTACGAGCGAGTACCGTACTCGACTACGTACGTATTCTGGGCAAGCACGACCTGCCTGCGTAGCTCACATGCTGGTACAGAGGGATATACGAAGTACAATAGTTGGATCAATTAAGCGCAACACTTGCTTGCAATCACCCTACAGCAACTCGTATTATTTCAAGTCGATGAGTACAGTCGGAAAGGCGGAGGTGTTGGTTTAAGTGGCAGACTGCCGACCCTGCTGGAGGAGGGTCGGGATTGCAAATCTCAGTTTAAACGAAAGGCATCGCCGAAAGCGTGAAAGCGCGCGAGTTGGAAAAGTATCGATCTATTTGAAAAACAGTGACACCACATAACCCTCTGCGCAATAAAAGCCAAGGCATGCACCGGGGGACGGGGGGGCAGAGACAGACGGCTGTGACCATGGTTTGTTCAAAATATCATTGAACGTAAAAGCTCCTTCCAGTCAGTAGGCATGCCGACCGTGGACGTGAAGGTCAGGGAATATACGCGCACCTACCTGTATGATAGACAAAGGAAGTAAATATTGGATCCTCGTAGGCACAGCATTTAGGCAACCTCAAAATACAGGTATGTTTCCCCCTGTTATGCGTAGGAAGTGCTGTACGTGCCTTCAAGCTTGCGACTTCCTCCTCCAACTCGTCTATTCGCATGTTGAATGCTCGCTCGCGTCGGATGTAGCTTTCTTGCCGCCGGCTCAGATCCGCCTGCAACGTTTCCACTTTCTGCTTCATCACCTGCTGGTTGCGTAAATATATAAATATCCAAGCAGGGATATCGATGTTAGAGTACTTTCGATGAAAATCGACGAGCAGCGGGAATGCTGAACCCTATACGCGACAAGAAATAAAGCACGTACCGGGGGGGGGGGGAAGTGGCGACACCTGTGACCACGGGTTGTCCAGAAGAAGAAGACCGCTGAGGGTAAAACCTCCGACGAGTTAAACTGGAAAGTGATAGCGATGATTAATAAAAACAAAAAAAACTGTACTGTACTGTACTGTACTGTACTGTACTGTACTGTACTGTACTGTACTGTACTGTACTGTACTGTACTGTACTGTACTGTACTGCACTGTACTGTACTGTACTGCACTGTACTGTACTGTACTGTACTGTACTGTACTGTACTGTACTGTACTGTACTGTACTGTACTGTACTGTACTGTACTGTACTGTACTGTACTGTACTGTACTGTACTGTACTGTACTGTACTGTACTGTACTGTACTGTACTGTACTGTACTGTACTGCAGTACCGTCTTCTGCAAGCCGAACGAAGATATCGTTGGGTTTAATTTGACACTGGTACCTGGTACTCGTACGTATAGCGGTGGGGAAGATTCTAGAAATATATTTCAACTGTCCAAGTGAGCGAAGCGTGTGGGTTGGGCGCGTTTCCTGTACCACCGTACAGATCTACGTAATGCACTTGCATTACGCAAGGTTTAAAAAAAAAAAATGGTACCTGGTACTGCGGTATCCTACCACGTGTACGTTATGTTACTCGACATGCCAGCCAAAAACCTGCACGTGATCTTCGTCTTGCTGGAGAGCATTGTTTTTCCCGTGTCCCCCTGCTTCGCCCCCGGATTTGGCGCTGAGGGACCTCCCAGGGATGCCGGCCCTTGCCGTCCTGGGCGCCGGCATGTTGCTCTGCTGCCTCTTTTAGTTACTCGTAGCGATACAGAGTAAATCTTTCAGTATCCTTTTTTAGCTGTGACCGTTGGCTTGCTTGTCCCGCGGTTCAGACAAGAAGCCTGCGCACAGTCGACAACAGGTACTTCTTATATTTCCTAGGATTGGTCTACCAGCCTTTCCGTGCGGCCTTTGGCGTCGAGGGCGCTGGCGGACAGACACATAGTAGATGGCGACTCGGAGCTCGCGGCGGATTACTACAAGCAAGCGGCGCAAATCCCACATGAACGGATGGAAAATGAAAAACTGGTCTACTCATGATCAGCGGTTTCACGCGAACCGGCATATTTCGCCCTTTTTTCTTGTCGAACTCCCCCAGTTGTTCAAAAACGGACTGTCACAAAAACAGACTGTCGGATGGTGCCACCTGGGCACTCCCCTACCAAGAACCGCCGCGGGGCTCATCTCGTCACCGTGCTAGCGCTCCTTCTCGTGGCCTTAGCTCCGCATGTTGGTGCATTCATTCCTGCGGGAAGAGGCCGTGTAGCGGTATCAAAAACGACATCCGCAGCATCATGTGTCGAACGTACACGTTCGTCACAACCTTGGGGCAGTAGCTCTCCTGCTACTCATCGTGATCATGAGCAACCTGTGCTTGGCGGTGGGCTTCGAGGGGGCATGAGACGATGGTTGACGCGCGACGATGCTACTGTTGGGGACAGGGACGAGGGTGCTGGCCACGATGACGACGGTGGTGGTGGTGGTGGTGGTGGTGATGGTGATGGTGTGGAGAGTAAGGATATTTGGGCCGGTGCGGAACTTCCGCTGAGCAATAATCAGCAGGTGGAACAAGCGACAGGCGCCTTGTGGAAGGTAAACTGTGAAGGTGTTCCACAGCAGTAGTACCACCAGGGGTGAAGGGATGTCGGTGCTCGCAGCTGCCCACTCAGTATAGTAGCTGATTCCATTGCTGTCTCAAGCTCCATCCATTGCATGGCACGGGAGACACAAACACAGAAGCAAACCTAGGGCACGGGAAGCAGTGTCCTGATGGGGAACTCACATATACCCCTAATCTACCACGTGCAACGCCCTTCAGAAGTGACGTCACTTCTTCCAAGACTCCCAAAGCACGCATACGTTCCCGTATGTGTAAGTATGGACCTCACCACATTACTCGTAGTCCCCCCTCTGATTAATCGTAGAGGCAGATCACACGACGATCAAAAGGTGCCGATACTATCATCCAGAAATCGGAAAGGGAGGTCGCAGATGAGGAGATTTGAAACTGACTGAAGGAGGCTAAATATCTAAGTATAAACATATTTACCCCTCACCTCGTAACGAGGCTAAGACGCCTCTGGCAATGCAAGCACGAGAGGAAGGTTGTTTCCTATGTTGTTCGATTTCGAGATTTAGACTTGTATTTTTCGCTCCCAAAAATGAAAGCGTCTGCTTGTGCAGTCCGAATATGCAAAAACTGACCGGATTTTTTTTCGATTTGAGAACCCAATGGCCCAAGTCGTCAGATTTTGGCCCAAAATCCGACGACTTGGGTCATCAGATTTTCAAATCGAAAGATGGCATGTTCTCTAAATCCAAGATGGTATTCACAACGGTAAGCAGCAGCAGGACGATCGATAAGTTGGATGGTAACACAGCTATGTAGCGACGTTGCTTCGCGCCCGACGCGCGGTCGGCGGGCGGCGCTTCTCTCCGTGGCCGGACTACAGTCGGCAGGCGCGGGCTCGGGCTTAGAGACGAAGAGAAGCGCACTCGGCGCGCACCTCTCCCTGGATACGTACTCGTAGACTACAGCAGCAGTCACAAAGTGAAATACACAATACCAAGACAGGTTGACGCTAGCGCACTCGGCACGTCTCTTCGCCGCCAGACCAAAGGCAGTCAGCGTTAGCTCGGACGCTTGGGTCCTACGCGCAGTGCAGCGCACCCAGCGCGTCTCTTCGAGTCGCCAGACCACAACAACAGCAGTTGGTCTCGGCGTTTGCTCGAATCTCTGCATGCCCAATAAATCCGAGTTTTCTGCATACGAAGCCTGTTTCGATATGCGAAGTTCACCGCTTGAAAATGCGATCGGCCAAAAATCTGAAGCTCAAAATCTGAACCTCACAGGAAACAGCTTGAAAAGACAACTCCTAGTGGAGACACGGTAGTGGCACGCTGAGAATCATGGAGACAGTGTCCGTAACGTCTGACCTGACAGACTCACGTTGAGCCATTGGCAGAAAGGCGGGATAAAAATAATAGGTACACTGCAAAGCAAAGAAAGCGGGGGCCGTAACGTGGGGCCCAAGAGACTAACGTAGGGCCTTTGATCGGATCGAAAAACGGAACACCTGGCTACCGAGGCCAGTCGCATGTGAGCGAGGCTCTTTTTTTCCGCAACGCCAAATGTGAAGATGTTATCACCAGGGATGCATGGAGTTGGTGCTGGCAGTTAGTTGCTGATCCTGATCCATCATACGGTTTATCCATCCATTGCCGTCGCACGCTCCATCCATTGCATGGCACGGGAGACATAAACACAGAGGCATAACCCAGGGTACAGGAAGCAGTGACCTGATGGAAACTCAAATAGACTAAGGGACTAAAAGAGGTTCGCCTAGTCTACCACGTATACCGCCTTTCAGAATTGTGACATCGCTTCTTCTAAGAATCCTAAGCATGCATGTCGTACCATATCTATACGAAGTACATATGGACTCCATAAAAAAACATGATTTTTTCTTAAACCATGTCAAAACAGGCACCCAGGTACCCGAGGTACCTGGGTTATGAATCGTACCAGGTACCTGGTCATGCCAAGATTGGTATCGGTGTCGTCTCTTACGCCTTCAAAAACAGACCTCAACCACGGCATGAGCAAAGCCCTTATACTATTTTGCTTGCAAGCTAGACGTACTGACCCGAGTTTCTAATTTTAACGGGTGCCCTTTTTTTAGGGATCCACACGCCACAGAACAGCGCCCTGTCACACGCGGCCAGTGTCCATGTTGTGTTCTGCTGCACTCGTGTGTGCTTTTGTGCTGGAATGGCCGAAGCTCATCATCACCCTGACGTGGAAACTCGTCTCGCGAAGTTGTTGGGCTGACGACGAGCTATATACTGCGCGTACTCAGTGTCGCAAACGGGAGCGGCCCGCATTGCGTGTTTGAGCTCCGTGTTGTGATATGTTGCACTCGAGTGTGCTTGTGTTGTGTTGGATGGCCGCAGCTCACCGTTACCCTTACATCGAAGCTCATATCTTGACGTTTTTGTGCTGTTTTTTTACTTTAGTCGCGGTTGCTTTCGGCGCTGCGTTTTCGGGCGCCGAGTCGCTTGTGCTGAGTTATGACGGAACCAAGGACAAATATATACGGTGCGATGATCCGCGTACTCTTATACGTGCTGTATACGGGTATGATATTCTGTGTGTAGGTGGTCGTATAGTTGGTACATCATACCTGGTATGATACGGTCGCATCGGAAAGGGTGGTGTTCTGATGTATGCCTCTCTGCCTACAATCTTGTGACCCACACCCACCATTAACGCCGGCTGGGTTGGGGGGGGGGGGGTTATATCTTACACTAACGCACACAAGTGGCCGACATTTACGAATATCCTCCTGCAAGAGTTCCTGGCGGCAGCTGTGTGAGGATACTGCAAGGGCCACTGCTTCTGTGCCACCTGTTCGTCGCCATGGATGCCATTACGCGTTGTCCTTGACAACCTGCTATTGGACCACGTTTTGCCGCTGTTCCCTCGGTTAAGGTACCTTGTCACCTACCAGTACAGCACGTATGTTGTCATCCTGCAAGTAGGTTCCTACGCTATCTTCGAGTACATACATACGTACCTACCGGGTATGTTTTCATAGCAGAGATTTACCTCCTTGCTGGTACCCAAACTAATGGTAATCTATACTGGTGTACGTAAGTACTAACGCAACACCCCCCCAATTTCCTACTGCAGTAATACTACGTACTGCAGTTATCCAACCAAAGACCCGACGTATCAGCTCTACATAGTGCTCAGAGAGCTCTTGTATTGAGATACGTCGAGCTCATGAAGTATTGCTTCTGCCCATGGTCCTAGAAGCAATCACTCAACGGCGTTGGTTGTCCTCAGTAAGTAACCAAGCCATCAATCGATGCCCACGCTCCGTGCCCCCGAACGATCCGCAGGCTCTATCCGACGGCAAGACACGCCAAATCTTGAGGTTATCGCTGCCTCTCATAGGCGCCACAGAGATGGACGACTGGCCCGGAGGAGACCGGCAGCGCTACAAAGCCTGCGGGCCGATGGTCAAGACCTTGCTGCTCGGGAATGAAGTAGCTGAGGTATAGTGTAGAACCTTCAGTTTAAATAAGGCCGGTGGCTGGTGTTGAGTGAGCATCCCAGAATACTTAGGAGCATGCATATATGTAAGTCGAGGTGGGTTGTGCATACTACAACACTGCACAGCCGATAGCCGAGATATACGTGCATACTGTTGTACGTAGTGCGGGGGTACAGGACTTTAATAGCTGAGGTGTAACCAACGCACCGTGCCGGGCACGAATCCGGCACGGCGCGAATGCAAGTACAATATACGAGCAAGGCCGGTGTCCTTGATGCCGTCTCAGCCCCTCCTTGCCGCGCGAGGAGCTACAGTAGGCTATCATACCGCCGTACGTCTCATACCTTCGGCCGAAATGCGACGTGGGTTTTTGACCAACGAGTCACCGGGGAATAGGGGATGACATTGCTACAAGTGTGGTTTTCAATATAGATCACTGATGAGACAAACCCAACTTCCACTCAACCTTTGCTGGGTGAAAGCCCGGATGACTTGCTTTAGTGCTGACACTGGTGGCTAAGTGCCATTTTTATACCGTCGAATGACGATTTCTCATTCTAAACATTTGTCGCTATGTGAATATGTGCTACTCTGCAGGTTTGGCCGTTGCCCGTCATACGATGTTTTTCAGTTTAGAAACTCCGGCGATGCGCCCAGGATGTCCACTGACGACTACAGCTCGCTTTTTTTGCTCCTGCTTTGCCTTTTGATCGGTGGTGTATTTTTGTACCGCCAATCGCCAGCTCTCGTGTAAGCGTTGGTCGTTAACCGTTAAACGGCGATGTGACAGCAAGAAGATCGTTCGTGTTTCTCTCAGCTTTCCTCTGGCTCAGCCGTCTTTTTTTCTCGCCAACTACTGGTACGACACTTGCCAATTATTAATAATTAGCAATACCCCCCAAGACAGTCACCGACCTGCATCCTTCACTGGAAATGTAGCACACGCTCATGCCCGACGTACCACGCAGCTTGCGAAACTGGGTACATATCGACCAATCGATTCGGTCGAACTCACAGCTGACGTTTATGCAATATTATTGTTTTTTAAGTCGTTTCGGCGGTCGGACAACAAGAAGACAGTTCGTTGTCTCATGCGTCGCCTCGCCTTCGTTTTTTTTGCTACTCCGATAAGGGTGCCACGGTGGTGGAGCAGATCCTGGACGAGTCGGACGCAGTGGGCCTGATGCAGCTGCAGTGCAAGGAGCCCAAGGACGACGTGTCGGCGATGATTTTCCCCACCACAGACACCCTCTCCTTGCAGAATCAGGTGACGCGCCAATAACGCCGTTTACGGTGCTTCTGTTTTTTTTTCAGCAAGGCTTAACCCTTTTACCCACTGCAAAAATGATCCCACACTAACTGCAAGTTTTTTCCCCGAACAAAACTAATGGTGTTCTAAAAACCGACGGCCTTGTCTGATGTGCTGTGCTGACGCACGTTCCGAGAAATGGCCCGCCACAAGCATCTTTTCAACCTTCCGAAACGCCACATGCATGCCGTCCCCTGAGGGCAGGTCACGACGGGTGCCGGCTCCCGCCTTGTAGCGCTCGTGAACCCTGCGTGGAAGAGCGTTTCGGACTTCGGTCTGTTCGGGGCAGGAGAAGCCAAGAAGGCGCTTTCGGAATTTGACGTCACGTACTCCCTCCAGAGCTTGGTGGTGTACGGCTACACTGTGAGAGCCGAAAGCTTTTTAGTTCGCTATTTCCCGTTTGTACCACTAGTGTTTCCCTTTGTAACGTGTCCTGGACGGTGCAAGGAAGCTGCACGCCCTCCGGCAGTTCTCTTGCGCAACCGCTCAAGTTGGACGGATGAACGACCGACCGTCCTCCCCGCCGAAACGAGATCCGACTGCACTTTGTTTCGTTCTAGCGCATGCCTGAAGCGTTGTGCTGGCGCCGCGTCTCCGGTCCAATCCTGCCACGATGCACCGCGCCTTGCGATCAACAAAACGTCTCGACTCCGGGCTTGTACTTTTTTTCCGCGGCGCGTATCAAGTCGTCAGTACCGTTGTGCTTTCCTATGTTCGTTACCTGCGGCACGCTTTACTTTCGGTGAGAGCCTTCCTGAGGTCGTTATGCACGTGGCATGCTTTTTCTCGGACGTGGTGTTCCTGCCCTTGGCGGGATCCCCTTTGGCCGAACCACACGAGTCGCTTCATCGTGGAGAAGTCGCCCCCCCCCCCCCCCCCCCCCCAGATAGAGCCTTAAGAGGTTGTGACCAAGTGACAAAACACGCCATGCACGAGTCTGATAGACCCCGCGCTCACGTGGTAGATAATCAGTTAGGCCGACCCAGATATCATGTACACCTCCCCCCCCCCCCCGCCCCGCCCCACCACCACTACCAGCTCCAACCACCACCACCACCATCACTACCAACTTTGATGTCGTCTTGAACGCAGGTTCGGCTCCTGTACTGTTACCCTGGCCCCTGGCGATTGTTCCTCGTCGGAGAGGCTACGGGGACGCGCGAGTTACTCGGGTCGTGGGAGAAGAACCCGTCCAACGACGAAGTAGAGACCGCGGTTTTCGATAAGAAGGGAAGGCCGAATGCTGCTGAGAGGGTTCAGGCCAGCGCCAAGTTTTTTCAGGACGGCATGTGATTTTTTTTCGTGTCCAGGGCAGCATCAAGTTTTTTTGTAGTACGGCGTGTCATTTTTTTTTTATTCCGTTTCGTGTTATTCGATCGAGCCCGAGCCTTGGTATGTGGTAATGAAATACATAGTCGACACACAGCGGCCGGCGGGCCTGCCGAAGAAACGCTGTGGGGCTCTGAGGGCGGGAAAAAATGAAAGGCGCTCCACGAAAAAAAACAATATCTAAGTAAAAGGCACAGGGACAAGACATCTGCTCAACACATACGACCACGCGCAGTTGATAGCCCGGAACAAAAGGCATTTTTCTTGGTAGCCCTTGCGCTACTGCTCAAGCCACCCCCTTCCGTACTTTCAACTAGCTATCCCCTTGAAATGCGTGTGCAGTAAGTAGAAAACTGGCTGTGCGTATTGAAGGGTTAGCTGCCAACTTGTGATGCGAGCGATCGAAGCTATATCGCCATCGATGGGCACAGTTTGGCAGAGGGGGTTCCGCTTGGATTTTTTTAACACGTGCGCATGGGAAGGGGCGTTTTCGCTTGACCCGCTTCGCCTCAGCGGGAAAATATTCTACAAGCGAGGACAGAGAAACGGCAGGAGCCAGGCGGACGTCATCCACGTCGATTGCATTGGATTTCTGCTGATCCACGTAAAAAAAAAAGCCGACACAAGGACCTCGACGGTCTAAGTGGTGGTGTATAGCGTCTGCGACTCCAAGATGATACCCAATGTACAACGCACTAAACCCGTACCTCGGTGAGGTTCTCGGGTCTAAACCAACCCAATAGGCGTGAAAAATCAAGGATACACCTCCCCTTCGACGATGAAACACTTTTTGACACTCCACAAGTGCGCTGTTGGTCTATCCGCAAACAAGTGACGTGCGGTCAGATCGTGGGATGGCCTCCTAACTTCCTCGAAGCACCCAACCCCTGCTACAATTACAACCGTGGACACGAGAGAAGCTCAGCTTGAGGCACGGGGGCTTGCTAGTCTTTGGATGGGAGGCGGGGGGGGGGGAGGTGTACTCGTCATTACGTATGGCCGTAGTCGTATGATCATAGACCCTCGCATACCTACAATGCTGCGGGGAGGGGTGTATTCGATATCATGCACGGCCGTAGTCCAATGCCGGGGGGGGGGTGTACTCGATATCATGCATGGCCGTAGTCCGATGCCGGGAGGGGGGGGGCGTGTCTGGGTTTCTCTGTGATACTGGTACAACGCAGGAATCGATCGATGCAGGTGTAAGTTTCCATACCGTCTACTACTGTACCACCGGGCTGGCCGTATAATATATTCGGTCCCCTTCTGCCGTGGGCAAACGCTACGAAACGCACGTGACGACAGATATAATCACCGATTCTTATCAAAAACGGGTACGAGCCCATCCTGTCCCTTGCTAGCTTCCCAACGAGCACATAGTGCCGTACGTAAAACAGGAATCACGGTGATCACAGACGTACGTTGTAGGGGAGCATATCGCCACAGCAAAACGGTCACCTGGGTGTCCCATTCCATCGCCACGTGCGGCTGCTTTCATGCGCGATGACGGACACTCACGCAACCGTCGAGGGCTAATACCTCGGGCTTGACAAACCGGGCTAGGCGGAACGGGAGGAAAAAACACTCTGGTTGTTAAATCACAGCTGATACAGCCCTTCAAAAAACATGGCATCAGCTGTTGACGAAAAGTCAATTGACGGAGGTGACATGTATTAATACGTTCGCCCGCAAAAAAAGCGCCTCTACTGCGACATGAAGTCGCTCCGAACGGCGTACGACTCCTAGTACATTCGTGGCACTAGCGGCGGCCTGTTAAATTTGCGCAGACGACTCGCAAGAACGCTCTGCGACGTCCTCGCGCTGCTCGCGCGTCACGTCCATCCTCGGGGCCGCCTGCACGGCTGCATGCATCGCCGCTAGGCCGCCACGCTGCATCGACTGCGCACCCGCGCCCCCCGGTGCTGTCACTTGCCCCGAGCGTGAGGCTAACAGTTGTGCCGGATCTGGTTGTTGCATTGCCCCTTGCACTTGCACCACACTCGACTGCTGCATTGGCGCTGGTTGTGCTGCGCTCATCTGCACTTCCTCTGGCTGTACAGGCGACTGGGCGGAGGGCTGCTGCACAGGCGAGGGCCTCGCACACGCATTCCACAAAGTATCGGTGCTGCCACTCCAGCGGCTCCTGCCACCGTCGAGGTCTGTCCCTTGTTGAGCCCCGACCATCGCGCTCCCTCCAGCACTCCCGCTCACGCCCCCACCCGCGCTCCACGAAGGGTTCGCCCCTCCCAAGTAGGAATTAGCTGAACCGGCCTCAGAGGTGACAAAGGTCGAGACTGGTGCATCCTCCGCTCCGGCATCCGTCCGGGGAGCAGGAGTACCAGCACCAGCACCAACTACACGTTTTCTGTTTAGAGCCATGTGCGCGGTCACGAGATCGTTCGATGTCAGGGCTGCCAACAGCGATAATTCTCCGGCCATCACTGCCGCCCCAAGCACGCGCGCCAGGCGCCTGGCGCCCGTTTCCGCGTCGCGCGTGGCAGCTGGTGGCCGCGTATTGCCGTGCAACTCCGGTGCTGCCCCGGAGCCTGCACCGCCCGTCCTCGCGCAGTCCTCGGGCGCCCGACCTTTGCCTTTCCCTGGGGTTGTCTTCGTGGCGGAATATCCCCCCGCGGCAGAAACAATGCTTGGTGGTGGTGACGGTGGTGGTGGCAGAGGTGAGGGCACCGCGGCCGTCGCAGTGCCTGCACTCGGAAGGAGAGTAATTGCGGCTGCGGCTTCTTCCGCCTCCGCCGCCGCGGCCACGGCTGCGGCCACTTCCGCGACGAGGTTTATTGCTGTGCGTTGGCAGCTGCCGCCTCCTCCGCTGCTATCAACGCCCGCACCACCGCCACCGCTACCGCCACCGCCGCCACCGCCGAACTGAGCGCCGGCACTCCCACCGGCACCTGCACTGCTACTATTGTTGCCAGGGATGGTCCCACCTCGAAGGTAGACTGCGCTCGAGCCTTCCGGCGCTTCAGACACCGCGGGGCCAGGGCCATGGCCGCTACCCTCGGGAGGGTAGCACCCCATGAGTTGCAGACACGCGGACTGCGGGGGGAGGCCTGTCCCCCCACCCACGGTGCCGACGGGCAGCGACGGTAGGGTCACCGACACGCGGAGATCGCCCGGACGGCCGCCGCATGGGGTTTGCTCCCCCGCTCGCACCTCTTCCATGAGGGTGATGCAGTTGCTCCCTTCCACCGTGTGGGCGGGATCCTGCCCGGTGGCCAGAAAAACGGCGGCGACCACCTGCAGGGGGATTTCACGATCGATAGGATGCCAAAGGACAGTTCGAAAACAATCAGGGCGCGACGGTTTTACCCCATCAAGTATGTTGACGGTTTCTTGATGCTGGAACTGCATTTTTCATTCAACAGCCACGGAGCTGTCAGCCTTAACGCGCCGTTATTTCACGCGTTCCGAAAAAAAACAAACATAACACAAATAGCGACGAGCTGGCTCAAGCCTATCACCCCAATTTTGTCCACCACGAATGCCGATCGCAACATCTACTCGAATTTTATAAAGGTGGTATCATGCTGACCGCCTTGAACAGCGAAAGAGGTTGACATAGCCAGATTTCTATTTGAGGGCCTAGAGCTGGCGCTAACGGCGAAAATGTGTCCTGACCAACCACGGGCCGAAGAAAACGGTAAGGAACAATAGGCGTTTCCATAGGGAGAAAAGTGTTTTATCTTTTTTTTTATAGGACGAACCGGTTCCAGTTACACTCCAAATCCTGTCCACAAAAGTGCCGCGCAAACGTTCGAATAACTGATTCCGTACGATGAGCATCAAGTACCAGGTAACATTTATCGCCAAAAGTTGATCCTATACTGAAACTAAGAGATTACGAGGCAACGCTGTATGTTTTACAATTTTACCACACAAAGGCCAAATTTCCACGCCGCGTTTCTGAGTGACAACCTGAAATTTGGCACACGTGTTCTATGAACCCCTGCCACGCCGTTGACGCATGATTTTTTGTTGTTGTTTTTTGTCTGCCGGAAATTGTGAATATCTGAAGACTCAAACATCGCATAAAAATCAAAAACGAAAACATCTGGTGAAAAAAAAAATACCGAAAACCCACAGCGACGTACTCACGTTGGCGGCGTGAGAGTTGAACCCTCCGATGCTCCCGGCCATGGCGGACCCGACCAAGTTCTTGGCGATATTGCACTCCACCATCCTGCTCACGGTGGTCTTGAGAACGGACGAAACCGTTTTCGCCGACAAAATTGCCTCCACCTGCACCACGTGAGAAACGCACCGCCAACAATCGTGGCCGAAAATCGCATGAATAGAGAGATTGCCAGGGCCTCACAGCGTTCGAAACGATGGCGGACCAAACCAAGAACGTATGTAGCGTTGCTCGAAACAAGAGGCAGGGACAGAGCACCAAAACGAAACTAAAAACATCTAGGTTGTCGCTGCTTGCCTTTGAAGCTGCGGGCCGACTCCCCCCCGACACACAACGACTACGCGCGTCCGACGGCAACCTACGCCGCTGTCACCATCGCAGATTTCATCGCTAAACACGCGCAGGGCCTCCGCCTCGTCGATGGAGCTCCGCGTCTGGAACTTCAGTAGATCGACAGAACGTGCGTGCGTCAGGCAGCCTGTAACCCCTTTTCTTGGCCATATCGGGAGGTGCCCTGTCGAGGGAAACATCTGCGCCTCGGAGTGATGTTACCCCACCAACTAGCCAACCAACGGACCAATCATCGCATCCACCAACCCCCGAACCTTTCTACGTACGTACTGAAAGGCGGTTCGAAGCGTGGATACCCGTACAGCAGAGTTGAAAACATTGCTGCGGCCCAGCGGCGGCAAAAAAGCTTGTGTTGAGCGGTTTAGGACTGCACTCCCGATGGGAACTACAGTAAAAACACTTGGATTAGGACCCAGATTGAGTTTTCTGTAGTACCAGCAACAAAAGGGTCAGGCTGGCGCTACGTCGGCGGCTGACGCTATGGTTATTTTCACGATAACATTCAGCGCTTTACAACGTGCGGTCAGCCAGACCAAGATATACTCAGCCGTTCACCCGCAAGAAAATCAAAATGAACTGTCAGAGACACCCCGAATGTACTACTGTATTGTAGCCTCACCACGACAGATTTTCCTCTTCCTTCGATCCAGTTCCTGGCCGAGGATTTTTTGTCGGTGCACATGTTGCCCGACAGCGATATCAGTCTCGCCTGATGGAACCGTCGCTGGATTTCCCTCACGGCGGCCTCGCACCCCTTGCTGACCATGTTCATGCCCATGGCGTCGCCTGGTAACGACGTTGGGGACACAGCAGCGGCGCACGAGGGGTAGTGACTGAGATACAAGCGCGAGGCCCATGTGCGAAAAAAAGAAGAAGCCAGAATTGACTGCTGTGTGAAGTGTACGGTCCGCACTGCCACGAGAATTTTTTTGAGAAAGTATGACAAAACAACAGATATAATCGCCATCCTCGCCCTGCCGTAAACCTTGACTCAGCTCCCTACACCAGTTACCATGAGGGAGTGAAGACCGAGAAGTGACAACAACCGACCCGATCAACCAGTAGATACTTTACTGCTGTGCGGCCACGTAAACCAAATTCCTCAACAAAAGATAACACCACCTTTTCTGTGAATCCCCTCCGCGCAGCCTGTGATTCCGACCCCTCCCCACCACCAAAACAAAACCCAATTGTTTTTATTGCGGGCGAGCGGCTCAAAAATCCTCAGTGAGTTGACTGTACGCCGGCGGCTGTCGGTATGCCTCCTTCGTAAGCTCCGTCAACACTAGTGTCCAAATGAGAATCATTATCACCCGACCATTGAGGATGACCCCCACCCGGCCACTGCGCCCACCTGTAGTGCACTTGAACCGCAGGTAGACCAGGCGTCCTGCCAGGGAAGCCTTGATCGATGTCAGCCGCCCATGCCTCGTGGTAGACTGGAACGCGTTGAAAAGTATGGGGAACCCCGCGTCCTCCCCGCTCGTGCGCTCCGCCCACTGCAGGCGCAGTTACGGGATGGCGGCGTTGGGCAGGCAAGGGTTCGCGGAACGTTCAGCGTGACACGCAGAGATGAGCGCGCTCGCGGAACGCTGAGCGGTCTCAACTGGTTTTAACTAGTTGGAGTACACACCGCCTTCATGCCCCCCGATCGATCCTACCTGAATACCAAGGCGCAAGGACCGCTGCTGTATCGGTACAGTACAGTACAGTACAGTACAGTACAGTACAGTACAGTAAAGTAAAGTACAGTACAGTGCAGTGCAGTACAGTACAGTAAAGTACAGCACAATACATTACAAAAAAGTACACAACAGCAAAGCACAAGCACATGAGTGTTTTTTCACCTGCTGGAGCTCACAGGCGAGATGGATGTCCGGCATAGCGATGCAAGGCGCCCTCGTAATGCCGTCGTCCACAACCTCCGTTCTGGCCCCTCCGCAGCCTCCCTTGGAGATGGCCAGGCACCCCCGGTTCACGCTCGCAACGAGGCCTCCCTCCGTCGTCGCAAGCGGCACCCACACCTGGCACGTTGACACGTTAGTATCGGGACGCGGTAGGATCGGAAAGGTTACGGACCGACGGCGGTAAACAACAACATATCAACATTTGCCGGGGGTTGGGGGGGGGGGGCGTCACCGGCAATCCCCTCGTCTTGCGCTTTGGTATGAAACCTCCGTAAGGCTGCGACCTCCTTGCGGGGCATCAAATCAAGTCACGCGCCCGTCGGCGGTAGCTTGAAATAAACGTGGTTCGTACAGGAGCCACCGCCGTACAGGCGGGCCCGAATCATGCCCGCTGAACGCACACCAGACGAAAGCGGGCTGTATGAAGGTGTGTGTGTGGGGGGGGGGGGCGGAGGCACAGACGGCTCACCAGCACCACCGGCAAGCAGCCCTCTTCCTCAAGCACAATATGTTGGTCCATGTTTTCCTTTTCTCCTTTCCGTTCCCTTTTCCGTCCCCTTCTTCGCGCCCTCGACACTACCAACACAACGCCGGACTTGCTTCAGCACCGCGCTATGGAACGGCCCCCCGTCTGCTACCGGATAAGCTTGCCTGCTCGCCGTCCACAAGGAGGGGGCCGGCCGCGCCGACCGGCACAGGCAGGAACCCTATCACATTCTCGCAGTTATTGCCGAAGACTCTGGAACCATAGTCAGGGCAACAAAAAAACATTGCCACGTGATGTGGCAGGAGTGGAGATAGGACAGGGGGGAGGGTCGCGTGGAGCGCGTGGGGTCAGGTCGGGGGCGGGAGGGGGATGGGGGACGGGACGGGATAGGGGGCACGGGTGTGGAGCAACGGAATGCGCCGAGAGGCAACTACGAACGTTTTGTTTTGCACAAAAACTTCGCTGCCACAAAGTGATGCGGCATTACTGTCGGGTGACTCGCGAACCTAGACGGACATGGTAAACAGAGGCCAACGCACTACCTTGCACTACTCCCCCTTCCCCCGCCCCCGTTATTCCGTTCCCCCGCTCCCTCTCTACCCCCCATCCTCCCTCCGTTGTTGTTTAATTCCTCCTTCCTCCTTCCCTCCCTCTCTCTCGCCCTCCCTTCCCCCCCTATGTAGTTTCGCGCTTGGTCCGTACCCTCACACTCAACCACTGCCCCAGCATCAGGCCGCATCCCTAAACCCACCGAGAAAAGTCCATGCCCTCATAAGGAAGCCCCGACAACGCGTTTTCGCCGTCCGAAAAGTTCCTCTGCGGCGACCGTTCCATGCTGGGGCGCGCAAAAAAAAAAGGGTCGGCTTGTCTTTTTTGGGTCTAGAGGGGAGTTGATTGGTGGAAATCGAACGAACCTCGCCAAAAGGCGTCGGCAGAGGGGAAATGAGAACAAAAACAACAACAAACGAAAAAACGAAAAAAAATTGAAGAAACGTTAAAAACGAAAAACACACAAAAAAAAACGGATACAATAACAAAAAAAAACGAAAACGAAAAGAAAAACATAAAACAAATACCTGCTCATGATGTTCTTGTTGCTGGCTAATAATACTGTAGTACAACAAAAACATAATTTTCCGTATTTGCTGCTGCGGGTGATATTTCTGGTGATGACAGCTCCGTCCGGGCCGCCCGGCTCGTAGGCCAGGGGATCAATAAGCATTACGCCAACTACACTGTCGTGAAAAGCAAGCACAAGGGAAGCATCACGTCAAATCTATAGGACGCGCCTGAGCGATCGGTTCGCCCGCTCACTCGTGACGAATAACAGAAAAATATGTTTACTCGTTTTTTATGGGCTTTTTTTCCGCCGGCAGTGCTACCTCCCTCGCGATCTGATGCCGCCACAGACCGCGCCACCGCGCAACTTCTAAAAGCGGACAATCCCCTCACAGCAGTGTCACCTACGGAAATGCGGGGACTCGGACCCCGATCCTAGAGCTAGCCCGCGGAGAAGCACGCGGCGACGGGTGAAGCTACCTTTGCCTCAACAAGCGCATCCAAAGCGAATGCTCTGCGTTGGCGGCTGCTTCAGGGCCTATAGCCCCATGGGTCGTGCGCGCAAAAACGGTGCGGTGCGACGAGGCCTGTTCCACGGTATTTATGTCAGGCTCAAAGACAGCACACCTACGCCGTAGATACGCGTCATGGTAAGGGTTGCAGTTTTGCGCCAAAAAAAAAAAGCACGGACGGAGCCCTCAAGCTGAGGAGCAACCCAATATCGTCGGATCCGATGGGATTTTTTCAAGGTTATCCGATAGATGCCCAACCCGTGCGATGATTGGGTTTTGGGCTTAGTTTTCGACAATTCACGAATTACGGTCGGCTGTTGGCTTCTCGAATGAGGAAAAAGCCTTAGAAATTTCCCAGAAAACTCAGATATGCGATGTACGTACCCCTACCCAAGCACGCGTGTATAGTCGTCGTCTCTACCGACCGACCGTTGCCTGCAATGCGCCACGTACAATGTGGGACGACAGCAAAAACGAAAAAATGAAAGGCGTATGGCGTGTCCACCCACCGCATCATGCCGGCGAGGTGACTCATGACTAGGCGATCGAGCGACGTAACACGGACATCAGCAGCGGCGGTGAGTGAATTCCGCGCAGTTGGTATAATCGATCATACATACTAGTGGGAGGCGAGTTCCGGGAAAACTTACACGAAGCGCACTCCTCCTGAGCCGGTCGGGGTGGGTCGGTCGGCATACATACAACTAACGTAACGCTATTAATAGCAAGCGGGTTGAATAAAACCCCAGCCGCCCACCTCAGCAGCGCTAACGCCTGCCGCCTTACTCGCACGGCCCGTGTGTGATCCCCCCTGAGCGCCTGTTCCAAGCGGTAGAGGTCGACAACGCCATCAGCAGCTTTCCGGGCAATCTGTGGAGCAGGGGCGGGGAACCGGCGGTTGCGGCTTGCTAAGCTAAAGCACGTCAGACCTGAGTACGCGACAGCAGTCAAGACTCTCCGATTTTGGCTAAGGTTGCGGCTTATTGTTGATATCAACGTTGAGCACAGGCTCTTAAAGGTTATGACTAACTGCCTGGTAAGTAGGATTTAGAGTGGCATTCTTCACTGAGCACAAAAACGTAAAGTAGCTGTAAGGTTCTTCAACAAAAATGATGTCAGCCAGAAGCTCACAACTCCCCAAAATATCAACACATGTCACGTACCGTACTGCTTTTGTGCTCGTGTGCAGACACGGTTACGTAAGGAGCGCGCGGTGCGAAACGGTCGGGCATGAAGGCGTTAGTTACTTCGGTGTCAGCGCGAACCGGTAAATAACAACAAAAAAGTTCAGGTCGGGCATTTAACGAGTCTCCTCGGGATTGGTGAGAGTGCCGTGTGAGTGTGTGGATGTGATGTGTATCGAGGTCATCATCGCACTGATAAGACGTGAAAAAATTGGTCCCTTTAGAGTCGAGGAGTTTATATTAATTGACTATGATACTCATACCCCGGTGGTTGCAATATAGATTATATATATATATACTTCAACACAATGTCAACGCAGAGGCGAGAGCCGTCGAGAGCAAAACGTAGCAGCGGCACAAAGGCGGCGCATTTGCTCTTGAGGGCGAGGAACCCTCGCGCGCATCACAATCGCTCGGCACTCCGACGTGAACATACGGGTGTGCTTTGCGCCAACGCTTCGAGCTTGCTGAAGTCAGCTGCACTGGAGGCGTTGCCGACCCACACTCCACAGCTGCAAGCCCCAATCACTACCTTGATCCCAACTCCAATCTCGATCCCAATTATAACCCCAATCCCAGTCCCAATATCAGTGTCGACAGAAAAGCGGGCGTCGTGAATTAGAAAATAACCCCGCAAAAGGACGGACCTGGTCGTCGTCCTCGAGGGACAAGTTCGGCACTGGTGCCTTCGCGGCCGCCGCAACTTTACGCCGCTTTTCTGCCCGCGGAGCTCCACCGCCGTCTCCATCACCCTCCCTACGGGCGCCCAGAACCAAGGGAGCTCCTTCCATGACCGCCTGCCCCCCTTCCGACTCGCTCCCGCTGCCGCGCTTCCTCACGGAGTTCAGCTTCGCTCGAGACAGCTGGCGAATATTTACCACAATACCCTGTCATAATTGCGCGCGCGCGGTTCGCATATATACAGTAGCAGCGGTGTACGAAGGGGGGCGTTGGGGGGGCGGGGTTGGGGGAGGTGGTAGCGCACGGTATGGGCATTATTTACAACAAAATAGCAGAGAACCTTGGTGGGGTACTGGTCAATAACAAATTACCCAGGACGACACTCATATAGTTACCGGATATCAAACTTGACCCTATTAGGATTTACCGCCAACTGCGTTTCTGCGACGAAATTCCGTTCCCTAGTCGATCTGATCAACAAAAAGGAGGATTACAGAGCAGGATACTCGGTGCGATGTTTGCAGCGTGATTGCAGATTACATGAAGGAGAGGAGGCGAGAAAGGCAGAGGGTCGACGCGACTACCCTACATACTGCTTGCTGGGTGCAGATACAAGCACCCCATCTTGGGTTACGTGCAAATATTTTGGCCATGAACTCGTGCAGAGAGAGAGAGCGTGGCACAAGGAGCAGTGGCTTCGAAAACCACAATCAGAAAATGATGCTGCTAATAATATAGAATAACCAAGCCGTACCTTCTCTTGAAGTTGAACTTGAAGAGCCGCGGCCGGGACCGAGGTATTGACATGCATGGCACCCGCCACGTCCAACAGCGCCTCGGACGACGGTTTCATGCGACCTCCAATGCAGCCGGGATGGTCGCTCATCTCCACGCTGGACACTTTCCACAAGCCGGTGCCTGCCAAGCGCGACGAAAAGGGAGGAGAGAGGAGGGGAGGGGAGGGGAGAGGAGGGGAGGCGAGAGGAGAGGGGAGGGGAGGGGAGGGGAGAAGAGAGGAAGGGAAAACGTTGGGGTGCTGAAAAATACAAAGTGCGTCAACCGTGCCTTTAATAGCCACCTCCGGGTTGTCTGACTGCTCTAAGATCGCTCCTGCGTTTTTGCTTGGCTGCAACGTCAGCGAAGCAATCTTGCGTATTTATAGCAGCAGCAGTTGCTGGAGATCGAGCATGGTCAAGGCTGACTTTGGAAACGCAAATGCTACGTGCGTATACAGGTACAGAGTGTTGTATATACATACCTTTCACACGTTGGACGGATCACTGATCCCTACCTTAAGATCTAGATACTGCAGGGCAGGTACACTCCTGATCTGTGGGACCTAGCTCATGTTGCCGCGTGAGAGCCGCATTATCTGCATGATCTAGCCCACGTTTCCTGGGTTGGATTTGTACATGCAGATCCCGCATAACATGTGAAATCATAACGACGGGTTAGGGTCTATTAATAGATTATCTACTGCTGTACACCATGGCCTGTGCGGCGTGTGGCACCTTTCGCCTTGACGGCCCGTACTAGGTAGCCGCATCCAGCGCACCCGAACTTCTTCTGCCGACTGCCACCCTGTTCAATCACGAGGCATGGGCGAGCGGGTCCACATGCCGACTTGAAGGAAGGATGAGGTTGCAACCGGTGCGCTAGTAATGTCATGACGGCACCGTTGGTGCTCCAAAACGAAAGATATGGAGGCATGTACCTGGTACTTTTTTGTACGGAAACGTTGACAACCCTACGTCCTACGACGTGTTTTGTCCTGTGTACCAGGTATGAGAGAACGATCGAGCTTTGTACGTGCACGCAGGCAGTAAACTGGAGTCGTTTGGGCTGTTCGTCCGCAAGAACAGTACCTGTGAGCACCAACTCGTAATTGATGTTATACGACGATTACGTGCCTCGTGCCTGGCACGTGATACCAGTACTACTATTATACTTGTACGTGAGTGCTTGAAGTTCTACTCTGCTGGTACTGCCGCTGTTGACATACCTGGTAACACGATACTATCGACGGCTGAAATAAAATTACCTGCAAATCCACCGACTGCGAAAAGGGTATGAAGAAATGTTCATGATGGATGGGCAGTGCGGGTGGTGAAAAATGTGATCAAAATAAAATCGTACTGGAAATAGAGATAATTATTGATTTTCCGAATTCGGGGAGACGAAAATGAGATTCTCTCTGAATCGAGGGTGGAGTGTGTTGTAGCAAGCACACCAGAGCATTCTAATGTGCATGATCATCATCGAGGCTCGCGTGATCACCTTCTTGCACACAAGCCCGCGGCCGTTGACCATGAGGCTCGTCTCCACCGCCAGCCTCAACTCCTTGCTCGTTAGGAACTGCCTGCCCACCGCAATATGTTGCGGATGCGTCGCCTGATCCGCTGCTGCTGCCGCTGCCGCCGCTGCCGGCGCCGCCCCTACCGCCCCAGCAGTTGCTGCCGCCCCACCTGCCTGGGCCGCCGCCTCCGCCACCTCAGCGACAGGCCGGGAATCAGGAAAGCATGTCCAGCCGTCTGGTGCTTCGGAGGTCGAGGATGATGGCGGTGGTGCTGCTGCCGTCGTGGCGGGGGTCGCGGTGGTTGGGAGCGGCGGGTATGTCGACGGCGGCCCTGCTGCTGCCGTGGTGGGCGGGGGCAAGAGGCCCACCGGAGAAAGAGTAGCTAACATCGGCGCAACGCCGGCGGCGATGATGCCGGCGGCGTCCAAGACAACGGATATGGGTGGGTGTTGTTGTCGTTGGTGGTGGTGAAATTGGTGTTGGTGTTGGTGTTGTGGGTGTTGTTGTTGGTGTTGTTGGTGTTGGTGCTGATGAGGGTGGTGCTGCTGTTGCTGGTGTAGTTGTGGGTGCGATTCCAAAGGCGTGGCGGCGATGAGGGGAGGGTGGGGAAACGGATCGGCAGGAGCAGGGGAAGGAGGAGGAGCAGGGGCATGGGCTGGAGGAGGAGGAGGGGGAAGAGGAGAGGGAGGAGGAGGAAGTTGTTGTTGTAGCTCGGCTGGTCGAGGTCCAACGCCACTGCCATCTTGGCGCTGGGCGTTGGAAGCTGAGTCCATTGCAAATGCTGCTCGTGACTCGTGACTTCGTGAATCAATTTTTAAAGAAGGGTATACCAAGAAGAGATGTACCTCCACACGGGGATGCCGCACACGGGGCTGTACCTTCGATAGTTTCTGTCGTCCCCTATAAAAAAACGCCTTCATACACTGTTCCACGTCGCCCTCGGCAAAGGCACTCACGAGGCGAGCAGCTGGCTAGCAAAGACCCAACGACCTTTCGCAACGAAAAAGTTCTGCACCGATTTCCGCCGAGAAACCCCTCATCACGCGCGCTGGAGTCCGTTATCCGTTGCGGGGTGGTTTAGTCTTGAGCGTCGAGGAGAGCAGTTATATTTGTCCGGGTGTCCCTTCGGCCGAAACGACGCCAGGTCACCATCGGCTCAAGTGTGACCACCACAGCCCTAGGCAACGCCAAAGCCCCCAGAACCTTGAAAATAAAAATAGGCAGCAGATTCCGCTGTCGACGGGTGACTCCACGAGGCCCCTTCATCGCCGAGGGTCAGCAGCAGCAGCAGCAGCAGTGTGAGCTTGTCCTGATTTCGCGCAGGGAGGACCGAATGATGACCGGGATTACCAACAAACAGGTTTCGCAAGTGCTTCCAGAAGATGCCAGGTGAGTTTCAGCGCCGAAATATACTCAAAAACAACCCGGGATGCGATGATTTCACGGGGGACGGGGATGGTGGATGGTGGGTGGGTGGGATTCGGTATGGGCGGGGTCCCCCTTGATTGCTCCATGTACGGCCACATGTGCGCCACCTGTGTCCCCCTGGCATAACCTCCGAGGCCCCGTTACTTCTTCTGTTGCTGTTGTTTTTGTTTGTTGCCGCCTGCCTGTCTTGCCTGCCTGTGCTTTTCCGCTTTTTTTCCGCTACTTTTGTTGTTTTGTGTGTGTGTGTTCGGAAAAAACGAAAACCACCTGTGTTTTTTTTCTATCCATTTCGTCTCGTATGATACCAGGCGAAAAAAAGCAAAAGACGCTCCTCCATCGCTTCCACGCTTCGGCCGCGGCTGATGAGCCGACGCGAGCAAGCAAGCGACCAGCCACCCACGCCACCCCTCCGGTGCTACAGCCGACGAGGCTCGCATCTTCCCCCGCAAGAGAAGGCCTTCCCTCCTGACCGTATGTTTCGCGCAAGCTAAAAAATTATTTCCCATCATTTTTAGACAAAATGACACTTCATAAGTCGTGTGACGGATAATCACCAGGCGGTTTTCCTCCCGATTTTTATCCGCAAGTTCCGACCGTTTTTTGGTAGGCGGCAGTTCAATTCTGTCTAATGACTTGTGATATCTTTGTCTTGGCTCTGTTTCTGTGAGATCACTTTGTAGATGCTGGCCAGTTCGTATAGCAGTACGAGTACATGTTGCATTGTTGCCTGGTCTGATACCGGTGTGTTGCCATCGAGGTGAAGGATACTTCCAGCTAATCTATAGACATCGACCGGTATTGTGCGTAGTCACCTTGAGATCGAAATACACAGCAGTAGTACTCGCATAATACGTGGTATTAATGTATGCTCGGTAGTTCAGCCATTCTATGCCAATACGCGATAAACCAGTGACGGAAGAGGGATTACAAGAGGATATTCGACGCTGCGCGGCTCGGTACTCTCATGTACCCGGTACCAGATACCTGCTACTTGGTACCTGGTATGTACGTAGAGGGTTGATCATTCCTGGTACCTGGTAGGTGCCTGCATAATACCGCTCTGGCCGGAAATATATGGAGCGTTTATACATTAACATGAAGACCAAGCGATCCTTATATTCCCGCCCAGAATGGTACATTGTGCTGTGAATGCACCGGTATGAGAAAAAACTGTATTCGAGCTTTCATATCGGCTGGCACGGCTTGGCCATGCTTACGTATCTACCTCCATATGACAGTGAATACCTGGCACCTGGTGATCGTAAGAGCCATCGATACGTAGGTCGCTGCAGTTCGGCATTGAACCGACTCCGTCTTGTGGTTTTTGCGGCCTTCGTGACTCGTGACAAACAATCGCGGTCATGCTGCTGCTGCTGGTGCATGTTGCCTTTTTTTGTTGCACCAGCCGCGCCTCGCTGCCCGGGCTGTATCGTCGTGTGGTCCACGTGCTGGTAAGTTTAATATAGATAATAGCGTACGTGGTACGTGATAGTTGAATGCATACTAGTATTAATACTATCAACATACATGCCTAGTGGTAGCGGTAGCCGACAGCTCTGCGCGTAGTCCACTTCCTGGTCATCTACTACGAGTACGTATTAATAGAAGTCTACGATGTAGAACAGTAGAATCTATTAATACCTGGTGTATTAGCGGACTTCCACCAGTAGTAGTAGCTTGGTTTTTGTTTTCCTGCTGCTGCTGCTGCTGCTCACACTCCCGCCCGAAAAACACGACGGACTCAGTCATTATGTTCCCGGAGTCTCGAGCGCTTACTTGCTAACACGTCCTCGTCACTTACTTCCTGGTTTATATTGCTGTATTTATTCTGCTGCCGCGATCATATTCCGATCGTGGCCTAATAACGTCCGTCACTAACCTCTCTCTCGACCACCCCTGCCCCGACCCGCACGCGCGCGTCACAACTTGTCCCTCGTGCTGCCTGCTCGCCGTCCTTCTGTTGTAATGTCATCCACCCTGTTTCACAGGTCCGCGAACCTTAGCAGCGTTATCGCCCGAGGAGAGCAGCGAGAAATGATCGCCCCCGGGACGACGCACGGAAGCAATGACGAAGTGCAACCCGAGGAAAGTACCTCCTCCCGACCAGCAGCAGCAAGAGCAGTTGAAGACAAAGCCGTTACGATGTCGAAACGAGTCAAGACGGCCGACTTCTCCGCCTCCGGCGCCGCCCCCACCCCCGCCCGCCAGGCCAACTCCCGGGTCTACGCCCCCCGTTCACCCCTCCTGCACACCCTACCCCCAGTCCCGGAAACGCCTTACTCGGCTGCGGCAGCGGCGGCGGCGGCATCGGCGATGTGGCGAGAACGCGCCCCTTCCCCTGCCCCATCCACCGCCTCCTCGTCCGCATATTCGGCGGCAACAACTTCCGCGTCCTCCATGTCTTCCTTCTCGCGAACGTCCTTGTCTTCGTCCCGGTCTCGTACCTCCGGGACCCACGGGGCCTACGGGCGGCGTGGCAAGGGTACCAGAGGTTCTTTTGACAGGCCTTACTCCGGTTCCACCGGTCGGGTTTCCGTGCCTGGTGGGGGCGGGAGTGGTTCGGGCTGTTTCCCGCCTCCGCCTTCGCGGTGGGGTCGGGGCGGGGGTGGCGATGGGATCTCTTGGCGTCGACGCGTGGCAGGGAGGAGGGAGCGAAGCCTCGGGCGAGAAAGTGGGCGCGAGCGCGAGCGTGGGGTTGAGCTGGAGAGGAGGAGCGAGCGGCGGGAAAAGGAATGCCGCCGACGGCCGAGGAAAGATTACGCTAGCGAGGCCGGTGTTGCTCTTGACGGCGGGGGGTGTTGCAGCAGCAGTTGTGGCGGTGGTGGCAGGGGTGGAAGGTACAGCAGTAGGAAGAGGAGCAGGAGCTGCAGCAGAGAGAGGGGTTCCTCGCGGGTGACGAGAACCGCTCCCGGGGAAACGAAATGCAAGCGGTGTTTGGAGTGGTGCCGCGTCAGCCGCGAGAGGAAGCCGATCCCTCGCACGCTTCCGGTAAGAGCCAACTGTCTACTTGGTTAACTGCCGAGTGTACTGCGGTAGCCAACCCGCCTCACTTTCCAAAGTATTGACTGATTGGTTTTGCAGCACGTCGGTCCAAGTATCGCAAGCCAGGTTAATGTGCATTGATCTATTCGTGGCATGCTGCGGTCTATCTGTGCTGTGGACACGCTGAAACACAATTACTTGGTGAGAAAAACGCTCTTTTATCCAGGTACGCTCGCTCTACCCTGGGTTACAACAGTCTCTCGACGTTTACTTTCCAAACGTCCTTAACTGTTAACTTAGCGTTTGGCGGCCTTGTGTAAGGAAGAGTCAAGTGTTCGTAGGAGTTTTGTAGTCCCACACGGAGTCCGTGCCATCGCAGGCAATGGAGCCGTTTTTTTCTACCCGCGTATGTTCCGCACGAAGCGAAGCTAAGAAGTTGGGTTGCACACTTCTCGTTTGGGGGCAGGTTGTCGTGGCGACTACTCGTACCCAACATTTGCTTATTTGCATCATGAACTAGGACGAGGAAAAGTTGAGAGGTTTTATTTTCCCTTCTGCCTGGCAGAGCAGTGGTGGTCCCTCTGTGTGTAGTGCCGGTATGGTATGCGCCAGCCGACACCACCTGCACTAAAGCGGTAACCGGTAGTACTCCGCACACTACCGCACTGCTTGGCCAAGCGAAATCACAGGCACTATGGCAAGCAACCGAGACCTCTACTGCTGTCTGTACGCACCACTCCGCCCGGGAATATAATCCCCTTTCGTTACCAAATGAGGGTCCAAAGAGGGATTATATTCCCGGACAGTGGTACCAGGTACACGTTTTCCTGTTGAACGTGGATCGTCTTGCGAGGAGTTTGAAAACCTCAATCCTTTGAGGTGTGCTCTTGATATTATTACTGTTTTGCATGCAATGTTGCTCTCCAATGTTGCTTCTATTGAATGCGAGCATTTGTAGTGGTCGTCCTCTGCCCCGTACTTACTGTCTACTTGCGGGGTAATTCCAAAGCGCGCATGCGGCCCATTGTGCTGTGACTATAAATGTAGTCTGTAGTCTGGTGACATGTACTGTCATATGGACCGCCTTTGTCGGCTGGGCTGTTTACGCCTCTGCAGGCTATCAGTGAATGCTGCCTCTTCGGCTTTGTCGGTTGGGCTTTTGTGTACCACTGCGTTTGGTAAACGTACTGACAATGAGTGTTGACGGATTGAGAACCGCAGTCCCGTTGTCGGACGAAACGCTCAAATTCGGAGTAGTTTGTCCCCAACACGAGGCTGCCGTCCTAGAAGGGTTCACCCAGTAGCTTCTGCTTTGTGTTGTATCACAGTACGTTCATAACAGTAGTGAGTGTTGGCCCATTGAGTTTTTGCTCCATGTACGTACGAACAGAGTGTTGATCCATGTCTTGTATTGCGTCTTGTAGTGACAGCAGTGAGTGTTGACCCATTCGAGCGTTCGTTGGCCCCAGGGTTTCCCCTCCATATTTTTTTCAGCTTGACCCCCGCCCCGTCCTCACCCTGTGTTTCTTGAATGTGCTATTAATAGTCGCCTGCTGTTCTGTGCTTCTCCTGCATCGTCATATAACTTGGCACCGTCCTCCCCCTGTGCTACTCGATTGTGCTGGTCATCTGCTGTCCTGCTTCCTCCCTCAGATGGATTATTGGGTGCGCACCGCTGGGTGCAAACAGGCGAAGTCGAAACACATCGAGTACATCGACAATGCTACGTACTCGCGAGAGCAGGTGCGTTCCGTTCAGTTTGGTGTGGTGTAATATCACGGGGGACCATAGTTGATAGCACCAAATAGTGTTGGTAAAAATGGTTAAATAGAGTACCTGGTAGGTTTTTATCTATACCATAGGTCCTATTAACTTTGGTCCCCCGTAATAGTGTATGTGGGTGTTTAATGTGGTTCGGTTTTGATTTTATGTATTTATTTGGTTTGGTTGGTTGGTTTTTATTTGTTTTTTGGAGGGCTCGCTGGTCGGCGGCAGGTGCGTGCGCTTGAGAGGCGATCGGGTAGAGGTCGGGTAGAGGCTGGCGCCTTTGGGTCGTGTTGACGCTTAGCCCTCGTCGTATCATACGTCACAAACTGCCGTCTGTCCACACCGGACAGGAAGGCGGAGAAATGGCCCAGCCGCCCATGCTGCGGCGACTACAAACTACAAACACAGGCACACACGCACCTTCGAAATCGTTTTATATCGCCCCAAGGTTCAAAGGAATTAGCCTTCGCCCGCACGAAACGACGGCGTGTTCCATTACAGCTACCAGGTACGTAGCAGTGCGTACGTCAATTCCGCGTCGGGATTGGTTGTCCATCTCTTTGTTTTTTTTCTCTTGCGTCTTAATGGATTTGGCCATTTCTCGAGAACCCACCGTTATCCTTCAACAGATACGCAAAAGACAGTATTGCCCTATGAACCTCTCCCCACCCCACCCCCTCCACTCCCAACATTGTGTATGACATATGCTTACCCTTCGTCTCCCTCGCCACCCGCCGTCTCCGCCCCCCGCGCTCATCATGTGTTGCCATTTTCTCTCCTTCGGTGTCTTGTGTTTCCGTTCCATGTCTGCTGTTTCAGTTTATTGAGGAGACGGTTTTCACGTGCCCCTCTACCGGAGCGCAGCGAGACATCGTCCTCGAGCCCAATATGTTCCCGTACGACGTTCCGACCGACGTAGAGCACTGGACGCTGTGGAGCCGCCACGACCTCACCGACGCGGGAATGCAGGAGTTCGTACAGAAATGGGCGGCGTCTAACCATCCCCACGTGGTGGAGTGGGAGTGCGATAACAACGAGGGTGACCGGTCGATCGATTGGTTTCACGTCCACTTGTTTTTCCGGGTCGGGTGCGAGGATAGAACCGGTTTGCCGCGGGACCCGGCGTCTGTGTACGACGGTCCCTGCAGAAAAACGCCTTCCGACGGTGGTAGCGAGGCCGGGATGACCGATGGGGAGGAGTCCGCGGTGACGGACTGCGAGTGAATGGGTGACTTTTGTTGAAAAGCACTCGCTTGCCGGTAAAATTTTAGAAACGCGGACCTGTTGTGGGATTTGGACGGAGGAAGTCAGGCGTTATAGGAGTTTCTGGGTCGGTTGGTTGGTTGGTTGGTGAGTCGGTCGATCTCCCGCCTGAAGAAACACGCTTCACGTTTTTTTTCAAGTTTTCGTTTTTGTCTATTCTTGCAGATGGCCCTCGTCGCCTCTGCCTTTCGTGTCGCTTGCCACTCTTACCTCTGCGAAAATATTTCTGTTCCTTTTTTGTGTTGTTTGAACTTGGCGCATGTCGGTCTGCCCGTCTGCCTTGGTGAAGATATAGAATACCTACGTAACCATTTTTTGTTGTACATCTTACGGCGGTGGCTGTAGTTTTTTCTGCGTGCACGTGCCGGACTCCCCCCCCCCCCCCTCCCTCTCCGCCTCATTCCATACTCCCTCCTTGGATATGTCGATGGGTCGATGGAGGGATGAACGAATGAAAGCTGTTCCTGTCGCTGTGGCACTGTCTCTTGGGTTGGTCGGTGAGAAGAGATTGCTGCGCTACGTGCGTGATTGGACTCAGCTTTTTCGTCGGAGTGGATCACGTGATGACGTATGGACCAGGACAACGTTTGGTCAGCGAGAGCCCGAATAAGGGGAAACTGTGCTCTTGGAAAGATGCCTGCGGCGACGAACGCCTGTTTGAGACGAACACCACTTATAGTGGCGAGTGAGCGAGAGACGGACAAGTGAACACTTTGGGTACTTTGTTGCAGTGGCATTCCGTGACTTTTTGTCCGACTTGACCACATGTACGAGTACGCGATTTTTTTTCTTCTTCTCCTTGTGGTGGCGGCGGTGCTCCATTTCTGCGTCCCGACTGAACGTTGCTGCTGTGTTGGTTTCGGTCTGTTTTATTACACGAGGGATGTCGCGGTTGGCTCGTGGCATTTTTTTGGTGTTGTACAACCAATCAAACTTTTTTTTGTCCGAAGGGGCTCAATACGAGCACTGCTGTGGCGTACGGACAGCAAGCAGTGTACGAGTTTATAGCGCTTCAGGCTCAAGTGGGTGGATTTGTTTTTGCCTACTTTTCTTTTTCTTTGTAAACGAAGAGGAGTTTCAAGGTCTTGCTGCTGCTGTCGCGCTGTGCTTACTTTTTCGGTTCCTGCCTTTTTTCTTTTCTTTTTCCACGTGTGAACGCGACCAATTTTTGTGTTGATACTCAACCACGGCATGCGTATATATGGACGTGTATCGGGACCAGCGGTGGTGCCCCCCCCCCCCCCCCCCCCCCCATGCGTCCATCCATGGCAGTGCGTTGTCTTTTTTTGCGTTTAGTCTTGGATAAATGGCGCGTCTTTTTCCGAAGAAGGTCGTGCAAACGTGCGAGACGCCCGCTGCGTTCCGTACGCCGACTTTTATTTTTGGCATTTATATACGCTTGAGGTCGAGACCCTTTGCGTTGGCCTGTCCGATGCGACTGTGAGGTTTGATGTTCTGCTTCTCGAGTGTGATGATTACTACCGGTATATTTTTGCCACGTGTTTTCGTGCATTCCCTGTTGTAAGAAGGGGAAAAAAACGGTTCTTTGCTCTGTTTCGGCCCTTATCGAGGACGAGCGCATGCATGTATGTGGTGTGTTATTGTACCAGGTAGGTATTAGTATAGCTTTGATCATCTGTGGGTATATTACGGGCACACGGGAGGCCGGCCGAACACACGTGGATCGGAATGTATTTTTATCCAACTATGAAGAAGACCTCGCAAGGTCAAGGTTCCCCGAAACGAGGGAGGGGGGGTGTACCCATTATGATGCATGGCGGTAGTCGTATGACCAGGAGGGGGGGGGGGGGAGGGGTTGAACACCAAACCCCGCCCTCTTTGAACGTGCCACGAACTTCACTGTCACACTCCACGGCGAACTAACTGGCCACTCGCGCCACTTCCGTGTTCGCCCCGTTCCTCCTCGGCTCCCAGCGCCCCGCTTGAACCCCACTCCCTCGCGCTTTCTGCAGCGCGCAGCCTCTGCCTGTCTGTGGTAAGCCCTGGGCTAGCTTGGTGCTTTCCCGCAAAGTGCTGCATGTCTCGTTTGTTTGGTGTCAACTCGCCCTCTCGATACGACACGTGTATCTAACCCCAACACCTTTTTTTTCTTTTTTGCTTTCGTTTACAGCTCAAGTCGTATGAAGGTTTGTCCCTCGGTGACATTCTGGACGTGAGCGTTACAGGGTGGCGTTTTTACTCCCCGCCCCCCCCCACCCCCCCCTGGATGTTTGCTTCATTTTTGTCGTGCGCAGGGTTATATACACTTACTTCCTCTCCCACTCACTGGTCGTCGATTGTGCATCGACTTTCGTCAACTTCCATCACGCTCTCGCGCAATCTGCGACACTGGAAAGACCCACACTACCCGTGTGCTTCGAAGTACTACAGCAGTGCTGGTACATTTATTTTTCTGGGTTTTGAACCCGCCGGATTTCGAAGCCCGACTCTCCTGTGCCAAGCAGAGGAGTGATGGCCATCAACAAAAATGGGGAGCCGTTGACGCACATAACCACACATACCCTGCGTGAAAAATTACCCTTCGTGATGGTTTCCTGTAGTTTCCGTTGTCGTATTGCTGCTATAGCTTCTTGCGAAGTATCACACATCTGCCCCCACTTCTTCTTTCTTCGTCGACTGCCGCGACAAAAACTGAAAGTTATTGTTATAGCATGGTGACTCGTAGTACAGCAGACTACCGGACCACACGCCGTCGAGTGGTTATGAGACAACGCACCCCTCTGGCTCGAATTGCCTACCCGAGTTTCTCCGAAACTAGTCTAGACACTATACTACGAGCGCGGCGCTAAGGAGACGCATCAATAATGAACGGATGAATCGGTTTCTTTGTCAGAGGCCCGAGTATATAAGTTACTGCAATGAATGAAACAAATAGCTTTTTTGGCTGTCATGGGGAGTGAACGAGACAATTTTGTTCAGAGGCCGACTACGTGCGTACGCATCGTGAAGCAGTGTTTTTGTCAGAGAGAGAGGCCGGATAATACCATGATTGAATCATGCATGTTTGAGTCAGGGATCAGAGGGAGGGGCTGACTATCATGACAGGAAATGCAGCAGTTTGTCAGAGAGTGGGCGAGGCGACATCCTTCGTACTAATATGATCATGTTCGCCATATATATTATCCGACAACGTGCAGCATGAGCTTCAACGTTGATCACTGAAAATATTCCTGAAAGAAGAAAATGACGGAAATGAAGAAAACCTATCTATTATTATTTTATTTTATTTTATTTTTCTCACCCCATTCATTATCTTCGCACATCTTCTTCTCTCTCTCCTTCCAACTCGTAACTCAGATCCGGGGTCACATATAGCAGGCTCTTCTCCCCCCTTCCCGCTACGGTACGTGCCTTCATTTTTTATCGCGAGAAGATTTCAGCCTTTTTTTCTTCCCTCGTCGACTCGCATCGAATTGTGCCTACCCACGCTGCAAGGCGCTCTCAACAATTGAATCCCTTTTTTTATTTTTGCAAATAAAGTCAAAGTCCGACCCTCCTGGGGCTCGAACCCAGGACTCAAACAAGTAGAATTCGAGGTTAACCACTTGAACCACCGGGGCGACCGGCCTGAGGTCTAGCTTGCTCATTATCATGCGTTTGGTTGGTTGGCATTGTTTTGGTTTCGTCTTTTTTAGTGTTTCGTCGGGGGGTGCGGGGGAAGGGGGGGTGTACTCGATAGGAGATATGTACTCGATCTCATGCATGGGCGTAGTCGTATGACCATAGACCCTCGCATCCCTGCAAGGCCGGGACGGAGCATGTCGGGTTTTCACCGAATGGGGGGGGGGGGGGGGGGCTGCAGCAGCAGCAGTGTTGAAACATGGCACCGCTGTCGACGAGGGGGGCAGCAAGGATATCACTATATATATAGGGACTGCAACTGTATTTCGAGATACCTCCGAGGCACACGATAAGATAGATAGAGGCCTGATATGGTATTCCCGTTTCCCCCGTGTACTGCTGTGTGTGGTTCCCCCTCCCTCTACTACTGCTGTGGAGGCGTTACTATTTACTATTAATCTTGGAAGAGGAATGTTTGCCCTCTCTCAGAAGCTCTGAAAGGCAAAATGTACCGCTGCGAGTACAGTTATTAGTAGAATGAATCCGACGTGTTTATGTGGTTGTGGCCGATATTTTATCCGGAGGGAAACTAGGCAGTGGTCAGCTTTGCCCCATATTTCCATACCAGGTAGGTATAACTTGTATGCTGATGATACCGTAGCCGTAAGGCTGATGCACTTCTCCTCACATGGCGTCGACGGCAGGAACCCGCGCGAATGATATATATACTTATATATAGCTGAGATGACATGATGTTGTGGGGAATGGAAATTAATTGGGAAACGGCTGGCAGAGAAGCGTATGAGGAATACTGCCGATTTAGGGAAAAGCATATTCGGTTCATATTGGAATGGCGTCCACGCTACATTGTCGGAAGGCAAGAATGATGATGATGATAATAATAATAATAATAATAATAATAATAAGAATAATAATAAGAATAATATTAATACTACTAATAATAATAATAATAATAATAATAATAATAACAGTAATAATAAGAATAATAAGAATAATAATAATAATTAATGCAATAATACAATAATATCAATAATATCAATAATATCAATAATAATATTAATAATGTGTATCGACCTTACTGGGTGTCAACATTTCTTGAAGGCGTTCTTGGTAGCTTTCTCGAGTGAGGAAAGAGCCTGCGAAAATGCTCAGAAAATTCAAGTAGGCACTGTATGTGCTGAAACAAAAGTTACCCCTACTGGATAAAGCACATACTACGTGTCGAAGCCAGTTTTAGTTAGAGGCCGACCACCATGAAGCACTTTTCGTCAGCGAGTGTGACCATTAATTTACCTATCGACGAACAAAAGAATGATATAATTTTTAGAAGTTGGTGCCTGCTATATGTAGCGTGATACTGGTATATATGTGCGTCCGATAATAATATGAATGGTGCAGCAATGATTTACTGAAAAGCTCTTAACTTGAGTAGCTCTGTGTGCTACTCATTATTAGTACGAATTCAGTATACCGTAGTGATACAGTAGGGAGTCACCTAAAACTTGATCATAATTCCTTCCAAAAATATACAACTCCAACCATACAACAAACAACCCGGGGACGAAAACCGACGTTCCCCGGGTGTATACCGCCCGGCACGATGGTCCTAACAATTCCGCTCAGAATGGTAGTTATATCACGGCGCACTACGAGTGCTACCATAATCCCGCTTTATGGGCAACGCAGGGCTATGATAGCGCCACAGTCGGAACCGTGGCCGTACCGCTTCACTAGAGAAAAGTCAAGTTAACCTGATGAACAACAAAATGCCATGTCCCCCCGTTAGCATAAATAATCAATAGATGTTCTAGCGATATCGGGTAGTTACGGAAATTCGTTGACCACAATTTCATGCCATGTGGCCGTAAAAATATACTACTCCGTAATATCGAGAAAGCACTGAAACGTTTGAAAAATAAAAAAGTTACCATGTTCCAGCGATCGATATCGAGCAAATAAAATCCTCAGTTTGTCAGTGGAGGAGCTACGCCCCGTATAGGTCAGAAACAGTTTGGTCAAAGTGCGCGTCGCCTGTCGTTGCACGCCTTCCTGCTCTTTACAGCTACCAGGTACACACAGCTATATACAGCGTGGCGAGCGGTGGGCTCACAGTTTCACTGCGTAACAAGCCGCAGCCAACAAATAATCTGATCAGATTAATAAAAACGTTTTCTCTTGTTGTAAAAAAAAACATGGAAAAGTAATGCATTTTTGTTTCGGGCGAAAGAGTGTGGGCTTCGTCCAGAAAGAAGGAAAAGAAAGAAAAGAAGAAGAAAAATGCGACAAAAAAAGCGGCACGAACAAAAAAAAAAGAAAGAAGCTTCCTTCTGTCCTTGTCTGTCTTCTCTCCCCTCTACTCTCTGTCTCTGCCGCACCGATCACCCTCCTCTCGTCTATACAAAAAAAAGCAAAAGAAAAAACGGACCACGACAAACACGCTCAGCCAGCTAGCTGCTGTTCCGCGACATAGAAACCAATCATCCATATTGACGGTATGTAAGAAGTATTACCTCCCCCTCCCCTCCCCAGCCCCATCCATCTTGCCTTTAAGGATCCCCCCTCCCCTCCCCTCGCCCCCCGCCCCGCAGATGCTACTGCTCCACTTCCCCCTCCCTCTCATCTCCAGTCTCCAAGAGAAACCATAGTACCAGGCTTTTCATCGCACCGGAGGCGTGCGTCCATGACGAAGCGCGGGACGCAAGAAAAAAAAAACTCTCTGGGACCCTCTGCCCACCCCCGAACATCCTTCTTCACTTCCTTCCTTCCCTCGGTTACTATTGTTTGTTGCACCCCCCCCCTGCCCACCGCCCATCAAATTTCCGGATGGTGGATCCTTTTCTTGCTGTAAAAAACAAAACAAAAAAAAGCTTCGCCGTTGTAGTAGTAGCTCAATAGTAGTACTCGTAGTGTGGTTTAGGTCGCGGTCATAATTGTTACTGTACTGATTATCGCTGCTTGCTGTCTTGACACAAAAACGACGGAGCGCAGGCCCTTTCTCCAAGGCCGAACCCAATATCCCGCCGCTACCTACCCCCGACCCCCCCCCCCCCCCATCCCAACACCAACCCCCTCTAACCCCACCTCTCACAGTATCCCATCCACGAGAAGTGCAAATCCATACTACGTACGACGTGTCGTATACCAACCTCAAGCACTAGAGCCACGGGCACTATTTTCTGCATTATTATTATTGTCATCACCGCGAGCACACACACACAAAAACACGCCGCGGCGGTGCAAGCCACGCTCCACCGACCAAGCCCGCAACGCGATGATCGAAAACGCTCTTCCTCCTCCTCCTCCCCCTGTTCCATCCTCCCCTCCTCTCTTCGCCCCTCCTCACATTCCTCCTCACCCTGTCCCTCCATCTCCTCTTCGTTCTTCTCACCCTCCCCCTTAAAACACTTCGTACTGGACGAACTCACGCCAAAAAACATTACAAAAAAAAACGGCGGCCGGCAAATAACCGTTGAATATTATCAACCGAAGCAGCAAGCAGCGGACTCGACGGATTTCATGTACAAAAGAGTCGTTGGATACCAACAGTTTCAGCAAGCAGCGAAACCGGTGGGCTCATGAACATAGAGCCGTTGAAAACAAAACAGAAGCAGCAACACACTCAACGGTTTCATGATCAAGGAGCGGTTGAACACCAACAGGAGCAGCAGCAAGCTCAACGGGTCTACGGACGAACACCGCGAGAGACGCAAGGGAAACAGGTTCGACACCCACCCTTACTTTTAGAGTACCACTCCGCAGGCAAAGATAGTATGATGGCCGGGCAACTCGGGTCAGAGACAACACCTAAACTGCGAGCCCGCGACGGATCTGAATCATCCAATAGCAGCAACAACCGCAACCACGAAGCAGAAGAAGAAGAGACGCACTGCTCGCAATCAACAACAGCAAAAAGGGTTTGAAGCGGTAATCGATGGCCTCGCTCGCGCCAAGGGGGAAAGGGTTTTCTCACGGGCAAAGAGAGTCGCGTCCACTGCCTAAACTTGACTGCAGGCGCACGCACGCACGCACACATACACACACGCACGCACGCCTCCAAAAACATGTCCCTGCGAATAAAGAGAAAGGAATCCAAGAAGAGAAAAACTCAACAAACAAAAAAAGAGTATGCGCTTGCATGCATGACATGCCAGCAAGCAAACAAGCCAGAGACTCAGCAAAGAAGCAAACGAAGCAAGGAAGCAAAGGAAGCAAAGGAAGCACGCAAGCAATCAAGCAAAGCAAGCAAAAGCGAGCATAGCCAGCAAAGCAAGCAAAGCCAGCAAAGCGAGCAAAGCAAGCAACGCAAGCAAAGCAAGCAGAGCAGGCATAGCAAGCAAGGGAAGCACCGCAAGTAACACAAGCAAAACAATCAGAGCAAGCAAGGCAAGAGAAGGAAGCAAGGAAATCGAGGCAAGCAAAGCAAGCGAGCACACAAGCACCGCGAGGACCAAAGCAACATGAGTCGAACGGGACAAAAAGCCGCGATGTTCCACATGCGCGCGCGCACCGGAGTTGCGAAGGAAGAGCCAATCGCTCCGAGCGTCCCGACCTCCGACTCAACACTACTTGTTCATCTCCTCCAGTCGTCCACAACAACAAACACGATATAATTGATGGCGCAGGAAGAGCGCGATGCTTGCCAGGTGCGATGCGTACACGAGCATCGGCATCGCATCAGTGCGCGCACTAGCAACGCATCAATCAGCTAAAGCGCAATAATAGCCAGTACGTAGACACGGTAGACGCTGAGCGTGCACAGGGTAGCCCGTCCGCGTCCCACCCCCTAACATTACTCCTCCTCCCTCCCCCCCCCCCGGCCCCTCTCCCCTACCTCCACCCCCCCCCCCCCCTCCAACCCCTTTAACTCGGCCGGGCTGTACACATTCCGCCCCCCCACCGCCAGCCGTTGGAAGAGTGCTATAACGCAGGTCTGGCCGAGCCGGATCAACTGCGTACTCGTCATTCGAAAATAAACCACTACTCGGCTGCTAGAGGGATGTAAGCGGGAGGGAGTACTCGCTTAGTATGCTCAGCTTCGGCTTCAACGTCAACCTTAACTTCAACTTTAACGTCAACTTCAACTTCAACTTCAACGTCAACTTCAACGTCAACTTCAACGCCGACTTTAACGACAGCTTCAACGTCAACCTTGACATCAACGCCAGACTCCACTTTGGCTTCAACGTCAATTTAGAATCAAATTCAACATCAATTTCAGCCTCAACTTCAACATCAACTTCATCCTCAGCTTCGACGTCAATTTCAGTCCAAATTTCAACGTCAAACTTCAAGTTCAACATCGGTTTCAACTTCAACGTCAACTTCAACGTCAATTCCATATTCAACTTCAACTTGAGCGTTTTCTGCAAACGGCCTTCCCCACCGTAAAAAAAGCCGAAATACACCGACACGGCGAATCACCCCTGCCCCCCCCTGTTTTATACCCTCCCCCTCCCCTCCCGTCTCTCTCAGCCGTTAGCGGGGAATTCTCGGACGCTTTTGACCTCCGGAAGGCTCTCCAGCGCCGCTATGATCGCCTCCCGTTCCTTGAGCTGCTCCCACGCCGCGCACGGGGGGGGGGGGGAAGAGAAGAGGAGAAACAGTGTTGAGCGTTAGTTTTCGGTGGGAGGCAGCAGCGCGGAGCGTTAGGAGCCAGCGTCAGCGAAGGGTGGGGCGTTCAGAAGCCTCGGTCTGATCGAATGGTGGATTTCATACGAGCACTAATCGTGGTGCGTGGCTTGAAACATAAAAGCGCTTTGTCGTCGCCGAACGCTACGGGTACGCAAGCGGAGGCCGCGACGCGCAAGGAAGGGCAAGGGCGAAAGATAAACGAAACACGGAGTGACGCCCGTCAGTCCGCCATGCAACTCCACCTGCGACACGAGCACCGAGTAGCCCACCCTCTCCCGACCGCCTCTCTCCCACGACGGAAAACGCCGAAAAAACAGAAGGGACCCCTCCCCGACCCCCCCCCCGACCCCCCCTCCCCTCCCCTCGCCTCTCTCTTCCGACAGGAAACGCCACCAAACAAAACAGCGGACGCCCCCCCCCCTCCCCCCTCTTCCTGCTCCGTCACGAAAGGGATGCGTGGTCAATGGTCAAAATATTAAGGCAAGCAACAAATGAGTACGCCCCCCGCCCCCCCCCCCCCCCGGCCACCCCCCCCCTCTCCCCTCCCGGACTCACCACGGCCCCAGCCACTAAGAACTCCATGACGGCCGACCCGGTGTGTCCCCTCAGCCCGTACTGCTCCAGCCTCGCCCCGCCCCGGCCGCCCCCACCCCCGGCCCCGTCCCCACCCGGCGTCCCATCCACCGCCCCGCTTCCGGAGGTTCTCGCGTCGTGTCCCTTCTGACCCTTGCAGAGGGCGCGTATGCGGTCCACCAGCCTGTGCAGCAGCCCCTCCTGGTCGAGGGCCTCGACGCGTAAGACCACGGCCATGTCCGGACGGCCGCCGATGTCGCCGCCGTAGGAGGCCGGAGGCTTCTTCTCCACCTGCACCAGCATGTGCTTGCCTTGCATCAGCTCCACCTGTATTTACGGCGGTGGGGTGGGGTGGGAAGGGGTGGGGGTGATGAGGATGGGGGGTAGGGCATCGGGGAGCGGGGGGGGGGGGGCGGGAGCTTGTACTCGATATTATGCATGGCCGTGGTCGTATGACCGTAGCCACTCGCATCCCCGCAATGCCGGGACGGAGCACGTCGGGTTTTCCCCGACCAGGCAAGACATTGCTTTTGCACCCAAGCGCGCAGCGCCGTGAGGTGTTCGGCGAGTCGGACAAAGGGTGAGCTGCATCCTACTGACAACCGCTTTTGAGGCGGATTTTCTTGCAAGTGGATGACAGCTTCAACGAGTTGATTTATTTTCCGGTGTGGCCACTTCTAGAGACAGCAATGGGGGCACTACTGTATGTTACTGCCTCGTGGGTGCCTTGCCGTAAACACTACGTGATACGATCACTATCCCCTTCGGCGCGGTAAAGGTTCTCCACCTCGCACAAATGATCTGACTTGATCGCCAGCTGTGACCGACCGCTAAAAAAAAGGAAAAAACGAAGGTAACCTGGTTGTCTAGCTCACGTGGAGAGCGGCATGGTTTACAGTGTCGTTGCAAACCGACGCCAACCCAACCTACCTAAAATATACGAGGCGTTCTACGATAGAGGTTTTTACGCTAATTTTTCTGAAGCTCCTCACTTGAGCTCCAAACCTCACCCGAAAGCTGACTCCAGCAAAAATCAAATTGCATCCCGATGAATAAAATACCAAGGCCAAAGTGTACAAAAAAAAACATTTTTCGAAACGATATTGGCATTCCGACGTTTTCGGGCTAAGGAGCCCCGTCATTCGGAAAACATTTTAACGGAAACGTGCTACCTCTATCGTAGAACGCGTCATATAGGGGGGGGGGGCAGGGGGGAGAGGGTTTAGAGGGTTTACAAACAACGAGGCGCGACGGGACCGCGAGGTACAAGTGGTGGGGGACCGAGCGCGGGGGGCATGGGGGCAGACACCCCTCTGTACGGAAACGTCAGGCAACGTTAACCGATCAATAGGAATCCAAGCGCATGGACCTGCAGAGGTTCTTCAAGGCCTCCTGGCCCTTCGGAGGGTCCCAAAACCAAAACCCCTGACCCCCCTCCTCCCTTCCCCTCCCCCCAAAAAATCTAAGAAAACCAAAAACATAAACGACAAACGACACAAAACACTCGAAATATATATATATTATATATATATATATTCATATTACACCTATCGAATGATACCGGCTGCCGACGGGCGAACAGCGCTCTGCAGCATGGACCTACAGAGGTTCTCCGTGCCCTTTTTGACCCTCGGGGGATTCCTACACGTAACCAAAAACCACTTGAGCCCAATCAACCTCCTGCGGAAAAAAGCAAAAATTAGAAAGAAAAAAAAACGCCCACCCACAACGAAAACGCCAGAGCACCGAAGAAAGGAAAAACAAAATATACCCCGTTGGTAAACTAGGCAACGAGAAAAAAAAAAACGTAAAAAAACACCCAACACCAACACCACCAACAACCCAACAACAGCAACAACAACGAACACTATTATTACGGGGGACCATAGTTAATAGGACCAAATGTTGTTAGTAAAAACGGTTAAATATATAGGTTTTTATGTACACCATAGGTCCTATTAACTATGGCCCCCCGTAATGTAATACATGAGGAAACGAAATCATGACAAGAAGGAGGAAGAAAAACACACCTGTCGGGCATTAAAAAAAGGAAAAAAAAGGGAGAAAAAATGGGGAAAAACACCTAGCTAGACTAGGGCAAGCGAAAAAAAATACCGGTAATCGTAAGAAAGTCAAACAAATACAAATTTAGAAGAAAAAAAACAACAACTACATAAAAACAAGAAAAAAAAAATATTGAAAAATATTGAAAAAAGACGAACTACAGTATTACGGGGGAACATAGTTAATAGGACCAAATATTGTTAGTAAAATGGTGAAATATATAGGTATTTATGTATACCATAGGTCCTATTAACTATGGTCCCCCGTAATAGTATAAATACCTGTCGAACGATATCGGATGCCGACGGCCGCCACCCCGGACCTTTGTTGAAGCATGGACCTGCAGAGGTTCTTCATGGCCTCCTGGCCCTTCGGCGGGCCCCACACGTCTCCCGCGGGGAACACGAGGCGGTGGGCGTTCGTGAGGACGACGGTGCGCTCCATCTTGGTGCCAAAAGAAGGGTGACACATCTCGAAGAGGAGCATGCCCAGGGAATACACATCCGTTTTTTCGTCGTACCTTGAGAGGCGTATGCGTGTAGGGGGGGGGGGGGGGGGGGGGCGCGTGGGAAGGGTGCATGGTTAGGGTGGGTCGGATGGGTGGAGAGAGGATGGAAGGGCGGGCGGGGGGGGGGGGGGGGGGGGGGGGGGGGTGAGTAGGTGGCGGAGTGGGAGGGAGAGAGAGGGGGAAGGGGAGGGAGGGGGGGGGAAGGGCAACAGCAAAATTTGGCGTGAAAAAAACAAAAAACAAGAATAGCCCCAGCCCCAGCCCCAGCCCCAGCACTAGCACCACCACCAGCACCATCATCACCATCGATACCAACACCATCAACACTAGTCCCCCTTCCTTCTCCCTCCCCAACACCTCCTCCACCACACCTCCCCACCCCACCACCATCAAACAACGTAGCTCACCCTTGGCCGCTCATCTGCTCCGGGCTCGCATACAGGTATGTCCCCACCCCCCCCGTAATCGAGGCATCGTCGCCGCTCGCACCGCCTCCCAGGTGGTCAGACTCCCACGTAAAAGACGCACGGTGGCGACCCTTAGAAGGCGACCGAGCGGATGCTGCCGCTGCTGCTGCTGCTGCTGCTTCTGCTGCTGTGGCGGCGGTTGCCCCTCCGTTTATACCGTCGGCTGGGAGGATGTGTCTCGACAACCGAAGTCCTGTCATTGATAGGATAAATCAAGGACGGGCCGTGGCGGCGGAGACAGGGGCGGGGGCGGGTGGAGGGTGTGGGGGAGCAGAGGGGATGGGGTGGGGCCAGCGACGGGACATAGTTTTCGCAGTACAGTAGACAGGGGGGGGGGGGGGGGCGGCGCCAGCAACAGCGGTGGTGGCTAAGAAAAGCGGGACACAGTTTTCGTAGTAGCCAGGTGGCGGCGGGGAGGGGGGGGAGGGTTGAGGGTGAGCAGGAGCCAGCGGCATCGGCAGCTGCTAAGAACGGGATACAGCTTCCATACTCGTAGTAGCCAGATGGCAGGGGGCGAGCGGGCGGGCGGCGGGCGGGCGGACGGGGGGAGGTGGGACCAGCTGGACAGCAGTACCGTGACCCTGACCGTAACCCTCCGAAGCCTTCTGGA